>JABCMI010000071.1:1200000-1664933 GCA_026261945.1 Hirschfeldia incana
CACAACTATCCTAGAATCAAGTTTCTAGTTCATTTCTCTACAAAGAAGCAATAAGAACAATTCTGACAAAGGGTACAAAAATATTTCTCTAGCAGTTTTATAAATCACAAGCTCATCACCACCCTAGAAAATCCATAAATATAACAATGAAACTACTCATATATGATCATGGAAAACATAATAAAACTCTGAATAGATTGCATAAAATAAGACTAAGAGATACTGAAATTCAAGTCAATCTTTGACCGAGGCTTGACCTTCTCTCCAAAACCTCTCTAATGTAAGATAATGCCTAGCCTAAAAAATGTCTGAAAAACAGATAAATATATGTTAAAGATGTCTACAGTCTCTTTGCAAATAGTGAAACTTCTGGGCCAACGTGCAATTCTTGAAACTTCAGTCGGGTCTCGCCAAGTTTAACAAGTGTCGATCGATGCACAAGGAGTATTGATCGACACTACTTGTAAATATCATCTCCATAACGTTCAAAACGCACCACCTAGACCTGAAAAGACCTCAAAACAGACTCGGAACCTAATATAAAGACTATATATAAATAAACTTATACCATGGTTAAAATCCGGTAAAAACCAAGGTATATCAGCTTCTCAACTGTAGTAGACCGACAATGAATGTGCAACCTAAAAGTTCTCCATGTGGCTTCATATACAGAAATATATCCACAAAACAAAAATGTTAGCTTAATACTTTATGGCCTTCGGGTATATCAGTTACAAAATAAAATAAAACCAATTTGAATATAAAAAATGAAATAACTTGCAATAGAAGAAGACCTTCATTTATTTTTTCTTCTAGTTCACATTTCCTTCAGCATTATTCAGTACCTTTAAAACCATCTGACCTGCTGGTTCAAAACACAGTCATACACACTCGGCTTTTGCAATGTATTGTAAGAAGTATAAATTAAAATCTTCTTGATTCCACCACTCCAGACTAATATGAGATCAATAAAAAATAATTTCTTGTTCTAAGTAATAGCATATCGATTGTCCCATTTCATCCCATTCTTCTAAACGTAACGGTTTGGATGTTCTCTCAGCCGGTAAATCAGAAATCCTTCTTTATTAATGGTAAACTTTTCAGCATATGGTTTTGGGAGACTTTGAACATTTTCCATTCACCATACACAGCGATTAATATTAGCAGTCTCACATGGTTTTTCAATGATTATATCTTTAATCATATCATAGATTCAGGTTCTTAAATTTTATTAGGAATTTAAGCATAAATGATATTGTCAATAACGCCTGGGGTGGGAAGAATGTAGTACGATGCATAAATAGCAGAATGTGAGCATGTGGTAGACCACATTTCAAAAACTCAATTGTGTACATATCTGAAATAGAAATCAAGAATTAGAATGTATTTTTAATTAAAAGAAAGTGGACTAATGATTTTGATTGAAATATAGTTAACTTACATGAAATAATATTTCCAAGATGATTTTTCATGGTCAAATCATTCATCAATGAATCAAGTTTCGTATTGAACATCCTGCAAATAAAATTTGGTCTAATCATCTACCTTCAGTTTTCGGGTTTTAATGTATCTTGTGATCTCCGACCATTTAGGATTGCATGTCAAGTGATGAAAAATATATGGAAATCATGAATGCTTACATATAGTCTGCTTACATATAGTCATTGCATTCAAATAATTACTATTCACATATCTATTACCACCAGTGAATGAACTTTCGAGAATAAATGTTGATCCTTGCTCATGCATATTGAAATTCCCAGCACTCTCTAACTCTCCAATAGAGTCATAACTATCAGATCCCAAAGCTGACTGATTATATTTTAAATAGTGTAGACGATTAAACTTTATAGTTATAAAGGCATACACCACAAATTGTTGAAACAACCGTCTTGCATTTAGAAAAGTATGAGCCCCGTTATTCCTTTTATGCACACAAAACGAAATGTAAAGAATTACCTCATACTAATAGTATCCTTTTGCGTTTTTGGTAGCATCTACAGTGTTGGACCCAATTTTGGCCCGGTAATTTAGTGGGCCGAGGAACGGGCCACAAAGCGCAAAGGCCCATGACAAACTCGCGACCTCAAGAAGGAGTCGTCGAGGATCCCGAAATCGAGAGAGGAGGTTATGCAGATCACGGTGTGATGGAACTATAAGGAGACGAAGAGACAAAGCAGAGAGGACACGAAAAAAACCTTAGAGAGAGTACACAATACTAATCGACCTCATTCTACCTCGCTGTGTTACTATTCTTTTAACGACCTCTTTGTAGTTTCCATTTACTTTCAATTTTTTTGTAATCGATCTCTTAATCAATAAAATCTATTTTTTTCAACTGAATTCCGATTACATCGTTCTGTTCTAAGGATATTGTTTCCCACATCCTTTGCATTCCTCTTGTTTACATCTCAAACACTATCAAATACTTAGCATAGATTTTAGAATTTACATATAGAACCTTTTGTTATCTTAATTCTAAAACCATCTTCTCCATGTATGAATAATAGAGGAATACTGAAGTGCAAGATATGAAACATTCATTATGTAATCCTCAGCAACCTCCTAAATTTTTCTGAAGAACAATATTCCTTTTATCTATAGAATGCCTTTTCACCAAGTTTTTCCTTTTATCTATATTAAGATTAAAATATTCAAGAAACAGTGCAACAGCTTCTTATGTTGTGGTTGTGGTATATTCCATCCTTAACTCGATTATTAGTAGTTCTCAAATGAAAGAATCTGCTGATTCATATCAAACCTTATTTGGCTGATCTAAAATTCTTAGCATAAGGATTGACTTCATTTAGCACCTTGATCAGAACTTCAATGATTTCTTTTCTAAGATTTTCTTTTTTATATGCATTCGTTTAATCCTCTTTGCTAGAAAAAAAACTTATGTTAATTAAATAGACACATTAGAAAAATTGTTAGAATTCAGTAAAAAAGATTACCTCAAAGAAGTTTTTTAATTTATGTATTACTAGGGCCGACCCGCCCTACGGGCGGGATATTAATTTAATAATTATTGAAACAATTTGAGTATATATTTAATATATAACTGTATTATATAAAAATATACAAATAAGTTAGATTAAATAAATATAAAATATGACTTACTATTTGATAACTAAATAAACAATATTAACCAATAACCGAGTATGTTCTGTAAGAAAATTTCATTAAATTGGATTTCTTATATAAATATTTTTTTTGTGTCGATAGAATTCACAATCGTAGTTCACATGTCAAAAAACTTGAGGAAAAAACAACAACAGAAACAAAGGCACCCGAAGTTGGCCAGCAACCCAAAGGTTGACAACATAAGGAAAAAAACCTGAGTTTATTTTATTAATTTATTTATAATAAAAGAAGGTTAGTATATTATGTTTTCAAAAATTATATTATCAGTTATTTAAATATTATTTCTTTTATACATATATATATATATATATATATATATATATATATATATATATATATATATATATATATATATATATATATATACTAGGGGTGTGCCCGCCCTAGGGGCGGGTTGTCTTATATTTTTATAATCAAGATTTTTAATTATCGTTTATTTAGATGTGTTGTCTTTGTACCTAAGTATTTTCTTTTGGAATTTGTAATGTGGTAGGGGATCTTTTTTTCCCCTGGTTATAAGTGTAGTTCAGTTTTTTTGTAAATACCAACGGATTAGGTGGGTGATAACATGATAACAGAAATTGTCTATTTGTGGAATATTTTTGTTAGGTGTTTTCGAATCTTAGCTCAAAATTTTTATGGGACCCTGGTATAGTTAGGTTGCGCTAATGTTTGCGTAATTTAATTTCTGTATCCATATAACAATATATAAAAAGACCAAAATCATACCAAAATCAACCCTGGTATAAGGAAATATAACAATATTTAACGCTGCTTGCATTATTTATGGGTTTTGATTTTGGTATGATTGAATATGTAGTTCCTTTTCTGCAGATGTGTTTAATGAAATAGGTTTTGTCTTCTGGTATTGTTTTTTCTTATTATAAGTGTTGTTAGGGTCGTGTTTTTCAAATAAAAAGGAGCTCAAACTACAGTTGACTTTGGAGGGAAATCTGAAATTCTTAGAGAAACGTGAAACAGAAGTAAGTGAGGAAACTGATAATTGGTGCTCGAGGACGCTATTAGATATTGGTAAAGAGATGGATCAGTTAAAATTTGTTGTTTATATCAAAACTGAAGAAATGAATGGTCTTGCGAAGCCTGATTAAGTTAACATTTTTGTTGTTGTCTTATCAGTATATAGGTTGTTAGAGATGTAAAGGACCTTGACTGTTATAGTTATTTTTTCTGGAACCTGAAAGACATATATGTTGCAAAAACATTCTGGAACATCTGGCATTTGAACACTTGAGTATGTGAAAATTGAAACTGTATGTTAATTGGAAACAGAGTAATTTAAATATAAAACAGCATCCTCTAAAGACTGTCAGCCTCTGACCTTGTTGGTGCAAGCTAAGGGATCCTAACGCCATTCCTGGAACGAATGAGGATGAAGATTAGGACTCAAGACAATGTTTTTAGGTAGAAGTATATTGATCAGGTTTGGTTTGAAGTTACTTACTTATCTTGAGATTAGTGAATATCTCTCTGTAGACAATATTAGTCACAACGTCCTTCATTGTCGTGCCTTAACTGTCATCAAGTATCTTCAATCCTTCTGGAGACGTAACGCGTGAGAGAGCAATGTACAGCTGGCCATGACTAAAAACTGGTCTTGGACGGTAGAGTGCAACCTGTTTTAGACTCTGTCCTTGACTCTTATATATTGTCATAGCATAACACAATCTGATTGGGTATTGCCTCCTGCGAAAAGTAAAAGGATGTATACTGTCGGTTGGAGATAACTGTATCCTTGGGATCAAAACTCTATCTCCAACATGAGTCCCTGTTAAAAGCTCAGCTTCCAGAACTCTGTGTCCCAACCGTGAAATACCCATCCGGGTTCCATTGCATAGTCCATTATAGTGGTCCAAATTGTGCAGCATCATCACGGGAGCACCAACCTTCAGACATAGTTTATGCTGCGGCAAACCTTGAAACTCCAGCGAGTTTAAGTATTCTTGAGTGTAATTATTCGTCCAATCCTCCTCTAGTGTGCTCTCAAAAGCAACACTGTCTGAACTCAAGTACTCTTTCTCTGCGGTTGGGACCTTAGACAAAAGGTAGGAGTTGTTCTCGTTGGCCCTGGCATTAGTTGGTGCTAAGATAGCTCTCTCTGTTAAATAGCTTCAGTTCAAATAGTTTTTAACGAATTCTGGATAAGCAGCGTCTGAGACAGCCTGTTGGGGGCAATCAGAGACCGGTATCATGAATTCATCTCCAATTAGAACCTGGTCACCCTCGTCGCCACATCTACCATCTGTTGCGACTGCTGGCGCTGTACCATTACCAAATTCTTGTCAGCATGGCTCAGTCTCATGTTGATGGTTAAAGTGTTGACTTCAGCATAGGGCCAGAGGTACGACTGACTGATTGAAGCCTTGACTGTGTCATGCCTAGATCCCTGAGTTATAACAGGCAAAATCTGTCTGAAATCACCGCCGAGAAGAACTGTCTTTCCACCGAAAGGTTTGTTGGCAGCTGCTGGATCTTCCATAGCTTGCAGGTCTCTAAGTGTGAGGTCCAGCATTTCAAAAGCCTGGCGGTAAGCCATAGGTGCCTCGTCCCATATAATCAAGTCTGTTTTGGAGATTAGATTTGCTAACATTGTACCATATTTAATCTCACACATTGATGTCTCGCTCAAAGTGAGTGGTAGCTTGAAGCGAGAGTGTGCCGTTCTTCCTCCTGGTAATAACAATACTGCAATCCCAGAAGATGCCACAGGAATGACCACTTTTCCAACTAATCTGAGGTAATATAAGTCCCCTGAAGCTGGATGGACATAGGGGAGGCGGCCTATTGCTGTACCATGTTTCCTTGGTGTCCATTCTTTTATATCACTGTGGTACACAAATCGAGATGGAAACTGAACATACATTAGCTCCCTGGCCTCTTCTTACTTTGCGTTTGCTGCAAATATGCGGTGAGCATTGTTTTCTCGACGTCATCTCTTGCGACAACTTCCTTTAAACTCTTAGTTGGATCGATTAGAACCATGTGCTTCCCCAGAAGGTGAAGTTCTAGTCTTATAACTGAAGGCTGGTTGTGATGGATGTGGAAAGAGAACAGCCTCCATGAGGCTTCACATACTGAAATATAACGGCACTCTTGAAATCTGTCTATCTTGTCACGCTCAAGGTGCTGTTTCTTTTTCTCAATTTCTTCTTTGCTCTTCCCCTTCTCCTGAAGCAGAAGCAGTGCTCGGTCCATCCCCTTAGTTATGTACTTGAAGATATATTTTATAGCACTGGTCTTGCAGCACCACTCGACATTGATATGGGCTTGATATTTCTTGAGGAGTGCGAGGTTATGAGGCACCACGTATTGATTGTCAAGCTCCACAGTTCCTTTCAAAACGTGTGTGCTGCTATTAAAACGCCTTTTGTAAACAACGAAGCCAGACTTGTCGATCTTTGTGTGGTTTGCGTAGGGTTTTGGGTACTTCTTTGTGAACTCGCCTTTCTCCATACATGGTGATTGGGACCTTATTTTTCCACACGGTCTGTGAACCATGTGCCTCTGAACCAACTCGAAGCCCTCTATGTCTGTTTCTCTGTTTGGGAGCTCAGCTGATATGTACTTATCAACATCTGCAGGGGTGACCTCCCCTCTAAAACCTTCGACCCAGAGAAGAATATGGACGTGGGGCTGTCCCCATTTCTGGAACGCTATTGTGTAAACCACTGTATACCAAAATGTAAAATTGTGAAAGTTAGTAAATTATGACAGGGTTACATTAGTTTTGAATAAGAAGTAGCTTAGAAAATACATGCAATCGTCTTGGGAAAGAAGACACCTTTCTTGAAGTCTGACAACATCTCGTCTAGCTTAAGCTTAAAAACCCTGCATTCAAGGTCTGGTCTGTCGTTGGGTGAGACACCTCCATAGGTGTCTAGGTGCTCTCTCAGTTCAACTTAATTTGGGTTTGCTGTGTATGTGATGAAAAAGGTTGGATTACCATAAAAACGACATATAGCCATGGCATCTTGATATTTCTCAGACATATATCGGGGTCCTGAAGGGAATGAAGAAGGCAATATGACTTTTCTCCCTATGTGCGCAGCATCTGTGTCTCCACTGTCCAAGGCGTCGCAGATGTTTGTGTATAATTCAGCCTTCAGTTTTTTCTAGTTTAGTCTGATAAAGCGAAGTCTCTCCTGCTCTGTTGCTGTGTAGATATCTGCAATATACTGATGTAGTAGCCTTTCTGACTTGATGATAGTCATTCCCTCAGATGGCCTAGTTTGGATTTGATGAGAGTAATGCTCTCTCATTGTCATGTATTCTCTTTTTATTTTAGAGGTACCAGAGACATCGTACGGTATTTTCTCGTCATATTTGTTTTCCCCATATGGAAAGAGTAATGAGTACTGAAGGCTCATGATCAGAGGATGTAAATCACTTATCCTATGTAGCTTTGATGACTTGTACTCTAGCACAATGTCTTTTCCTGCAGTTTCTGAATTGAAATCACCAAGAATGAGGCCACCAATCTCTCCAGCCGTTGGTAAGTCATATTGCCTTCCTCTATTCTTCGGATTAACTAAGGTGAGACTGAATTCAACCGGATCACCGGATAAGAGACGATCTCTTGCATGTTGGAAAGTCTTGGCGAGGTCATTATTCTTATCCAGCATCTTGATTAAATCAGCAATCAAACCGTCATCGATCTCCACTGAAGATTTGCCTTTGCTGAAAGCCTTCTTTATGTTAGCTATTTCGTTCTATGTGTCCACTATATACATCTGCAGATATTGTGGAACATTGCCTTCAGGTGGGAGGAGACAGCCAATCATGTGGTGAGTTTGTCCATGGAGCCTGAATGCAAAGGTTCCAGGTGTGCCTGTAACAGTGTGATCAATCTGACCACCCATTGATGTGAATGACAACATCTGTCACGCCCCCAATCCTGAGAAGGATTGTCGGGACGGACCATGGTTCGAGGAAACGTACCACCGGTCAGTAAGACCAAAGGCAAGCGTTCCATGGTCCAAATAAAGGGTTAAGTATGATAAAACTTAGCCAAATAAGAGTGAGAATAAAAGAAGTCAGCTAGGACGAGTAAAACAGTAGCTGATCAAAGCTACCGAGAGGAATAACTGAGCTGATCGAAGCTAGGTTAGTTCACTCCAGCTCGGCCAGTACTAAGTCAGCTCCACTAGCTGGACTACTAGCTCACTCAGCTGGGTCAGCTGGGAGCCAGCTCATCTCAGCTGGATGGACTGTTCGGGTTCCGGGACAGTGGTCCGGGTCCGGGTGGTCCGGCCATGTGGTCCATGGACCAGTGGGCTCTTGGGCAAGTCCGTGGGCATTGTCTAAGGGACCTGAGGAATGGTTTAGGCTTCAGCCTGACCCAAGAAATGGGTCTGGGCTGGTGGCGGGCTGATTGGCCTGGTTACATGGTCCATAAGGCTGTGGGCTCTTGTGGGCGGGTCATGGGCTGAGGTATGAAGCCTGGGCTTGGCCTGGACGAGGCCTGGATGTATCTGGACGTGTCCAGAGGTGTCTAGAACCTTCCATGGGCGAACATGTACAATCTGGACCGTTGGTTACAATCGATGGTCAAGATTTGTTCTAAAGGGCTGCATGGAAGGGATGTGTCTCTTTACACATGACCCCTCGTTTCCTATAAATAGGGGCACGCCCCACTCACTTTTCTCATCCAATTCCAGAGTAAAATACTCAGAGAAAAACGTAGAGAAAGAGAGAGAGAGAAAGAGAGAGTTTCCGACCAATAAAAGGCAGTTTTCGTGGTGGTTTAGTTTTCCGGCGACTCTGATTGTTTGGGAATCAACCTCTGGTCGAAATGGAAGATCAGAACAAGGGGAAGAACCCTGAGAACCCAGACGTGGTTCAGAAGGTATGGAAAGGGCCGTGGTCCCTTCAGTTCCTCCGGTGAGCCCTTGTGGCCGAACCGCGGTTCTGTTTGGTTCACTAGTCCCATCCGTTTCTCCCTGGCTGTTTCTAGTCTATCTTCTCCTCTTCTTTCTGGTCGTACACGAAGGGTTGTGTCTGTTGGGTCCAAGGGTTGCATCTCTTGACTTGAACGGTCACACCCTAACCACAAACTTGACCATGGTCGGTTATGTGGGACAGTGCGGATCGTACCATTGAATGGGCGGTTGGTCTGAACGTGTGGGAATGACCCAAAGGGTACGAGTTGCCGAGAGTCATCAGTTGCCAAGGGTAATGAGTGTCCTTAGAGTACAAATAACCAGAAGGTACGAGATACCAGAGTTATAAGTACCAAAAGGTACCATAGACCAAAGGGTGCCATGACTAAGGGGCGCGAGTTCCAAGGGGTGCATATTCCAAACGGTACCAATGGATACAGGTTGTGACCGGTCCATATGGGTCAGACCAAGGTCCAGGTCAAGGACGTATGCACAGTTGTCTAACCGTAGTATGAGTCGCAAGGTCGGCCGGTTGTGAATCAATCCGGGCTGGGCTTGGGCCTTACTCAATTGGTATGGATCCAGGGCCAGTACTGGATCAGGTAAGGGCGTCCGTTGGGCCATTGAGCCGGACTCCAAGTACACCGGTCGCACCTAGATTCTGTCCGGATAGTCGGACTGGTCTTTGGACGATACGGACTGGTCGTGTTCTGATATTTTGTCTGGGCTGTCTATCTATTCTAAGTCGTGGGGTGGTTGGATGAAAGACTTAGAATATGATAGGCAGTTCCAAATCATTTATTCTTATATTGTCTGAGGTTTATGATTGTCTTAGGATCCAAGCCAAGCATTGTAGGATCAATCCGTTTCACTTCGGTTATGATTAATGCTGGCTGGTTCTGTTTCAGGAAATGAGGCTTGTGGTGGTCAAGCCAAGGAACCGTGAAGGCTCTATCAGTGAGAAGCTGTGCAGTGTGTGGTTAAACAATGCTAGGGAAGAACTAGTCATTGTTTATGAGACTGTTAACAAACTATGTATTGGATCACATGTTTAAGTTACACAAAGTAGAACTACATTTATATTTCCGCTGTGCAATCTGATTATTTTGTTTATGAACCTCATATCTGAATATGACTTAGTAAATAATAGATATAAATGAATCAAACAAGCAAAAATTATCCAAAGTAAGTCTGCGGATCCAGTTGGGCCGAAAGGCCAGGATCGGGGCTTACAAGTTGGTATCAGAGCCAGGTTGATTCTAGGATAGTTTGGGTTATGGTAGTCCACACACACGCGCAGCAGCTGATAAGGTCTCACGGTGAGGGTATTGATTGCTTAGCCTAGGGATTTCTGTCTGTTTTAAAATTGTTTAGTCATTGTACTAATGTTTTTTGAATCCTTAGGTTGGAAGAAGCAAATCAGGAAGGTCCCGTAAGAGTAAGGCAGCGGCAGGACAGACTGGCCAATTGGTGGCTGACGATGCTAACCTGACTGGGTTACCAACCGATCTGGTTGTGACTAACACCGGTCAAGGAGCAATCAATGATCCGGCCAACCTTACTCCAGGGAGAGTTGATGGTACAATAAGGGAGGGTGACGAGCAGCATGAAGAGGAAGTTCAATCCTCTAATGCCGAGCGTCATGCCGACCAACGTACCGGTGCGGTAGATGGTAAAGGAAACCAGACCGCAGAACCATCCATGAAGGATGTGTTGGAAGCCATGAAGGCTGTGGGAAACCAAATGGTAGCCATGACGCAGATGGTCACCCCACTGGTGAACTCATGTGTAGGGCAGGCTTTACCTATGGCAACGCCCATAGCTAATGGTACAGTCCATGAAACGGATGAGGTGATTGAAATTGACCCACCCGTAAGGACTGCGAAAAAGGTGGACTATCTGAGCTTGTTGCAACACATCACCCGTCTGGGTACGCAACACTTCTCAGGTAGCACCGATCCCATAGAGGCAGACGAGTGGAGAAGTAGGCTAGTCCGAAACTTCAAATCTACTCGTTACCCAGAGGATTATCAGAGAGACATTGCGGTCCACTTCCTGGAAGGGGATGCGCATAATTGGTGGTTGGCTGTTGATAAGCGCACCAATGGAAGTCTCCAAAGTTTTGCGGAATTCGAAGTAGAATTCAACCGCAAATACTTTCCTGCAGAGGCATGGGACCGTCTGGAAGCAAAGTTTCTAGATTTGGTCCAAGGCCGCAGGACCGTACGGGAGTACGAAGAGGAGTTCAACAGACTCAGGCGCTTTGTTGGAAGGGAGCTTGAGGACGAGGCAGTACAGGTTCGTAGGTTCATACGAGGCTTAAGGCCCGAACTGAAAACCCATTGCTCGATCCGCACCTTCAGCACTGTTTCTGAGCTGGTTGAACGAATGGCTCTTTTAGAGTCTAACTTGGCTGAGGAAGCTAAGCTTAAGACTAAGTCACAGTCTGCCCAAACCGGCAAGACTAATGACAAAAAGAGAAAATGGGACCAGGTCGACGGAGGCAAGACCTCTAGTGGACGACCTGCGTGCTCAAAGTGTGGCAAGAACCATCCTGGTGAATGCTGGAAGGCCATGGGAGCTTGTGTACGATGTGGCAGTATGGACCATTCGATCCAGAACTGCACTCGACCAGGTTGACCCACTGGTCAGTCTGGTGGAAGCGGCTCTCCTACTTGCTTCCAATGTGGCCAGAAGGGACATTACAAATCGGACTGTCCCAAGCTGCAAGGAGGTCAGGAGAAGGGTCGTGGAAACAATGGCAAGTCAACCCAGAACAGGCCAGCTACAAACCCTCGGGTGTACGAGCTGACCAGGGACGATGGAGCCTCAGGATCGTATGATTCGATTTCTGGTAATTTCTGAATTCAAGTCTTTTTACTTTCAAGTAGAAATGCTTGGTCTGGCACCTAGACAAGAATGTCTAGGGGATTCTGATGCGGGTCTCTGTTAGGGACCCTCATGATTGGTGGTGTTGAAACACCCGTACTTTTCGACACAGGGGCTACACATAGTTTTGTGAGCCCGAAACTGGTCGGAAAGGGTCTGTTCTGTCTGGACACTGGGGGTACCTCGGTGATAGTGAATGCAGCCGGAGGGCAAAGAATGCATTCACTTGGAAATATGTCAAATATCCCAGTGTCAATTCAGGGAAGAAATTTCCCTGTGAATCTGGTCTGTGTCCACCTAAAGAATCACGAAGTGATCCTAGGTATGGACTGGTTGGGAAAGTATCGGGCCACTCTCGATTGCCATAGGTGTGATAACCCGTCCTTTGGGGTAAAATGGTCGAGGAAGTCAAGGTCAGGATCTGGAGCCAAGCTTTTGGGAGATTACACAACTGGAGGAATGTTGAGTTTTGGTCACACAAAATTTAACATGGTTCGGAGAAGATAGAAGATTGGTCGAGCATCAACTTGATCGAACCGCGGGCGGTACGGGCCAACCGAGAAGTTCAAAGTACGATGTGATCGAAGAATGGATCGTGAGTGAACCATGAGACGAAGTAAGCTGCTCTACCTTTCTTAGAAGAGTCTTAGATTGACCAGACAAAGATTTTGGAAGCATCACATTTTTGGAAGCACGACGGTTTAGAAGCTCGACGTTTCAGAAACCCGACGTTTCTTAGCGACGAAGTTTTCCGCGAAACTTCACGTCTATCATCAGAATATTATTTCAGAGATATTATAAGTTGGAAGCAGGACGGGAAGTAAGCAGGATGGGAAGCAAGCACGACGGGATCGAAGCACGACGGGAAATCCCGAAGTTGGACGAAAACCCTAATTTCGGTTTTACGAAATTATTGGAAGAAGCCGGAGGCACGGGAAATATTTTTAGAGGATCTCAGTATTCATCAGGAGTTTATTAAAAATATTCAGATCATCAGAACGGGAGCGGAAAAATATTCGGGATTGATCACGGGACGAAAATTCACCAGAAGGACCGAAATCGCGCAAATCAACCGAGAAGCTCGAGGTGGCCTTATCTATGAGATAAGAACGTGTTGTATCCTGTCTGGCATGGTATGTGGAAATGGAAGCAGGAGCTGTTGAAGCCCAGGAGAGCACAGCATGCAAAGTGACACACAGAAGCACGAGGTGCCGCTCTACCTGCGACCGAAGCATGCTGATCGACATGTGTGCACTTGGGTGTCGACTTGCATGAGTTCCAGTCATGCTGCTTGACATCTGGGAGGCAATGTGGCGTCTGGCATGAGTCTTGGACATGCTGAGTGACATGTGGAGCACGAGGTGCCGCAATGCATGCGTCCGGAGCCATGCAGAGCGACACACGGGCTGCCACCAAGCTGATTCTGATTCGCTGATGTATCCTATAAATACCTCACGACCCCAGCTCATTTCTAAACATCCAGACCTGTCCAAATCAAGTGAAAAACGTGAGAGAGAAGTAGAAAAAGAAAGTGAGAAGTTCTGATCTTTTTCGAGAGTTTTAGAGAGTTTTCGAGATCAGTTTCTCCACTGATTTTGAATCAACGCCTAAGGGAGGTTCTATCCAACTCAAGGTTAGTCCAGTGAAGATATGGGAAGAAAATCAACGTGCCTAGAGAGAGAGAGTGAAAGAAAGTGGTGTATCTAGGCTGTTATCAACTTCTGAAGACCGATACTCCACCGAGAAGCGAAGTTCTGTCCAATCGAAGATTTTCTGCGATTGTTACGCGGAAGCTCTGCCCAAATCAATCCATCCACTCTATTCATATTATTTAATGATCAAGTGGAGGTGCTGTTCAAGATCAGTTCAGTTCAGTTGAGGTAACAATTCGACACTCTGCCCAAATTTCCGAAGGAATCATCCAACAGCTAGGGGAGGTTCTGTCAAGAAAGGATCAGTCAAGTCAAGGTCAGATCATTTGAAGATCAGTTAAGACGTGAGGCTATTTGAGGAGTTCAAGAAAGGGTTTTGGTCAAGGATTCGGGAAGGGGTCAAAGCCACAACGAACCAAATACAGTGAGTCACGTCAATTGTTTGTTAACTTGTTTTCTTGCAGGTTCCCGTTATTTGGAAGTTGGATCATGGCAGGAGGCCATGTCTAAACTGAGTAACGGTTTGTTTAGTTAGTAGTAATGATTAGGTTGATTAGTTAGTAGCATGCTTAGGTATTGCTTGAGAATCGTAGTAGCATGCTAATGGTTAGGTTGATTGGTTAGTTAGAGAACGTTGAATGCTTAGATGATATCGCTAGGTTGTGGATAGTTAGGATCTGGAATTGATTGATCGTTAGGTTGTTAGATTGCTTGCTTGCTTGGTTGTGTTGATTGTTTTGCAGGGATGGTGATGATGTTGTTAGTACTTTGGAATTTAGGTCATATAGACCAATTCCGAGTACATATTATTATGATTAAGGATCTAGGCCATATAGGCTGAATTCCTATTTTGTGTTGTACTAAGGGTCCTAAGCCATATACGCTGGATTCCTGGTACTACTGGTATGATGTTGAGTTGTGTTGATAGCTTGCCTGATCAGCAATGCTACGCGGCAAGGAAAGTTACGTAAGCATGTCCCCACGCGGCTTGGCAGAGAGGTTGCATAAAGCATGCTCTGTACGGGGAGGTTGCTAGAAAGCATGCTCCGTCATGTGGTATTCTTTGTGGGTATTACATGTTAGTTTGCGGCAAGGAAGGTTGCTGGAGTATGTCCCTACGCGGCTGGGCAGAGAGGTTGCATAAAGCATGCTCTGTACGGAGAGGTTGCTAGAAAGCATGCTCCGTCATGTGCCACCTTATCGGGGGTAACATGTCAGTTTCATTGGATGTTCTAGCTCATGTGCCTTTGTGGCTATGAGTTAGGTGTTCCGTGGTTGAGATAGTGAGGAGGAAGGTTATGATATCAAGTATAGCCATAGTGAGGCATATATCTATTATTATGCTAATGGTGGATTATATTCCGCTGCTTATCTTATTTATGTTTATGTGCTTGTTGATTCACTCGGGTTTCCATGGGGGAAGTCTCGAGTGATGATTGTAGTTATTATTATTGTTGTTGTGTTATTTCTAGGTGAACTCCTCGTCTTAGATTGTTTGGGGTTGGGATGGCGAGGAGTTGTATTTGTTAGTTGGGGCCCTGGCTCACTGGGTAACACTAGGTTACTCATTAAACTCACTTCTGTTGCAGATAACCTTAGTAGGAGACCGGGTAGCGTGGAAGCTGGACGTTAGGAGCACCGGGAGAACTTTTGCCTTTCCTTTTATAAAACGGTACTTATTTAAGATGTATTTTGACTCGATGTTGGCACTAGGCCAGGATCCATCGGTAATACTTTACTTGTAACGAATCATTCTATATTTTATAAAAGTGATGTTTTATATTCGTTACAATGGTTCTCTGATATTTGACTAGTCCGGTCTAACACAACGTTAGGTCGTCGTACGGGTTGAAAAGCCTTAGGCCTCGATCTAACGGACAACGTTAACTCTTGGTACGGGTTGCAAAGCCTTATGCCTTGAGTTAGTGGGACGAGTTAGTGGATGAACTGGTCTAAGTTGTGGATTAAATTCTGTGACATTGACCGGATTGTCCCTAGCCCGTCATGTAGCGCTTCCGGACCAAGGTGTGGTGTCGGTCCGTCAGTCATGTTTTTGTTTGATTGTTGGCCGGTGGTTCGACCTATGCCTAGAACGGTTCGGGGGTGTTACAGTGGTGGTATCAGAGCATGGTTTCGTCCATGCTTCCAGAACCTGCGTTTTTAATCGGTTTTCAAATGTTTTTCGAGTCAAAAAAAGAGTCGAAAGGCATTAAAGTATTCCGGTCACGTCCAGCCGTTCTGGTAAGAAATTTAGGATTTACCTTTTTATTGGTTGTAGATGGATACTCGGGGGACAAGTCGAGGTAGGCAGTGGGGATTGTTTTCAAGAGATGGTCGAGCAAATAATGATCCAGAACAAGGGGTTTCTACTGGGAACAGAGTTGATCACGGAGATATGAGTCAACAGAATGGAAATCGGTTTTCAACAAGTCATGGACATAGTCAGTCGCAGCTGCAAGCGAGTCCACATTCAGATGAACAACCAAGACAGGGAGACAATCCAGAGGAAGAAGTTCCACGGGGAGGATTAGTATATTTGCTTACTCAAGTACTACGTCAAGTTTCAAGGAACGCACAGCCTGAGGATTCTTTAAACTTGGAGTATCTGAAGGTCCTGAAGACGATGAAGAGTTTGGAAACATACAAGTTCAACGGAGGAATCAACATGTTTGAGGCGGAAGAATGGATGCACATGATGGAGATAAACTTTGAAGCAATGGAGTGTCCAGATAAATACAAGAAGAGAGTGGCGGTTTACTATCTACAAGAAGATGCACGTAACTGGTGGGAAAGCGTGGAGCGTCAACATGGGAATCCTATTACATCTTGGGATGTCTTTCAGTATGAGTTCAGAAGGAAATACTTTCCACCTGAGGAAAGACATCGATTGGAGAGACAGTTCATGAATCTTACTCAAGGAGATAGGACAGTACGGGAGTATGATGCAGAGTTCACCAAACTTCGGCGCTATGTATTTAACGGTCAGGAAGACGAAGCAACAATGATCCGGAACTTCATGTATGGGTTACAACCTGAGCTAAGTAGCAGACTCGCGTCAGGTAACTTTGGAAATCTCACAGACTTAGTCGAGAGGGCAGTAAATGTGGAAAGTGCAGTAGCAGCAGAAGCAAAATATGAACCAAGAAGAAAAAGCGTCAATGGCCAAACGGGAAAGCAAACTGTTGAGCTCAGGGATACTGGTAAGCAAGGCCTAGCAAGAAAAAGACACAACGACTCAAAATCTTGGAATGGAAACCAAGAATGTTTTAATTGTGGAGAGGTTGGTCACATTGCTCGACATTGCATTGAAAATCAAGCTGCATTGAGTGAAGAACATCCCCCACTTGCTCTACAGGAAGACAGACCCCCGAGGAAGAGAAAGAGTAGGATTTAGATCTTTAGGAAAACCTTAACCTTCAGGCCGATGTGGTAAGTATGGGTTCTAACTTCTTGATTGAAGTCTTTAGTGCATGATTGGTTGTGAGGTGTTTAGAAAGAATTGTTTTGTTATTAATTGCCGTTCTGTGCTATTGCACAAGAACTTGTGGTTTGTGTTCTTGTTGTGTGTAGGAACGTTGTGGCAGGTAATGACCCCCAAAGACCAAACCCTTGAAGACTGAGAGTGCGGTCAGTAGTGTTCTGGTTGTTGGTTCTTATGAGCGGATCTGAAACGACACAGTATGATATACTGGGAGTTTATTTGGTGCATGGTTAGTTCTGAGGAGATATCTATCAAAAGGAAATGATAGATATAGAAGATTTAAGCATCCGAAGAAATCAAGATTGAAGAAGTGGTTATGTGGGAGAGTGTTATGGCAGAGTAGGAGCAAGAGGACGACTCAGTATGAATGAAGAGGTGTATCAAGACAGAGTGAGTCCAGAATCAGAAGTTTGGGTGGAGACCAAAGAAACCAAAGAGAAGAAACCAAAGGCAAACCGATAAAGAAGCACATCAAGTGATCAAGACCGCGAGACAAGTTATCCAAGGAGAAATTTTCATTAAGGGGAGGAACATGTCGTGAAGCTGAGCCATTGGACAACAAAGAATTCGAGGACGAATTCTATTAAGGGGGGAAGAATGTGATAACCCGTCCTTTGGGGTAAAATGGTCGAGGAAGTCAAGGTCAGGATCTGGAGCCAAGCTTTTGGGAGATTACACAACTGGAGGAATGTTGAGTTTTGGTCACACAAAATTTAACATGGTTCGGAGAAGATAGAAGATTGGTCGAGCATCAACTTGATCGAACCGCGGGCGGTACGGGCCAACCGAGAAGTTCAAAGTACAATGTGATCGAAGAATGGATCGTGAGTGAACCATGAGACGAAGTAAGCTGCTCTACCTTTCTTAGAAGAGTCTTAGATTGACCAGACGAAGATTTTGGAAGCATCACATTTTTGGAAGCACGACGGTTTAGAAGCTCGACGTTTCAGAAACCCGACGTTTCTTAGCGACGAAGTTTTCCGCGAAACTTCACGTCTATCATCAGAATATTATTTCAGAGATATTATAAGTTGGAAGCAGGACGGGAAGTAAGCAGGATGGGAAGCAAGCACGACGGGATCAAAGCACGCCGGGAAATCCCGAAGTTGGACGAAAACCCTAATTTCGGTTTTACGAAATTATTGGAAGAAGCCGGAGGCACGGGAAATATTTTTAGAGGATTTCAGTATTCATCAGGAGTTTATTAAAAATATTCAGATCATCAGAACGGGAGCGGAAAAATATTCGGGATTTGATCACGGGACGAAAATTCACCAGAAGGACCGAAATCGCGCAAATCAACCGAGAAGCTCGAGGTGGCCTTATCTATGAGATAATAACGTGTTGTATCCTGTCTGGCATGGTATGTGGCAATGGAAGCAGGAGCTGTTGAAGCCCAGGAGAGCACAGCATGCAAAGTGACACACAGAAGCACGAGGTGCCGCTCTACCTGCGACCGAAGCATGCTGATCGACATGTGTGCACTTGGGTGTCGACTTGCATGAGTTCCAGTCATGCTGCTTGACATCTGGGAGGCAATGTGGCGTCTGGCATGAGTCTTGGACATGCTGAGTGACATGTGGAGCACGAGGTGCCGCGATGCATGCGTCCGGAGCCATGCAGAGCGACACACGGGCTGCCACCAAGCTGATTCTGATTCGCTGATGTATCCTATAAATACCTCACGACCCCAGCTCATTTCTAAACATCCAGACCTGTCCAAAGCAAGTGAAAAACGTGAGAGAGAAGTAGAAAAAGAAAGTGAGAAGTTCTGATCTTTTTCGAGAGTTTTAGAGAGTTTTCGAGATCAGTTTCTCCACTGATTTTGAATCAACGCCTAAGGGAGGTTCTATCCAACTCAAGGTTAGTCCAGTGAAGATATGGGAAGAAAATCAACGTGCCTAGAGAGAGAGAGTGAAAGAAAGTGGTGTATCTAGGCTGTTATCAACTTCTGAAGACCGATACTCCACCGAGAAGCGAAGTTCTGTCCAATCGAAGATTTTCTGCGATTGTTACGCGGAAGCTCTGCCCAAATCAATCCATCCACTCTATTCATATTATTTAATGATCAAGTGGAGGTGCTGTTCAAGATCAGTTCAGTTCAGTTGAGGTAACAATTCGACACTCTGCCCAAATTTCCGAAGGAATCATCCAACAGCTAGGGGAGGTTCTGTCAAGTAAGGATCAGTCAAGTCAAGGTCAAATCATTTGAAGATCAGTTAAGACGTGAGGCTATTTGAGGAGTTCAAGAAAGGGTTTTGGTCAAGGATTCGGGAAGGGGTCAAAGCCACAACGAACCAAATACAGTGAGTCACGTCAATTGTTTGTTAACTTGTTTTCTTGCAGGTTCCCGTTATTTGGAAGTTGGATCATGGCAGGAGGCCATGTCTAAACTGAGTAACGGTTTGTTTAGTTAGTAGTAATGATTAGGTTGATTAGTTAGTAGCATGCTTAGGTATTGCTTGAGAATCGTAGTAGCATGCTAATGGTTAGGTTGATTGGTTAGTTAGAGAACGTTGAATGCTTAGATGATATCGCTAGGTTGTGGATAGTTAGGATCTGGAATTGATTGATCGTTAGGTTGTTAGATTGCTTGCTTGCTTGGTTGTGTTGATTGTTTTGCAGGGATGGTGATGATGTTGTTAGTACTTTGGAATTTAGGTCATATAGACCAATTCCGAGTACATATTATTATGATTAAGGATCTAGGCCATATAGGCTGAATTCCTATTTTGTGTTGTACTAAGGGTCCTAAGCCATATACGCTGGATTCCTGGTACTACTGGTATGATGTTGAGTTGTGTTGATAGCTTGCCTGATCAGCAATGCTACGCGGCAAGGAAAGTTACGTAAGTATGTCCCCACGCGGCTTGGCAGAGAGGTTGCATAAAGCATGCTCTGTACGGGGAGGTTGCTAGAAAGCATGCTCCGTCATGTGGTATTCTTTGTGGGTATTACATGTTAGTTTGCGGCAAGGAAGGTTGCTGGAGTATGTCCCTACGCGGCTGGGCAGAGAGGTTGCATAAAGCATGCTCTGTACGGAGAGGTTGCTAGAAAGCATGCTCCGTCATGTGCCACCTTATCGGGGGTAACATGTCAGTTTCATTGGATGTTCTAGCTCATGTGCCTTTGTGGCTATGAGTTAGGTGTTCTGTGGTTGAGATAGTGAGGAGGAAGGTTATGATATCAAGTATAGCCATAGTGAGGCATATATCTATTATTATGCTAATGGTGGATTATATTCCGCTGCTTATCTTATTTATGTTTATGTGCTTGTTGATTCACTCGGGTTTCCACGGGGGAAGTCTCGAGTGATGATTGTAGTTATTATTATTGTTGTTGTGTTATTGCTAGGTGAACTCCTCGTCTTAGATTGTTTGGGGTTGGGATGGCGAGGAGTTGTATTTGTTAGTTGGGGCCCTGGCTCACTGGGTAACACTAGGTTACTCATTAATCTCACTTCTGTTGCAGATAACCTTAGTAGGAGACCGGGTAGCGTGGAAGCTGGACGTTAGGAGCACCGGGAGAACTTTTGCCTTTCCTTTTATAAAACGGTACTTATTTAAGATGTATTTTGACTCGATGTTGGCACTAGGCCAGGATCCATCGGTAATACTTTACTTGTAACGAATCTTTCTATATTTTATAAAAGTGATGTTTTATATTCGTTACAATGGTTCTCTGATATTTGACTAGTCCGGTCTAACACAACGTTAGGTCGTCGTACGGGTTGAAAAGCCTTAGGCCTCGATCTAACGGACAACGTTAACTCTTGGTACGGGTTGCAAAGCCTTATGCCTTGAGTTAGCGGGACGAGTTAGTGGATGAACTGGTCTAAGTTGTGGATTAAATTCTGTGACATTGACCGGATTGTCCCTAGCCCGTCATGTAGCGCTTCCGGACCAAGGTGTGGTGTCGGTCCGTCGGTCATGTTCTTGTTTGATTGTTGGCCGGTGGTTCGACCTATGCCTAGAACGGTTCGGGGGTGTTACAATAGGGGTCGTGTGCAATTGGAGAATGGACTTCATCCGATCCAGTACCAATGTCTGGGTCCGGCTCTAGAAAAAGAAGTGGTATCAGCAGTCCGAGCAGTACGGATGCTGAAACAGGGTTGTCAGTCCTTTTTGGCCACAATCACCACTGCAGAGCCCGATCGTTCTGTCTGTCTGAATGACCCTGCAGAGGATTCGTTGGTGTCTGAGTTCCGAGACGTGTTCCAGGCGCTACAGGGAGTTCCCCCTGATACTGTTAGGCCGGAACCGTTTATGATTGAACTAGAACCAGGGACAGCTCCGCTGTCCAAGAGTCCGTACCGAATGGCTCCAGCCGAGATGGCTGAGCTAAAGAAGCAATTGGAAGAATTGCTTGACAAGGGGTTCATACGACCAAGTAGCTCCCCTTGGGGTGCACCAGTCCTCTTTGTGAAAAAGAAGGATGGTAGCATGCGTCTGTGTATCGACTATCGAGGGTTGAACAGGGTTACTGTCAAGAACAAGTACCCGTTGCCCAGAATAGACGAGTTGTTGGATCAACTAAAAGGAGCCAAATGGTTTTCTAAGATTGATTTGGCCTCAGGGTATCATCAGATTCCCATAGAGCCAAACGATATTAGTAAGACGGCATTTAGGACCCGGTATGGCCACTACGAGTTTGTGGTTATGCCATTTGGTCTGACCAATGCGCCTGCTGCATTCATGAAAATGATGAACAGCGTGTTCCGGGATTTCTTGGATGAATCAGTGATCATCTTCATTGATGATATCCTAATTTATTCCAAGGATGAGGAATCTCATCGGAAACACTTGAGAGCCGTGTTGGAACGATTACGAGAGCACAAGCTTTATGCTAAACTCAGCAAATGCAGTTTTTGGCAGAAGAGTATTGGGTTCCTCGGTCATATTGTTTCTGACCAAGGCGTCTCTGTGGATCCAGAGAAGATCAGGGCAATCAAGGATTGGCCCAGACCACGCAGTGCCACGGAAGTCAGGAGCTTCCTAGGGCTGGCAGGTTACTATAGAAAGTTTGTGAAAGGATTCACAAGCTTGGCTCAGCCTATGACACGGTTGACTGGGAAGGACGTTAAGTTTACATGGTCCGAGGAGTGTGAGAGATGTTTCTCTGCACTTAAAGACATCTTGACCAGCGCACCTGTCCTAGTACTTCCGGAGGCCGATCAACCATATGTGGTTTATACGGACGCGTCCATAACTGGACTAGGTTGCGTATTGACCCAGCATGGGAAGGTCATCGCCTACGCGTCAAGGCAGTTGAGAAAACATGAGGGAAACTACCCCACCCATGATCTCGAAATGGCTGCGGTAGTATTCGCCTTAAAAATTTGGCGATCATACTTGTATGGCGCCGAAGTTCAGATACTTACAGACCATAAAAGTCTGAAGTATATATTCACCCAGCCTGAGTTAAACTTAAGGCAGAGGAGGTGGATTGAATTTGTGGCTGACTACGATCTGGATATAACCTATCATCCGGGAAAGGCTAATCTGGTCGCAGACGCCTTGAGCCGGAGGAGGGCAGACGTATCAGCAGAACGAGAGGCGGCCGACCTAGAAGGTATGATCCGTTCTCTACGGTTGAATGCACTGACCCCAGAGTCAACACCGCTCGGGTTAGAGGCGGTTAACCAGGCCGACCTGCTTACTCGAATACGGTTAGCTCAGGGTCAGGATGAGAACCTGAATAAGGTTGCTCAGAATGATAGGACGGAGTACCAAACCGCGATGGATGGTACCATCCTAGTCAATGGTCGGATCAGTGTTCCCAATGATAAGAACTTAAAAGAGGAGATTATGAGGGAAGCTCATAAGTCTAAATTTTCGGTCCATCCTGGTGCGACCAAGATGTATCGGGACCTCAAAAGGTACTATCATTGGATCCGAATGAAGGCTGATGTTGCAGAATGGGTGGCTAAGTGTCCTACTTGCCAGCGCATTAAAGCAGAACATCAGGTCCCTAGTGGGTTGTTACAAAGCTTACCTATTCCAGAGTGGAAGTGGGATCACATCACAATGGACTTTGTGACAGGATTCCCCACCACCAGGAGTAAGAATGATGCAGTCTGGGTTGTGGTAGATCGCCTAACCAAGTCAGCACACTTTCTGGCCATCAAGAAGTCGGATGGGGTCGATCAAATTGTACGCAAGTACATTGATGAAATCGTCCGACTACATGGTGTCCCGGTAAGCATAGTTTCGGATAGAGACCCAAGGTTTACATCTTATTTCTGGCAGGCTTTCCAAAAGGCCTTAGGAACAAGAGTAAACATGAGTACTGCCTATCACCCACAAACGGACGGTCAATCGGAGCGAACGATCCAAACCTTGGAAGATATGTTGAGAGCATGTGTCTTGGACTGGGGTGATTCCTGGGAAAGACATCTACCTTTGGTAGAATTTGCCTACAACAATAGCTTCCATAGTAGTATTGGCATGTCGCCATACGAAGCTCTGTATGGGCGTCCCTGCAGGACACCATTATGCTGGACCCAAGTTGGGGAACGCAGCATGATTGGCCCAAAGATTGTCGAGGAGACAACCGAAAAGATCAAATTCCTGAAGGATAAGATGAGAGAAGCACAGGACCGCCAAAAGAACTATGCAGATCGAAGAAGAAAAGATCTCGAGTTTGAGGTGGGTGACCTTGTGTATCTCAAGATGATTACCTTCAGGGGACGAGTCCGAATTTCTGGGAGAAGGAAATTAGATCCAAGGTACTTAGGTCCATTCAAGATAATTGAAAGAGTGGGCAAAGTGGCATACAAGTTGGAACTACCATCCAAGATGGCTGCGTTCCACAATGTGTTCCATGTGTCCCAGCTCCGGAAATGTCTGTCGGACCAAGACGTGATCATTCCTGCGATTCCTGATGATCTTGGTACGAACCTAACTTTAGAAACAAGGCCGGTTCGGATTGTAGATAGGATGGAAAAAGCAACCAGGAACAAGACCGTCCAGATGATCAAGGTCATTTGGGACTGCAGTGGGAAAGAGATAACCACTTGGGAAACAGAAGCTAGAATGAAAGCTGAGTACCCAGAATGGTTTGATCAATTTGTTTCTACGGAAACAATGGAACAAGGATTCGAGGACGAATCCACCCTAAGGGGGGAAGACTTGTCACGCCCCCAATCCTGAGAAGGATTGTCGGGACGGACCATGGTTCGAGGAAACGTACCGCCGGTCAGTAAGACCAAAGGCAAGCGTTCCATGGTCCAAATAAAGGGTTAAGTATGATAAAACTTAACCAAATAAGAGTGAGAATAAAAGAAGTCAGCTAGGACGAGTAAAACAGTAGCTGGTCAAAGCTACCGAGAGGAATAACTGAGCTGATCGAAGCTAGGTTAGTTCACTCCAGCTCGGCCAGTACTAAGTCAGCTCCACTAGCTGGACTACTAACTCACTCAGCTGGGTCAGCTGGGAGCCAGCTCATCTCAGCTGGATGGACTGTTCGGGTTCCGGGACAGTGGTCCGGGTCTGGGCCGGTCCTGGTCCGGGTGGTCCGGCCATGTGGTCCATGGACCAGTGGGCTCTTGGGCAAGTCCGTGGGCATTGTCTAAGGGACCTTAGGAATGGTTTAGGCTTCAGCCTGACCCAAGAAATGGGTCTGGGCTGGTGGCGGGCTGATTGGCCTGGTTACATGGTCCATAAGGCTGTGGGCTCTTGTGGGCGGGTCATGGGCTGAGGTATGAAGCCTGGGCTTGGCCTGGACGAGGCCTGGATGTATCTGGACGTGTCCAGAGGTGTCTAGAACCTTCCATGGGCGAACAGGTACAATCTGGACCGTTGGTTACAATCGATGGTCAAGATTTGTTCTAAAGGGCTGCATGGAAGGGATGTGTCTCTTTACACATGACCCCTCGTTTCCTATAAATAGGGGCACGCCCCACTCACTTTTATCATCCAATTCCAGAGTAAAATACTCAGAGAAAAACGTAGAGAAAGAGAGAGAGAGAAAGAGAGAGTTTCCGACCAATAAAAGGCAGTTTTCGTGGTGGTTTAGTTTTCCGGCGACTCTGATTGTTTGGGAATCAACCTCTGGTCGAAATGGAAGATCAGAACAAGGGGAAGAACCCTGAGAACCCAGACGTGGTTCAGAAGGTATGGAAAGGGCCGTGGTCCCTTCAGTTCCTCCGGTGAGCCCTTGTGGCCGAACCGCGGTTCTGTTTGGTTCACTAGTCCCATCCGTTTCTCCCTGGCTGTTTCTAGTCTATCTTTTCCTCTTCTTTCTGGTCGTACACGAAGGGTTGTGTCTGTTGGGTCCAAGGGTTGCATCTCTTGACTTGAACGGTCACACCCTAACCACAAACTTGACCATGGTCGGTTATGTGGGACAGTGCGGATCGTACCATTGAATGGGCGGTTGGTCTGAACGTGTGGGAATGACACAAAGGGTACGAGTTGCCGAGAGTCATCAGTTGCCAAGGGTAATGAGTGTCCTTAGAGTACAAATAACCAGAAGGTACGAGATACCAGAGTTATAAGTACCAAAAGGTACCATATACCAAAGGGTGCCATGACTAAGGGGCGCGAGTTCCAAGGGGTGCATATTCCAAACGGTACCAATGGATACAGGCTGTGACCGGTCCATATGGGTCAGACCAAGGTCCAGGTCAAGGACGTATGCACAGTTGTCTAACCGGAGTATGAGTCGCAAGGTCGGCCGGTTGTGAATCAATCCGGGCTGGGCTTGGGCCTTACTCAATTGGTATGGATCCAGGGCCAGTACTGGATCAGGTAAGGGCGTCCGTTGGGCCATTGAGCCGGACTCCAAGTACACCGGTCGCACCTAGATTCTGTCCGGATAGTCGGACTGGTCTTTGGACGATACAGACTGGTCGTGTTCTGATATTTTTTGTCTGGGCTGTCTATCTATTCTAAGTCGTGGGGTGGTTGGATGAAAGACTTAGAATATGATAGGCAGTTCCAAATCATTTATTCTTATATTGTCTGAGGTTTATGATTGTCTTAGGATCCAAGCCAAGCATTGTAGGATCAATCCGTTTCACTTCGGTTATGATTAATGATGGCTGGTTCTGTTTCAGGAAATGAGGCTTGTGGTGGTCAAGCCAAGGAACCGTGAAGGCTCTATCAGTGAGAAGCTGTGCAGTGTGTGGTTAAACAATGCTAGGGAAGAACTAGTCATTGTTTATGAGACTGTTAACAAACTATGTATTGGATCACATGTTTAAGTTACACAAAGTAGAACTACATTTATATTTCCGCTGTGCAATCTGATTATTTTGTTTATGAACCTCATATCTGAATATGACTTAGTAAATAATAGATATAAATGAATCAAAGAAGCAAAAATTATCCAAAGTAAGTCTGCGGATCCAGTTGGGCCGAGAGGCCAGGATCGGGGCTTACAACATCCCATTAGCAACTCGGATCTGCAGCATAAAACTGGGTCTCTCGAGCAGCTCTTTCAAAGGAGAAGGTGGTTGACGTCTAGGTGGTAGCTTGACACGTCCTTGTTGGCAGCATATGCTAAACATCCTGGGAGAGTTTCGTGTCTCCTGCACCACAGCCTCACCAACCAAGACAATAGCTTGACAAGCAGAGCATTTTACCAATTCCCACTTATTAACATCTGGTTTTCGCCTCCTGACTGTTATTGTAAGTTTTTTGTTAGCCACAATTGTACTGAAGTATTTCTCTCAGATTAACGTAAATTTATTATACCTTGACGGCTTCCAGTCGGAGTTGAAGTTGCTGGTTTTAAAAAAAATAAAGCTGATTAGATGTCATGAATTTAAGTCGGAAATTTTGCAAATTATTAGTATTTGCTTAGCTTGCCTTGCTGACGCAACTTGTTACGTTTAATTCTGCGGATTAGAAGTCTCCTTTGTCGTGCCAGTCTTCTATTAACCCCTGCGATGATTAAAAAAAATCTGGTACGTGTGTGAAAAAACATGGGGAAGAAGAATAGGATTAAATAATAGAAAAACAGAGTATTTACCATCAGACCGAACTACATCTGATAGTTGACTGATTAAGAGGCCTGGTTGGAGTGATAGCTGCTGCTCACCGAACCAAGGTCTCTGTACATCAGGTGCTGCACGAACCGAGTGTAAAGAACTTGAGTCATTCATAATACTTAGTTGAGAAGAGATGTGAGAAGTTTGTTTAGCACTCACCAATTTTTTGTGATGGCTTTTCTTGACTGTAGTTGATGAGGCTTCAGAAACATTAAGGTTTTTCCGAGGTCTCCCTCTTTTAGCAGTGCCTTTAACTTCAGCTTGAGTCTTCACCATGTCTTCTGCAAACGTTGTTCAGTGAGCTTTCGTATAGAGAGAGTTAGCATGAGAACAGTGGAAAGGAATGATATGAGTGTACTTCTGTTACGTTGTCTTTTCATATTACGCTGCATTTTCATTGTCAGTTTATCTTCATTTGGGAGTCCTACAGACACCATTTTTGCAGCTACTATTAATTAAAATTTGAGAAATTACTTAGAATGACTCTAATTGATCTAATAATGACTAGAATGACTCATATTAAATTATAATTACTAGACTAATCTGAGATATAAGAAAATTTACTTAAAAGCCCATCTCTAACTTGTTTACCAGAAGTTTGCTATTGAAAAAAAAAATAAATAGAAAGCTTTGTTTGTCGTGTCTCTCTTACGACAGAACATTCTCAGATCGACAGTGGCCGTCATCTCTATCCCACCCCGACAACAACTCCTCCGTCACAGCCGCCTTCGATTTCGTCCTCTCCTCGTCATGTCGCGATCGTCCCTGTCGTTCAAGACGAACCCTAGCTCCGATTTGTGTAGGTTTTTAAATCGACGAAATTGACACTGTAAGTGCTAAATCGATCCAAATCCAAGTTGTTATAACACGTTTTTCATATATTTTGTTTGATTGAATGTTTAATTTCGAAAACCCTAATTCCCAATTTCAACATTCCTTGGACTTTGAAATCGAAAGACTTTTTTTTTTTTAAGTTTGGTTATATCACAATTGTATTGATTGTGAAAGTTTGTAAACTCTAAATTACGGGTGGTTGCTCACTGTGAATTGTTTCATGTCTTAGCACATTGCAGCAGCAATGCTTATGTTTCACAGACGTTCCAGGAAACTTTGTTGGCTTGGATGATCAGATTATAACACCACTGCAATGCTTTCTGTTTTTTTTTTTTTGGCTACTGAATGGTGGATGTATTTTTTTTTTTTGTCACTGAATGATGATGTAGAACTTGCTGGTTTTTGGCTTTAGCCGGATGTATAACTAGGTGGTTTTTGGCTTATGAATGATGGATGTATAAGTTACTAGTTTATGAATGATGGATGTATGCAGGTTTTACAGAACGTTTATCAATCATCAAAACGTAGCAGCTATATATTAACAAAACAAACTTATAAGAAAAAAAAACAGAACGTTATCCTATCTCATTCTCAGTTATTCATCAAACTCACATGCTTGAATTTCGTGATTAGATATCTAATAAGAACAAGAAGATAATTAAATAGTTCTTATAATTTTGAAAAATACGAATGTGAAAATGTAAAGAAACTGCATAAAGTTAACATAAAAATAAACCAGTTTCAGAATTATAGCAAACCGGAGAGAAATTAAAATTGGTTTACATAAACCTAAATTTTCGTCAATAAATCTGGCATAACATAAATTAACAACTCTGTTACCACATAAACGAAAAGTCTGCCAATAATTTTAAATCGGTTATATAAATCTACAGCAAAAAAATAAGTCTAACATTACAAATAAATCTGCCGATTAAAAAATAAATTGGCCAAATAAATCTACTATTTATAATAAATCTGCTGCCTCCTTCGACAGACATATTCTTAAAAATCTATTTTCTAATTAAATCGGGCAAATAACTCTGCCGTGTGAACAAATCTGACGTTGTTTTGAAAATCTGACACCACTTTAACGGCAAATTTATTTTTCTACACAGATTTTTTAAACAGATTTATTATTCGACAGATTTGTTTAAAAGAAAACAAATCTGCCGTCAAAAATTAATAAGGATACTTTGGTAAAAACATTTTTTTTGTTATAACTATGTGTAAGGGCAATTTCGACCAGAAAAATATTCTAATAATTTTCAAAAAATATGAGTCATTCTAGTAATTACACAACTAATTTGAGTCATTCTAGTAAAGTTCCCTTAAAATTTACACTCATTTAGTTCACAAGAATACACAGCTTCCATAGACTTTCCTTCTACATAGCACTCTAATATGCTTGTCCTTGGTAAGTGTAGTCCAAATAGGCATGTCTGTAAATAGCTTCATAACCATTCCAAAAATATGAGGACGACGAACTCGGTGGGTTCCAATGTCAAAATCGGGCAAGAACAATACGATGGCACCGCATAAAATTAATCTGGAAAGTAAAGGTATTTGGGAGGTGTATGTCCGAGGTGTTTCGTGCGTGAAACATGTATTCTCCAAAGGTGTTTTTTTTTACTTGCAGAGCACGAAAGTTCTATCTTCTTCGAAGTTATTATATATTCATATTTAGTTCTGTGAAAATAGTTTGTGTACTAAACTATGGTGTTATCTTTTTGTAATATTGTCCTGTTTAGTTGTGGAAAAAAATAAAGTTTGAATTGAAATGTAATAAAATATGAAAACAAAGGAATAGATATGTTAATCGTCTCTCATTTATATCTGTGGTGGCCTTTGAAATATTTTGCAAATATTCAAACGTGAGAGGGGGAAGCTTTAAGCTTACTAACAGAAAGATTTAAGAAGAGCAGACTTAATTAGGAAAATAACAACCACATTGATTTAACACTGAAGTAGAAAAAGTTTACAACCAAATGCAAAAGACAAAAGCATGAAACATTACTTTAAAAGACAAAGGGATAGTTTCAGAAGGAAATTGAAAAAGATGAGCATTATTGAAATCAGAAGCAGATGTGGTTGTTCAATCTGGAAAAGTGGAAAAGTGGACTCATTCCACTCGTGCCTTCTTCGCGGCAGTCTTCTCGACATGATCCTGGTCCTTGGCCAGTGGTGGACATTTACCAACGGAAGTATCAGGTGCTTCTAGCATGTCTGATCCAGAGGAGGAGGTCTGAACGTTGATATTTGTTGCCTGACCCTCATCTTTAGGAAGTGCATCGTCATGAGCATTTGCACCTTCCTATAAATAATTAAACAAAGCTTTATATTAATTAATGATGCAACCGGGAGAATATAAGATTTAACAACATATAAAAACACACACAGCTACGACAAAGGCGGGCATGGGGGCGAGCACGCGTTCCGGATAGATGCGAGAGATGGTGAAGGTTTGGTGTTTCGAGGAGACATTGTAATCGTTCAACTTCAGCTGGAAAGTGTAGGTGTTTCCAACAATCTCAGCAAGGGACCGAGGAAGCTCTATGTCAACCTGAGCATCAACGCTTATCCCCTGCATAGCAGAAAAAATTGTTCTTCTGATTTTCCTACCAATAGCAATCTTAAAACGTTGTAGGGAGGTGGTGGTGGAAGGTCATACCACAATCTGAGCAGCCTCAGAAGCTTGGATGTTGGTCAGTTTAACCATCTCCATATCAAAACCTAGGTAAGCTGCGGTGTCAGTGTGGTCGGACACAGATAACATGACTCGGTACCTATTTCATTAAACGTTAGTGACAGCAATTTTTTTTAATAAATTTTAGTAAACAAAATAGACACAACAAAAATCTCCCTAACCTGAGTGCAGAAACAGCATGGGTTTGTTACATGAAACACCTGTGAAGGAAGATATCTCCAGGACAAGTTTTTTGGAACACCCAGAGCAGGCAATATAACACCAACCGTCATCTTTCTGGATAGCAGTAACCTTAGCGGTGCAAAGAAACTCAATTACCTGTGAGGTTTTCAAGAAGCTGGCATGTCATAGGAAGGAGCTAAGCATCGCAATTAATTTAAATCTCGCATGATATAGATATTAGTAAGGAAACTGCTCCTGAGAATCAGTGGTGCTAATGAACTGGTTGAACTCAGAGATGGTCACTGGTTCAATCTTCTGTGCATGAACAACCTTAGAAGCAGGTGCACATAGAGCTGCCCCATGACCTGGCAAGCTGTGATGAGTAGGAAAGCAAAGACAATCACAAAATCAGTAAAACCAATGCTTATTGTACTTGCAATAACATAGAGTTTACTAACTCTATGAAGAATTAAGAGACGTACTGATATACCATGATTTTGACCCACTTTTACTCATGGTATTTATATGATTTTACTATATATATCTATGTTTTGGAGTCTTTTAGGTATGTTTTCAGGTTCAAGGGCATTTTGGAGTAAAGTGGCGTTTTAGGTGCCATTTGGAGCTTAAAGGAGAGTTTTCCTGAGATGACTTGAAGATCAGACATCGAGGTCGATATCCAGAGTTACATATCGATCGATACACATCTCGTGTAATCGATCGATGACGCATTTGAAGAAATGACGACGAGATACTCCATCGATCGATGTACACTTAGTACCATCGATCGATATCGAGCGTGCAGAAGAAGGAAGAATATTCTCAATCGACTTGAAGCCCAAGATGTCTCAATATTACTATAATGCCCCTGACGAGTTTTTAACCTAATTGTACTCAATATTTATACCTTTGCCTATGTGTTTTGGCAAAGTAAGCTTTAACAACATATCATTGTTCTAGTACTTCTACTTATCAATAAAGTATTATTTTCATCTAAATTATGTTCTCATCTAAGGTTATAGGATTCTAGGTTTAGAAGAAAGATACAAAGAGATTTGTTATCACGAGGAACTTGATTGTTCGGTCTTCTAAATGAATCTCTATTATTACCTAGATGCTATGAATCTCTCAGTCATGTCTGAGTAGATTCCCTTGTTAGATTTAGGGTTCAAATAGTTATGAGGGATTAGCCCCAACTATGGACTGTTGAGTTGTATACTCATTATCCTGATGAACCCTAATGCTTATTCTAGAATAGCTAACTAGAATATGATCTTGGAATTGATTTAATCAATCTCCTGACATCATCTTGAATAAGCTAAGATCCTCTAGGGATAAGCGAGAACCGGTCTATGATCTTGGTGAACATATATTCGATTTGATCTAGAGCTATATCGACCGATACTCCGATAGAGTAATCGAACGACGACACATATATCGATCGATACAAGCTGTCAAACATCGATCGATATTGTCGGCAGACAGATTTATAGACGAGACTAGTAATGATAGTTATTAGCCAACTCTAAAGAGTCGAAGTTCTTTAGTATATGCAAGCAACTCATTAAAACATCCATAGCGTTATAATCATTAACTAGCTGAATAGTAACCTTGAATCTAACTATTTCTCTTATTGATTACAACCCTCAAACACTCTCTTGAGCAATTAATCATTGCTCACAACTTGCAATTTACATTTAAACCATTTCAACCTAGCTTAGTCACTAAGGATTAAACATCTTTTGTGTTCCTTCGCTCCCCGTGAAATCGATCCCTAAGTACTACATCTGAACCTCTTATTTGAGAGAGTAATTCACTCCTAGGGTAATTTGAGTGAGACCAAATTTGGCGACGTTGTCGGGGAGCTAAGATCGCCATTAGATTTAATCTGATTAGGTCTAGGTTATTTAAATTTCTGCTAAATCACCTTATGACGCAAAATTTTTTTCTTGATTTTCAGGTACGTGCCCAGCAATACCAGAAGCAACAAGAATCATCAACTTGTGTACTCAGAAGACCCCCATAGCTTGGAGCGTAGCATCCGCAAGAACTTACGTTCCACATCGATCGACATAACCTCTACTTTGTCGACCGATACACCGACATCGATCGACATCACCAACCGTTCGTCGACCGATACCGCTCTACCACATTCGACCGAGACACCTTCTCCGTCGACCGATACTCGCCGCACTCCATCGCTCGACAACCAACCGTCGACCGATACTCTTTACCGTACATCGATCGATATAGATCATCTTACATCGATCGATACCACCCGACGAGCCATGGTAGCGCCTATTATTCTCAGAACCGATGAGAATGGAGACCTGCGTGATCAAGATGGTCACCTGCGTAACGCAGCAGGTCAGAAGCTGAATGCTCAAAAGGAAATCATTCCTGAGCAAGACACTACAGACTTCATCCAACCTGCAAATGAAGCCAACGGAGCTAGAACCCTGGCAGATTACAACCGTCCATATCAGTTCTATACCAACAGATCCGCCATCCGCCCTCCTGCTATTCAGAGACGATATTTCGAGCTCAAGCCGCAGTACTACGGTCTCGTAGGACATATACCCTTCTGTGGGTTATCTCATGAGCATCCTATGGATCATCTGGAGAGATACGAAGATATTATATCTTCCATCAAAGCCAATGGAGTCCCTGAAGACTATCTTTTCTGCAAGCTTTTCAAATACTCTCTATCAGGAGAAGCCTTGCAGTGGCTGCGACAACTACCACCAGGTTCTCTCACTACCTGGAAGGACATCAAAAACGCATTCTTGCGTAACTTCTTTGATGAGTCACGTGCTGAAGACTGGAGGAGAAAAATTGCTACATTTACTCAGGAACCTGGAGAATCTTTCAAAGATGCCTGGAACAGATTCAAGTCCTACTAGCGCGACTGCCCACATCATGGATACAACAACGTGCAACTACTATGCACCTTCTACAGAGGCATCGCTCTAAAGTATCAAATGGCTCTGGACACTGCCAGTGAAGGAAATTTCAGCACAAGGAATCCACATGACGCTGTGAAGTTAATTGATAACTTGGCTTCCAGCAACAGTACGAAGAACATCGTCAAAGCAAAATCTGTCTCATTCCTTGGGAAGGAACAGATTAGTGAATTCCAATCACAGCTGGATAATGTTCAGAAGCTACTTAACAAGCAAATTTGCTCAGTTGAGGATGCAGAAACCGCAAAGGATCAAGTAGACGAAGATGTGAATTGGATCAGTGGAGCTGGATTTCAGAGATCTGGAAACCAGGGAGGAAACAAAAACTTCTCAGTACAGAGAAGCAACTACAGTCCACAGAAACCCTCCTACAACATCAGCAACCCCAACAACAACAGGAGTTACGGAAACTCATTCTACACCAATCCACCCCCACCAACCCAGGAAAGCAAGCTAGAAGAAATGCTGGAAAGAGTTCTACAGACACAACAGAAGCTCCAGGTGGATTTCAATGGGAAGATTGACTCTGTTTACACCACTCTAAGTTCAAAGCTTGATACTTTGAATACCTATGTGAAGAAAGTGGAGACTCAAGTAGTTCAAACAGGAGAGGCTTTGAAGAAACAAGAAGCCTTAGCAAGAGCACCAGGAGAGCCTACTACTCACCACCACGTCAATGCCATCATAGAAGATGATTTCTGGGAGGAATTCCCCAAGGATGAGCTGCACAAATCGACAGAAGAAACCTCGCCCCTGGCCGGATTTGAATCATATCGATCGATGTTATCAGCTCGACGTCGATCGATATCACCAAAAGCAAAGCGATCGATAAACTTCGATGAGTATCGATCGATAGACTTCGAGGAACCCTCCAAAGAGTGCAATTCAATCAACATCATGTCACACGAAGCCTTTGCAGCCAAACACCCACGACCACCCACCGGTATGGACGTAAACCGATCTTCAGACCCCATCGATATAGGAACCTTTCCATCGACCGATCTGGAGACACCAATATCGACCGACACACCGCAGTGGCCATCGATCGATATACTATCCCACACCGCCGAGTGCAACTACCCAAAATCGATGTAGCACGACTTAATGCACTCCGGGAGCAGTCCAAACTTTCCAAATCCCTTCCTACAGCAATATTGAAGAAACCCACGGACATCATTGAACCCATGGAGCAAGAAAAGGAAAACCTAGGAAGAGTCTTACGAAAAAGGAAAGAGAAGATTGCAAAGCACCTTAAAAGGGAAGCTAATGAAGCAGAGATGGAAAACTTCAGGAAACGAGTTCTAAGGATCCCTGCAGAGAAACCCTTTGAAGAAGCCTACTTTTCCCATAGATTGTGGATGTTCTTCATAGAGACCAAGGAGACAGAAGAGGACATCAAGAGGATGTTTCACCAAGTTCGTGACAGCATGAAGAAGAGGATCACACTACCAAAGAGGAGCGATCCAGGGAAGTTCACAGTACCATGTTCCATCAGGGGCATTGAATTCCCTCGTGCCTTATGTGATAAAGGATCAGGAGTCAGCATCATACCTAAGATCATGGCAGATCACCTACGTCTGAAGATAGAGCCTACTGATGAAACATTCATCTTTGTGGATTGTTCTCAGCAGAACTCTGGAGGCATAATTCGAAATCTTGAGGTACAGATTGGAGATGCCATCATCCCTACAGACTTCCACGTCCTGGATGTCAAGCTTAACTTCAAGACATCACTATTACTTGGAAGAGCTTTCCTAGCCACCGTCGGAGCCGTTTGTGACCTAAAGTTCAACAAGCTCTGCCTAACCCTAATAAGTCCCACCACCCTCTATGATCCCGTCCAAGTCATCAAGCTACCAGCTAAGGAGACCACACAAGTCGTAGCAGCTTTTTTCTGTTCCCATGAGTACGATTCCATGGCTGAATACGAAACCGATCCGGTTACATCGACCGATGAGAGCAACATCCCATCGCCTGATACCAATACCAACACATCGACCGACGTAGCTAACACCACATCGATCGATAGACAGCCCTTTTGGAGGAACAACGCTGAAACCCTAGCATCAACAGACAGACCTATTTTGGAGTTTCCAAATAGAGATTTTGAGCCAGCTACATCAGAACCGGACGACTACATACCTCTAGAGGAGGAATACGATGAAGATTACGAGGAAGAACGAGCTACATAGTACATATTCATTCGTGAAGAAGAAGACGGACATCCTTCCCACATCTTCAGATTCAACGCATCGACCGATGTAAGCAAGCCTTCATCGACCGATATGCAACCAAGACGATCGCTCAAACGACCTTATGAACCATCAAGCGATCCTATCGACTTTATATCCATATACACACCATCTAAGGATATAAGAGACGGAGACTACTCAATTGGAAGTTGGGCAAGCGACTACAATGAGAGTTTTGCAGTAGAAGCAGTTCCACTACAATATGCAATTACACCCGAGGAAGTCCCATCGACCGATACGTTACAACAACAATCGATCGATAACCGTCAGCCAACATCGACCGATGCAACTGATACAGCATCGCCCGATACGACCACTACACCATCCGAGGTACAAATAAATAATATTGATTTTGGTTATCTAACTCCGGATGAGCTTGGTATTTTCAGAGATCCTGAAGGCAATGCACAAGCAATGGATGGGAAAATCATCCCAATCACAAGGAAGGACATAGGAGACATCCTTCAAACCGCCAACGGATCCATACACCTCTTCAAACAACTACCTCACACCTCTGTCAATCAGCAGCATCAGCACATCAGTACAACAACAGAATCAAATCAAGACAGAGCTACAGCTGATCATCTCAACACGGAGGATTCGGAATTTCAGCACATATCGATCGATAAACACAACCGTATATCGTTCGATATGCACCGAGAAATGGGGAGACGAGCTTTCACAGATGGAATTCGACGCTTCTTGTGGGAGAAGAAGGACGAATTTGGAGTTTTCAGAGACGAATCTGGGTTCGCTAGAGGAGTCAATGGAGACATCATCCATGTTTCAAAGGAAGCCATAGAGGAGTTACTTAACAGAGCATCATTGTTTGATTGGTCTTGTTTTTGTTTGCCTATACATGCAGATCACTTCAACAGAGCAGAACCTAAAGAGAAGCTCTACACATAAGCTGAAGTCCAAGAAAGGATCTATGAAGCTACAAGTCCTTACATTTGGAAAACCTCCTACTTTCCATATGAAATCGAGAAAGCACGATCAGAACTCCAATCTGAAATCAACTGGATTCAGAGCGCTTATGATCTTCAACAACAAAAGAAAGACGCCCTTGAGGAAGAAGTATCCACTCTCCGTTCACAACTGAAAACCAACTTGCCGCCATCGACCGATGCAGGACATATGCCATCGACCGATCCTCTTCCTACGCCATCGACCGATGCAGACCAACGCACATCGACCGATAGACGTTTGCAGAACACCTACAGCAAAGAAGAAATCACTAATCTCATCCGCAGCATCTATCAGGACATCAAACGAGAAGAGGCAACCACCACCCAAGATCTGGAAGACAAATATCAGCAGCTCAGCAACAACTTCACCTCATTCAAGGAACGCACATCAACAATGGCAGATACCATGCATCACATCATCAAGGCTCTACACCACACACATCAAACGATGAAATCCTTCTACACCAGCAAGAAGAAAATAACTGATGAGATGATCCCAACAATGGAAGATCGACTGCACGAGGTTGAAGATACATTGAGAGCATTCTGCGAGAACTACAGACGCGAAGCATCGACCGATATGACATCTAGTACATCGCCCGATATGAACTCCAGCGAGTTTTGCACCAGAGCTGCTATGGAGGAGACAGTTCAAGATCTCTTCACCATAGTTCAAGAGGTTGGAGATTCTACCTACCAAAGCTTTGAGCAACTATGGTTTCCAGTGCAAAGCGACGTCAAGAGCATGGAGTACACTATAGAGAACATCCAGAAGGAGATCAAGACCATCTCAAGAAAACTCGCGGATAGACCAGCACCATTAGCATCGACCGATATACCAGCCAGGGAATCGACCGACAGACCTACACCGGTGTCGATCGATATTGACTACCCGAGATCGCTCGATAGGCTCATGGTACGAAGGAGAACGTTTGAGAGGCTCAATGACATACAAGAAGAACTCGGTGATCTATCCCAACACACCTATCCAACATTCAGAAACCACCAGTTCCACATTGAAAGCAATGCAGAAGATATACAACGTCTGCGCACCGAGGTTATTGAATTAAAGGACAAACTAACCAGAGGAGATAAAGCCACAAGAAGCCTCTTCACCACTTGGTTTGGAGAAAAACATGGAGAGAACACAGATGAGGCTTGCTTCTCAGCAGGTGTCATGAATTCACCTCACTAGCCTCATTACGTCCATAGTCAAGCTAAAAGACTATAATAAAGCGCTGAGTGGGAGGCAACCCACTATTAGGTATTTTCTTACTTAGTTCAATCTGATTTATGTTTTATTTTTCGTTTTTCGTTTTTTGTTTTTAAGTTTATCAGATTCTAGACGATTACCATTCACATCGACCGATACGATCCTGTCGACATCGCTCGACATATTCCTATCCTTATCGATCGACATAGACGACTCACTATCGCTCGATACGCATCCACGGTCCGGTATATCGTTCTAATTTTCGATATCAGTACATTCCTTATGATTTATTTATGCCCTAATCCGACTATTATACACTGAGGACAGTGTATGATTTAAGTCTGGGGGGAGATTACTGATGCTACCTTACCTTTTTGATTTCACCAAAATGTTTTCAAAATTGGTTTTATTGAGTCAAGAAAGGGACTAGGATACTTTTCAAAAATTTTCTTTTTATCTAACCACTCTTTAGCACCATTCTTAGATTTGTTGATTACAGAAAGTACTAAAGATGCTAAAGTGGATCAACTGTCACCTACGACAATACTTCTCATGATTGTTTGGAAGAACCAAAGCTGATCTCCAACCTAACCTGACAATCTATTGCTTGTCTTGGGGCTTGGTATACAAGGGATCGGAATCCTCCTGCAAGTCTGGAAGGTAATAGTCTGTGTGCTTCTGATTCCCTTCTCTCTCTCTCTTCAGCATCCTAAGGAAAGAGAGATTATTTGTATAAAGATGTGATATGATATCTTGAGAAGTAGAGGGGTAGGAGTGATTCCTGCGACCCCATTATTCTACTTTAAAAGATTGATCAAAGCGAGGGGTAGGAGTGATTCCTGCGACCCCATTATTCGCTTATTCAAAAGTATGTGTTACTAAGTCAATGAGATAACGCAAAGATAGCCTTTGTGGCAATCAGTGTTCATCAAAATTTGAAACTATGAGGATCCAGAGAAGAGAGATAAAAAGGGGGAAGAAAGGGATCAGAGAAGACTTGCCTGTGTGTTCAGAAACTTGCTTGAGTTGAATCCATGTGTTTCTTGATCGATATCCCCAAGGTAAAGCCTGCACTTTTATTTTTATGCACAAATGAGATCAGTAGAGGGGATAGACAGACAGGATTGTTAAGATATTTGGTTAGGAGATTTAGTTGCTAAGCTAGGATATGGCATAGTGTACTCATGTGATTAATAGGCATAAGATGTGGCTTGCAACAAAGTAGAGGTGATGATCCTAAGTTAAGATTTAAATTGAGTCCCTGCTATTTTCAAACTTCTTTCTAAGACTACCTGTGTGTTTGCTTGAGGACAAGCAAAAGGTTAAGTCTGGGGGAGTTGATATACCATGATTTTGACCCACTTTTATTCATGGTATTTATATGATTTTACTATATATATCTATGTTTTGGAGTCTTTTAGGTATGTTTTCAGGTTCAAGGGCATTTTGGAGTAAAGTGGCGTTTTAGGTGCCATTTGGAGCTTAAAGGAGAGTTTTCCCGAGATGACTTGAAGATCAGACATCGAGGTCGATATCCAGAGTTACATATCGATCGATACACATCTCGTGTAATCGATCGATGACGCATTTGAAGAAATGATGACGAGATACTCCATTGATCGATGTACACTTAGTACCATCGATCGATATCGAGCGTGCAGAAGAAGGAAGAATATTCTCAATCGACTTGAAGCCCAAGATGTCTCAATATTACTATAATGCCCCTGACGAGTTTTTAACCTAATTGTACTCAATATTTATACATTTGCCTATGTGTTTTGGCAAAGTAAGCTTTAACAACATATCATTGTTCTAGTACTTCTACTTATCAATAAAGTATTCTTTTCATCTAAATTCTGATCTCATCTAAGGTTATAGGATTCTAGGTTTAGAAGAAAGATACAAAGAGATTTGTTATCACGAGGAACTTGATTGTTCGGTCTTCTAAATGAATCTCTATTATTACCTAGATGCTATGAATCTCTCAGTCATGTCTGAGTAGATTCCCTTGTTAGATTTAGGGTTCAAATAGTTATGAGGGATTAGCCCCAACTATGGACTGTTGAGTTGTATACTCATTATCCTGATGAACCCTAATGCTTATTCTAGAATAGCTAACTAGAATATGATCTTGGAATTGATTTAATCAATCTCCTGACATCATCTTGTATAAGCTAAGATCCTCTAGGGATAAGCGAGAGCCGGTCTATGATCTTGGTGAACATATATTCGATTCGATCTAGAGCTATATCGACCGATACTCCGATAGAGTAATCGATCGACGACACATATATCGATCGATACAAGCTGTCAAACATCGATCGATATTGTCGGCAGACAGATCAATAGACGAGACTAGTAACGATAGTTATTAGCCAACTCTAAAGAGTCGAAGTTCTTTTGTATATGCAAGCAACTCATTAAAACATCCATAGCGTTATCATCCTGAACTAGTTGAATAGTAACCTTGAATCTAACTATTTCTCTTATTGATTACAACCCTCAAACACTCTCTTGAGCAATTAATCATTGCTCACAACTTGCAATTTACATTTAAACCATTTCAGCCTAGCTTACTCACTAAGGATTAAATATCTTTTGTGTTCCTTCGCTCCCCGTGAAATCGATCCCTAAGTACTACATCTGAACCTCTTATTTGAGAGAGTAATTCACTCCTAGGGTAATTTGAGTGAGATCACGTACATGTCAAACAATCCTTTTTCGGCGGCTGTCTCAGAGTCAAAGTACAGATGAGTGCTCGAAGTAGCATTCAAAAATAGACGGCCTGGTGAATAAAAGAAAGTGAAAGATAATGAGGATTAAAGGCGTATACATAAAGAGATTATATACACTCGAGAAACATATGGAAGAACTAAACCAAAAGAAATACACACAAAAAAACACATACCACCAACAATCTTAGGATAAACGCCTGTAACAATTATGACTTTGGGCTCTCTCCCATAGCTGTCAAATTTGGAGCCATGGAGTCAAACATACTCACACAAACGTTTTCACCGCTGCAGAGGAAAATAACACAAAGTTAATAGAAGATTTTCGGGGGAGGAGCCCGTGTTAAAAAAACCGTATATCAAAACCAATAAAAAAACCTTTCAAGACGCAAGGTTAGCATGACACGATGAGCTCAAGCCAAACGGTCTGTGATTGTGCTTCTGATTGCACTCACGTCACCAATTATGTCTGATAAATAATTACATGGGCCATGTTATCTAATGGTGTTAAAAAAAACAACCTCCTATAAGAACCAAACAAACTAATGAGACAGAAAAGACATACCGGGAAGCTGTTTCTCATTGTTTGCAATCTCAAGTATCTGGGAATATGGCTTGAATCTGAAAACTTCCGTAGGTATGGGCCTGACAGAAGTCGAGATCTTCTCAAGCTCGGTCCCTTCATTAAACCGAATCGAGAAAGGAGTATCAGCCAAGCGGAAGTTGGTGTTGCTGCGTGTGACGTCAAACCTGGACAACGTGTACACAGAGCCTTCACTAAGAAAGATTCCTGAACCTAAGATGTCGGTTAGCCCCAACATACCCTTGCATAACAGTCGACTACGACAAGTCGGTTGGCCCCACTCTCACTCTCCCTCTCTGTTTATCCTCACAAATTTGCAGTTTAGTCTAATATATACTTACTTTGGTTTAAATTATGTACTATGAAATAAAAGCATTACCAACCCCCTCAATCTGTCAAGCAAGTTACCAATATCATTTTATTGATAGTCACTTGCGATAAGTATTATCTGACACACAAATGGCCTTGCAAACGAAAAAAACAACATATAATAGTACTGGTACCAAAACAGAATCCGCTCAGGCCCATCCTTTTCAACAATCTTGTAGCATTTGACGCAGGTTAAGCCTAACCCTTCACCCTCCAGCAACAAACGTTGAAGAGAAAATCAACACTAAATAACCTATCCAATATCATTGAGAAAAAACGAAAAGGTAGTAAGATTTTGACACCAGTAAAAAGTACAACACCTTAAGACATCATGATAAATCAAAAACCAAAAAAACTCGTTTAGCTATTTGATGTTAGGAGTTTTCGAGCTCCCTAGTCAAATGATAGTATAGTGAAAGTAATGTGTCGAACCAATTCCAAGGGATTCAAAGCAGTGAGAATGCAAGTGCCTATTTAAACTAAGTGCAACCAGATATTTGAATGATTTTAAACTAATACTAGAATGCAATAACAAAATGATAACTTTCTTAACTATTAGAAAGGAGAACTCATGGGTAAAGGGAATTTTGACTTTGGGTGATCAAGTATCAAACAAGGATGACAATTGATGAATCAAACAATTAACCTTAAGCCTAAACACAATCCTAAACAAGCTCTATGTCGAGATGAATGCTCATTTGCTAACATATCTCAAACATCAAATCTCTTTGGTTGAATGACATGAAAGCAATCATTAAGAACAAGTTTAATAGCTATCATAACACTCTTAACAACAAATGTCTTTGGCAAGATGCATTAAGAGCCTAGTAGAGTTGTCTCAGACATTTCATCAAACACCTTTTGGGTGGGAAATGTCTAGAGATCAACTTTTGAATGATCAGTACAAAAGAAGCAATGAGAACACTCTACTAGCAAGGTTTGAGATTGATCTACACTAAAAACAACCTTGATCTAACCTAATCACCCTAATCTCCCTAACCCATGAATTCAAAGTGTGATTACTCACTAATCTCCATGATTCCTCTTAAACCCATGATGGATTTCAGATTAATCATGTAGAGATATAGAAGAGAAATAAACAAAAACACAAGAACATCACAAATCAAAATCCAAAAGAGATGAACTTTTATTGAGAGTTTTGTGTTCTTCAATAGAAAAAATGATAATCTGCCTCCCTAGGCTTACAAAGTATTTAAACTTAGGTTTAGAAGTCTAAAAACGTGCTTAAGAAATTGCAAAAATGTCCTTGAAAAATATTAAAATCGTGCAGCAGATAACCTGGAGCGACCTCAGAGGGTCACTCCAGCAAGTCACTCTGGGGTTGGGAGCGACCTTGGGGGGTCACTCTGAGAGGTCGCTCCAGCCTCCATTTTTGTGTCTCCGAGACGTCCAAACGCAAGCGACTTGGCTAGGTCGCTCTGGTAAGGTCGCTCTGGTTGGGAGCTACCTTAGGGGGTCGCTCCGGAAGGTCACTCTGCGGTTCTCGGCCAGGATGGATATGCCTCTAGTAAATTGATCATAACTCCTCCATTACATCTCCAAATGACTTGAAACCACTTCCATTAGAAAGCTAACTCAATTTACTGTGTCTCCACAAAATATTAACAACAGAAGATTTCTCTAAGGCCTCCATCCATGCTCATCTTTCACCCTCTTTTTGATCACATTGCTCCCAAATATCTCCAAGAACTCCATGTGGTATTCCAATACCTGATAAAGACTTATGTATGCAAAATGCAACCTAAACATGTCTAAATCTTATTCTATATGATGAAAATGCATATGAATGAATAGCTAAAACAATGCAAATATGCAAGATATCAACTCTCCCACACTAGTCCTTTACTTGTCCACAAGTAAACTTTCAAGAACCAAGGAGAAGAGGTTTGAAGATGGGGACTCATAATCAAAAGAAACTCTTCTTAGTTCTCAACCTAACAACCTTGAATAATCATACCAAATAGCAAGAGCAAAGATTTTATCCATCTCTAACTTCTCTAGGCTTATCCCAACTCCTTTGATCTCTACACTCATTAATCATGCATCCATAAACCACAAATCCACATCCCTCTAACATTCATGAAGCAAACTCAATAGAAATCTCACAAATGGTCAAATGGTCCAAGTCATTTGGTTTGGTAAGAAAAATGCTTTAGTGCAAAGTGAATCAAGAGGTTCAAGATGATCTTGAAAGGTAGTTTACTCTCAAAACAAAGTAGCCTTGACATTACACATAATATATCTAAGAAAGGGATCAACTCATGCATACAATGCTCAATATCCATTGTTCTACCCTTTCCCAAACACACAAGATATTCAACTATTTCTCAATGTCAAACCCAACTCACATCTCTCACCAAAAGATCACAAGAACTTTTTTCACATCAAACTATTTCCTTTTGAAATCAATAAGGGATTTTTTCACAACTTTTAAACAAATCTTAGCTCCTAACAACTTTGCTAACCCCCTTTTTCTTTTCTTTTTTCCTTTTTTCGATTTTTTTTGTTTGTATTCTCTTTTTTTTTATTTGGGGGCCAAGACTTCTCACAACAAGAGCTATATACTTCTCTACTTATCCCATAAAGACTAGTCATTTAAGCACAAAGAGTTAAACTTTTCATATTCCCAAATCACAATCACAACACTCACCCCCTTCCTATAGCTAGACAATAGAGTGACTAATTTAGCAAGAATGGAGACTAAGCATTGCCGTTCCCAATACTCTCAACATTATGCACATGTAAAGCTTTCCAAAAAGGCCTCACTCAACAAATAATGATGGTTTAAAACGGAGGTATGGGTTTAGGGAGTGGAGTACCACTTGAGTTTGTCAAAAAGATTGGTAAAATAGATGGGACAACTCAAGTGTGTATATCCATGACTTAGTACACAAAAGACCATAAGCAAGAGACATCAGGTTTAGTTAAAACAGGAGCTTGCTTCAAAGAGAGAGTTTCAAACAATCAAATGAGTTTCAAGAGGAGATTTCGAGGCTTTAAGTCTACAAGCTTTCTAAAGGGTGCTCAAGCTACTTGCCATGATTACAAAGGTCATCAAATTCAGTACTTAGCATGAGCTCTATACAAGATTGATATTCCCCTAATGCATGAATGTAACCTATATGCTTCTAGACTCAATCCCAAAGATGCAAATCATGCAACTAAATGATTCTTTTTGTGTTTTTCAAAATTTTTTAAATTTTTTTTTTTTGGTTTTTCTATGCAAATAAGAATGTAATATGCAATGCATGAGACTCAAAATCATCAAAACAAACATGATCAAATACTTGGTACCTCCCCCACACTTGAATCACACAGTCTCTGTGTGAGTGAGAGAGAGATACCCAAAGAAAACAAAAATGCAGAGAAAAACTGGTATATACAAGGGTAAGGTGGTGGAGTGGTACCTCAAATGGAGAGTGGAGAAGGGGGATCCTTCCCACTATTAAGAGTGATGGTGAGGACCTGACAGAGGAGCTCTTGAAGCTTGATTGGATCATTTTGGAGCTGAGGAGTGATGATGGCCCTTGCCTTTGAGAATGATGCAGTCTTTCCCTTACATCTGATCTTGTACTCAATAACTCCATCCTTAAGCTTCATTGGGTGAAGAGTGAGATTGTGTGGCAGTGTATCAAGAGGTAGAGGGTGAGGTTTTTTCATCATCTTCTTCTTGTCATGAGTAGCCTTTGTGGCTCTACTCACCTCCCTCTTTTTAGCACTTTTTAAGTGCTCATCACACATCTCTTTAGAAGACTCTCCAGCAAGAGTGTCTTTCTCAACACCCAGCACTTCAACATATGGTTTCTCAATGGATGATGCTTCACAAGTGATTGTTCCACAATACACAGACTTCATCTCTAGGGGCTGAAGTGGATATGAGACAGCTTTGTTCACTTTGAGGAGTGTGACCTTCTTGTTGTCAAAGTCTATGCAAGCTCCTACAGTTGTGAGAAATGGAGTCCCAAGGATGAGTGGGAACCTCTTTGCAGCTGCCATCTTCATAACAGTGAGGTCAACAGGGATGGTGCATGCTCCAATCTTCAAAGGAAAATTCTTGATGAGACCAATTGGGGTTGTAGATGAAGAATCTCCAAACTGCAGTAAAGATCTGTTTGGCTCCATGCTCTCAATTCCTAGAGTTTCCACCATCTCCAGAGAGATCACATTCACACTTGCACCAGAATCAACAAGAGCATCATCAAAAGTGAGCTTACCAAGGGAGCAAGACAAAGTAAACATCCCCTGGTGTTCTTGTTTAGGGAGAGACTTTGGTGGGACTTGTGGATCAAGTTGAAGAGTAGAGAAGTCCAGGAGCTCTGCTACCTTATCTTTGTGAGTTAGAATGTCCTGGATGATCATCATTTGTACACGAGCCTCACGCATACCCGAGATCTCTGGAAGCTTTACCCCAACATCACTAAGATCTTTCCTGAACTTGGAGATGACCTTCTTCTGAGCTTTGGTGAGGACCCTCTGTGGGAATGGGAGTTTATCATAAGGTGACTGCTCAACCTCAGTGGTGTTCTCCTGCGTGACCATCTCGACCTTGTGTCCATCTCTCTTCACAACCTTAGCTGCAACCATCTTGTCTACTTTCTCCACAATCTTTGCCCCACTTGTTGTCACAATTTGTTTCTCAACCTGTCCAATCTCAGTTCCAAACACCAGTTTTTCAATCTCATCTACCTCTTTCTTGTGCTCATTCAGCTCAATCCCTGGAGAAGTAGTAGAGAAGGTAACATTGCAGTACTTTGTGGGATTATGTTTTGGTTTCCCTGGTAGAGTTCCCATTGGCTGCTTGGAGGTGGAAGCCATAGAAGCAAACTGATTCTCTAAAGTCTTTACTGTAGAAGCAAGGTGTGAGAATTTGTTGTTCAGATCAGTGTAGCTCCCATCAATCTTGGAGTGAAGGTTCTTCAACTCAACCTACATGCTTCTCACTTCCAGTCTGAGACTCCAAGATTTGTTTCAGCAAGGCATCAGTGCTGCTCTCTTGAGGAGCAGAGGAGCTAGAAGAAAGGTTTTGCTGAGGCTGATAGTTGCTCTGCTGGTTGTTTCTAGGCTGATAACCACTCGGCTGATTGTTAGAGTAAGGCTTTTGTTGGTAGTTGTTGTACTGAAAGTTGGGATCCTTCTTGTACCAGCTACCATTGCTGTTGATGAAACACAACTCCTCTTGCCCTTCCAGACCCTCAACCTCATTGACAGTAGGAGGTATCTCCTGGTTTGGGTTCCCAACAAAGTTCACATGCGCTTCTGTGGCCTTATCAGCAATGAGTGTGTCAATCTTCTCCTGCAAAGCCTTTATCTCCCTTCTTGTCTGCTTGTCTTCTGATCTATTGGCTCTGTCATAATCTCCACTGTAGACTGCATCACTCTTAACCATGTTGTCAAACAGTTTCTGAGCCTCTGTCTCGGTTCTGTCTAAGAAGTTCCCATTGCTTGCAGTATCCAATCTGGCTCTGTACTCAGGGAGAGCACCTCTGTAGAATGTGCTGAGCAAACTTCCCTTGTTGAAACCATGGTGTGGACACTGAGCTAGATAGCCATTGAACCTCTCCCATGCTTCACTGAATCCTTTCAAATTCTTCTGTTTGAAACCAGATATCTCATTCCTGTAGTCAGCTGTCTTAGAAGTAGAGAAGAATTTTTCTAAGAAAGCATTCTTGCAGTCATCCCAAGTAGTGATGGAGCTGCTTAGCAGAGACTTCTCCCACTGACGTGCCTTGTCCCCCAAAGAGAAAGGGAAAAGCTTGAGCTTGAAAGCATCTTCTGATACACCATTGGTTTTAGATAGGCCACAATACCTATCAAAACTGTCCAAGTGGTCAAATGGGTTCTCTGCAGCTAGGCCATGAAACTTGTTGTTCTCAATCTGGTTCAGCAATCCTAACTTGATCTCAAAGTTGTTTGCTGCCACAGCTGGTGCTCTGATTCCTAACAGTTGACCGTTGTTGGTCGGGCGGTCATAAGCACCGATAGGGCGAGCTGGTGGTTGTGGGTCGGCCATGTCAATGTTCAACCCCTGTGTGTGAGCTAGCTGCTCTTCTTGTCTTCTCTTTCTAGCACACTCTCTCTCTAAAGCTCTGATGTCTTCTGCTCTTGGAACTAGGTTTGTTGAACCCCTGCTCCTCAAGTTCATACACCTGTAAATCAAATGTGGGTGAAGAAAGAGAATCAGTAACCATCAAAAATAAAAAAGACTTAGTCTCAAACAAGCTATAAATCTCAATGTCTAAATCTACTCAGAATTTGGCAACGACGCCAATTTGATGTTAAGAGTTTTCGAGCTCCCTAGTCAAATGATAGTATAGTGAAAGTAATGTGTCGAACCAATTCCAAGGGATTCAAAGCAGTGAGAATGCAAGTGCCTATTTAATCTAAGTGCAACCAGATATTTGAATGATTTTAAACTAATACTAGAATGCAACAACAAAATGATAACTTTCTTAACTATTGGAAAGGAGAACTCATGGGTAAAGGGAATTTTGACTTTAGGTGATCAAGTATCAAACAAGGATGACAAATGATGAATCAAACAATTAACCTTAAGCCTAAACACAATCCTAAACAAGCTCTATGTCTAGATGAATGCTCATTTGCTAACATATCTCAAACATCAAATCTCTTTGGTTGAATGACATGAAAGCAATCATTAAGAACAAGTTTAATAGCTATCATAACACTCTTAACAACAAATGTCTTTGGCAAGATGCATTAAGAGCCTAGTAGAGTTGTCTCAGACATTTCATCAAAGTCCTTTTGGGTGGGAAATGTCTAGAGATCAACTTTTGAATGATCAGTACAAAAGAAGCAATAAGAACACTCTACTAGCAAGGTTTGAGATTGATCTACACTAAAAACATCCTTGATCTAACCTAATCACCCTAATCTCCCTATCCCATGAATTCAAAGGGTGATTACTCACTAATCTCCATGATTCCTCTTAAACCCATGATGGATTTCAGATTAATCATGTAGAGATATAGAAGAGAAATCAACAGAAACACAAGAACATCACAAATCAAAATCCAAAAGAGATGAACTTTTATTGAGAGTTTTGTGTTCTTCAATAGAAAAAATGATAATCTGCCTCCCTAGGCTTACAAAGTACTTAAACTTAGGTTTAGAAGTCTAAAAACGTGCTTAAGAAATTGCAAAAAGGTCCTTGAAAAATATTAAAATCGTGCAACAGATAACCTGGAGGGACCTCAGAGGGTCACTCCAGCAAGTCACTCTGGGGTTGGGAGCGACCTTGGGGGGTCACTCTGAGAGGTCGCTCTAGCCTCCATTTTTGTGTCTCCGAGACGTCCAAACGCGAGCGACTTGGCTAGGTCGCTCTGGTAAGGTCGCTCTGGTTGGGAGCTACCTTAGGGGGTCGCTCCGGAAGGTCACTCTGCAGTTCTCGGCCGGGATGGATATGCCTCTAGTAAATTGATCATAACTCCTCCATTACATCTCCAAATGACTTGAAACCACTTCCATTAGAAAGCTAACTCAATTTACTGTGTCTCCACAAAATCTTAACGACAGAAGATTTTTCTAAGGCCTTCATCCATGCTCATCTTTCACCCTCTTTTTGATCACATTGCTCCCAAATATCTCCAAGAACTCCATGTGGTATTCCAATGCCTGATAAAGACTTATGTATGCAAAATGCAACCTAAACATGTCTAAATCTTATTCTATATGATGAAAATGCATATGAATGAATAGTTAAAACAATGCAAATATGCAAGATATCACTATTGCATCAGGCACTTGATCAGCAGAGTAAGGAAAGTCTTGATCGTATTATTGATCCTCAGACCAGTTGATTATACCCACCTCGATAAATCTGAGAAACTGAAACAACAAAACCGAGATATTTTTATAATATTGAAGATTATATGATCTTCAAATGTAGAGTAAATCAAAAACGTCATTGTTTTCGGGTGTGAGGAACTGGAAGTCTGCATCAAAGATTTTCTATATATATATTTATATGAGTATGTCCTTTCGAGGGGGAGTGGTTCAGCATGACAAAAATCTCTTGTGCAACAAAACGGAAAAAAACACTTGCCTTCAATATCAGAACATCAACACCTAAATTGCCATGACTAAGTCAACCTCACTCTGCCTCTTATTATTTCAGTTCGATAAACTGGTTCCTCGCACCTTGCCGGAATAAATTCTTCGAACAGAGAATAGCTTGTCTGGAAATCAAAGACTAAAGGCTTTAGTCAAAATCAGTTCTTGAAACTAACATAGTTCTTTAATTATTACATACTAGTTCTATACCTTATTATAAAGATAATAAGTGTTATACAAAGAGTGGCTCACTTTATGCAAAGCCTGGCAAATCATTCTGGCTAGGATAGCTATATGAGCATCATATTTCTCATACTCAAGGACCCCTGTTAAAAAAAATAACGTGAGGAGAGAAATAACTCAGACAAAACTCAGCGATCCATTACTCATCTCATATTGATCACCTTAACAACACAGTGAGAGACAATACATCAACCGAACAATTTGGATTAAAGGATCCACAAGAATAAGGGCTTGTTTGCACCAATTAAGATGAAACAGAAAGAAGTTCTCTGTATTTACACAGATTACCTTAGCAAGTGAGGGGCGAGAGCATGCTCAGCATGTACCAACACAGAAGTTCCAGATCTATTTTCAAGAAAAAGTCAGCCCTTTCAAATTGAATATGGTTCAGTTAATAACAGAGTTGAAGAGTTACAGAAACACACAATAACCTTGTTTCTATGCTTCAGCCTGTGTTATTTTTTCAGATGTTTCTGTAATTGTTCTAGTGAGGAAACTATTAGTGAGCATCTATTAAACAACTCATATAAGCATAATTTCTCAGGCCAAAAAACTAAAGTTTTAAAAATATATGGACTATAATGAACATATAGATAGAGATCTTACGCAAGATGGAGGTTCGATGGGATTCAATGATCTTCACAGGAGGGAGGTTGCGACAGGTCTCAATGATCGTCGCCAGGGTAAGACGAACTGCAACGGAGGAGCTACGACTGAGGCAATTTAATGGCGTGGAGGACAGCAAAATTAGCAATTTTCTCTGGATTTTTTGAGAAGCTATAATTGAAGAGGATTGGCAAGATGATTTTTGTGGGAGAGGATGTACCTATAAATCGGCGAGGAAGACGTTCCTACTGCGTTTGACATTCCTGGATTGCATTGCAGAAGAGAAAATCGCATTAAAGTCTAGATCGTGATTGATGGAGTTAAGAAGGGGTTTAGAGCGATGAATTTGTAACTGGAACGTTTTGATTGATGAAGACGAAGATCAAACGACACGATCAAGCTCTACGACTGGGAATTGGGATGAAATCTAGAATGAGAGCGTTGAGGTTTCTCGTGGGCTGGATTTCTTGACGCAAACATAAACTCACACCCAAAAATAGCCTACAATTATCGATGACTACATTAATGAAACGCAGAGTATAAAGAGACTGGACAAGTGTCGCCATGACATCGACCGAATTGTTGACCTGTCATCCGACATGGATGGCCTAAGAAGAGATCAAACTGTTCTCTATATATAAAGATTTTCAGTGTCAACAATATAAAACGGCCCAAACTTAGTATCATTTTGATCTAATGGTTTAAACTTCCCATTAAATAGTAACTTCCCATTTTGAACAGACATATCAACTTTTCCAAATGAAGCAAATTAAACATAGACTACAAGTAAATATAGGTACTGTTATGATATTTTTGTGTAGGGTCGTTTAAGTACTACGGAACACAGGAAGACTTATGTATTTGTATGTATTTAGAAGAGATATCGAGGCAAAGAGAGATGTTTATTGAGTATATGTGAGCGTTTACAACGTTGGGCGTATAGACCCTTAGTTTCTTAGCCTAAACTCTAATCTCTCCACCTCTGAATGTCGATCCCTTGTTCTAGGGTTTGGGCTCCCCTTTTATAGTTGATATATGTCGGCTCAAGTAGGGCGAACTCCATAATATTCGTGGAACTAGAAGTTATTGGAAAACTTCCATATTATTACGAAGGGTCGGACCCTGGTTCCTTCCTGCAGGGGCTGGACCCTGGAACCTTCTAGCAGGAGCTGGACCATGGGTCCTTCTTAGGAGAAAGGTCTGGAAATCAAGGGCCCCTTCGGAGGCTGGAGAAATTTTTAGCCTTGGATATTTTTCCCCAATAGTTTTCCCCTTATTCCTTGATTGCTTCGTAGGAGTCAAGGGATAACGTGTGATCTTGGATCTTGGTGGTCTTTCTTCAAGCAAGAGAAGGGCCGAAGTCTTGTTATAGCCTGAGGTGAGGTTTGGAATATTGACTTGGAAACTTCTGATTCGGATTTTAAAAATCGATTCAAACGGGCCTCAGTTTTCCGGATCTTCTTTCCTTTTTGGGAGCTGTAATCTCGAAAGATCCGGGGAGCGGGATAATTCAAATTTCAAATTATTCCTCGAAGGCTGCGAGATTCCGAATTGGCGATCTCCCCGAGATGATATCTAATGGCTCTTCCTTACTGGCGAGAATATAAATATGTGCTCCAGACTCTATGTTTTCTCACTGTCTTCTTCCCATCGCTTCCTCTTTTTTTTTTATATTTAGAGCTAATCCCTCCACCAAAGCTTTTTCTTTTTCGTAATGATAAAGGTAGGTGACTCGGAGAATAGGACTGAACCAATATCGTCCAGATCTGGCAGTCCGCAAAATCCCCAGACCTCTGTTCCTTCGTCGTTTATACCTCTTGGATCCCCACTAGTAGGTCCCCCATCGTCGATCGGAGAGGACGAGATACAGAACTAGCGGAGGAAATATGCAGTTACGTCCTCCATTGTTCTCCATGTTCCCGAATCATCGTGCTTCTGGCGGTATGCCCGAAGAGATTTCTGTTTACTAAGCCTTCTTTGAATCTGGTGTTAGAGGCGACGTGACATCGTTGGTTGCAAATCTTTGCAACTATTTTCATATATCAACTTCTCAGCTCAACCCTCCAGCCTAGCGCATTCTTGTGGGGATTCAAAATCTTCGTGATGAAGAGGATTTGACCTTGGGAGTCAACGAGGTGCTTTTCGCCTACCATCTGGCTCCGGTTAATGGCAACGAAGGACGCTTTCATCTTCGTCCTCGTGCTGGACTTCCCATAGTTGAAGAGCTTCCCAAAGTCGATCGCAAAGGGTTGGCCTTCGAGAAGAAGTGGCCTGAAAAATATGTTTTTATGACCCTTCCCGGATCATTTTATCGATGGAGCTTTGCAGGTAGGGAACGTGAATGCTTTTGAAGTTGATGATTGGATTCTGCTTATTTTCTTTTATTCCTTCGTAGAGGGGATTCATCCCGCTCCCGCCGACGGGAAGGAAAACGTTCTTAAGGCAAAGCAGATCCCTATCGAGCGGCGCAAAGTGACTTATCTTCTTAGCCCAGAGGTGTTACGCCGCTGCAAATTATGGGGTAAACTTCTTTTTATTGGATGTATAGGATTTTCTTCGTTATTTGGCTGATTATGGGAAGGTTTCGACCAGGGGACGTGATGGAGAAGGATTCGGAAGATCAAATGGCATCTTTCAAGAGGGCCACCGATGCAATCTCGGCAAAGAAGGGTTTACCTGTCGGGGAGACAGCTGGAAGAGGGAGCGTGACTATCGGAAATAAGCGCAGGAAGACGGGAAGTGAGGACATCTCCTCCGGCCGAGACTGTGGATCAAGGGAGGATATGAGTCAGCAGCCACCATTGAGCGGATGTTTGCTCGGAAGATTGTCGACGGCTCTAAATGATTTGAGCGCAGGCGTATTCGCCAAGATGCAGGCTTTTTCTCCTGACAAGAATCCTTCAGTTAGGTGATAATCTTCAGCCCCTTACCTTAATCCTTTGGTTCACGTTTTTCTTTTTGCGTAGGTCCTTTCACAATTACATCACCTGAAGGACTGGATGATAAAGGAAGGCTTGAACCAGGGCAAGATGGTGGAATTTTCCAGACAGCTATCATATGAGAAGGGTAAACGGGTCGCTAAAGAATTAGAACTTCGGAATCTACATGATAAGGTCCAAGCCATCGAAGGTTCGGTGGAAGCTGCTTCAGCTGAATCCCATCAATTATGTCAAGAAAAGCAAGAGCTGGAAGAAATTGTCGCTGAACTTCGATCCGAGGTGGAGACTTTGATGGACGAGAAGATCATGGCCGTGAGTGAGGCAAAAATTGTTGCCCGTTGGGAGGTAATGAGAGAATTGCTTCGAGGACATACCTCCAGATGGGACCTGGCCAAAGAGTTCTCTCAGTTTAAAATGATAGTGTCGGCCGAGGCGGAGCTCAAGGGTGCCGAACTTCCCACGTTTGAAGATGAGCATGCTATCCCTTCGGCCAGGCGCGGTAGATCCTAGGGACTTTCTTTTGTAACGATTGCCTTCCGTGGCCTATCTTTATTTATCAAACCGTGTTTTATTTGTTTTTCTTCAAACCAGTCTCTTGTATTGAGGTTGTCTTTTGTTGGGAACGTTTGCGGCTGCATGGCTTTCGAGCTATAGTTGCTTGTCAAGGTGTGTGGATGGTTGAGTGATTTTTAGGACGGATAAGTTCCTGTTATAAAATCGTCGTCTAAGACCTGAATCATGTTACTGATTAGATCAAGACTTGAAATCATTTGACAAAGCATTAGATCTTGTAATCCAGTCTTGGAAACTTGAGTTTTAGTTTTGGGAATGTAAGTTCGTTGCTGGGAACTAGGGAGTTCCAGCTTGATTCGAACCCTGAAGTTCTTGGACCCTTGAACTCAGAAGTTCTTAGGATCTAGAACCCTTAGGTTCCTTACATAGGCCTTGAGGCCGTTTTCTGAACCCGGAGGTTTTTATATTGAACCCTGAGGTTTTGGTTAACCTATGGGTTCTGTGACCATGGTTTGACTTTAAGGGATATTCCGAACCTGGAGGTCAATACCTTCGGATGCTAAAATCTTTGGTAATTCTCTAAGGTTGGTATATGGACTTTTGAAGTCCTTGATCCCGAGGGTCTTTTGGACTCGGAAGTCTTTGATTATTTTAGGTGATATTTATGAATCCAGAGATTCTTTTAAAGGCCTATTGGTTTTGATGAACCTAAGGGTTCCAAAGAACCTAGAATCATTTCGAACCTGGAGGTTCTTGACCATCATGGCAACATTGAATCCTGAGAGATTTTGAGACTCTGAGGTCATATTGAACCCTAAGGTTCTTGATCCGGAGGCCTTAATAGAATCCGAAGATTCAAGACCCTAAGGTCGTATTGAACCCTGAGGTTCTTGACCCGGAGGTCTTATGGAACCCAGAGGCTCTGGACCCTGAGGTCTTATGGAACCCTGAGGTTCTGGACCCTAAAGTCTTATGGAACCCTGAGGTTCCGGATCCTGAGGTCTTATGGAACCCTAAGGTTCTAGACCCTGAGGTCTTATGGAACCCTGAGGTCTTATGGAACCCTGAGGTTTTGGGACCATGAGGTCTTATGGAACCCTGAGGTTTTGGACCCTGAGGTCTTATGGAACCCTGAGGTTTGGGACCCTGAGGTCTTATGGAACCTTGAGGTTCTTCGGACTTTATGCGTTTGGGGAGTCTTTTTGATCGCACTCTGCTGCCCAGAGGCGCGCCACTCTCGATCTAAATTGAGAAATCGCACTCTACCCCCCGGAGGTGTAGGCCACTCTCGAAAGTCTCAATGCTGCACTCAATTTTTCTGCAGAAATGTCACTCTCAGACTTACAATGGTCTGGGGTCCCCCCCCCCCCCCCCCCCCCGCAAGGCGACTTCAACCCAGACAAACTACCTTCCACGTCTGGATAGGTATTGAATTTTGTTGTGCTCAACCAGTATTTCCGCACTTTGCTCCCTGCATATCAGCCGCTAGAATCTGATTACAGTACTTGGCCGTGTACGTCATGCCCCATGCGTGTGTTTAGCTCGTACCGTTTTTAACGCAGGGTTTGGGTAGCATTTAGTACGTGGTCCCCACATAACTCTTGGCTATAGGCCTTTACGCGGGGCCTTGTTGTGCAGACATCGGTGCAGGGCTTATCAGACCCCTTCCATATCTGTCTGCACCTTAGGTGAGTAGCCTCATTAGCTAGGGGGTTAGCTAAGATCTGAGGTCCATAAAGTTCTGATCCAGCTGGTATGCCCCTTTAAGTATATTGGTATTCCTTTAACTCCTTTCAGTCGAAACCAAATGTATTTTATAAGCCTAGTCCGAAGACGTTCTCGTTATACATGGGAGTAGGAAAACCAAAATACTTAAATATATAATATAGTCGTATATATAAAGCTTGATCCGAAGATCCCACTTTAAAAATGATAGAATTTGAGGTGCAAGGCGTTCCAATAGTTAGGTTGGACCTTGCCTTTACTGTCTTGCAGTTTGTAGGCTCCTGCCCCTTGCACCCCTATTACCTGGTAAGGGCCCTCCCATCCGAGGGCAAGTTTTCCAGCTGATTTGTCCCTTGAGTGGTTAAAGACTCGCCTTAGGATCCAATCTCCTTCTTGGAAGGTTCTGGATCTCACCTTCTTGTTGTAGCTCTTGGCTACTTTCATTAGGAATAATGTGTTCCTAAAGCGGGCCGCTTCACTTTTTCGCCTAGTAGGTCTAGACCTAGGTACATCAGCTCGTCATTCTCTTTTGGAGTTAGGACGTTGGAGATTGTAGTCTTAACGTGCACCTCGGTGGGTATCGCTGATTCGGTGCCATAGACGAATGAGAAAGGGGTTTCTTGGGTAGCCGTCTTCGGAGTTTTCCGATAGGCCAAGAGAACTCCATGTAATTCCTCTGCCCCTCGCCCATGAGCTTTCTGCAAGCGCTTCTTGAGCATGTTTACCATTGTTTTGTTGGTTGACTCCACTTGTCCGTTCGATTGGGGATGTCGCGGTGCTGAATATGAGAGTTTGATGTTCCATTCTTTGCAGAAGTCCTGGAAGTCGTTGCTGGTAAATTGAGGTCCATAGTCAGTGACAATCTCCTAAGGTGCTCCGAAGCGAGTAATCACGTTTGTTCAGATGAACTTTCTGATTTGGAGATCTGTGATCTTTGCCAAGGCTTTGGCTTCCACCCATTTCGTAAAATAGTCGGTCATTACAAGGAGGAAGACCTTTTGCCCCGGTGCCATAAGGAATTTCCCCACAATGTCCATGCCCCATTTGCGAAAAGGCCAAGGATAGCTTAAGGATTTGAGGTTCTCTGGTGGCAAGTTGGAGATCGGGGCGTGTTTTTGGCATTGGCTGCAGGTTTTAGCATGCTTAAGGGAGTCCTTCGCCATGGTTGGCCAATAGTAGCCAGTCCTTCTTGCTCTGAGTACCAGACTTCGTCTACTGGAATGGGAACCGCATTCCCCTTCACGGAGCTCTTCTAGTATTCGTTCAGCTTCTCTAGGGGTTAGACATCGTAGGTAGGGCCCTGAAAAGGATCTCCTATATAGTTTTCCTTCTGAGATGCAATATCTGGCTGCTTGCCTTTTGACCTTGCGGCTCTCATCTTGATCTTCGGGTAGGATGTCGTTCCTTAGGTAATTGGTGATGGGAGTCATCCAGGTTTCCCCTTCCTCTACTACTGCTACCTCCTCTGGTTCTGCCTCTTTCTCGGTTGCTGGCCATTGTTGGACCAACAAGGGAATACTCATATGATCCTTGGTTTCCAAGGAGGAACCTAGATTTGCTAGAGCATCGGCTTGGAAGTTTTGCTCCCTAGGGATTTGAGTAGTTTGTAGTTTTCAAATTGGTCAAGCAGACGTTTGGCCACTGATAGGTATCTGATCATACTCGCATCCTTAGCTTGGTAGTCTCCTTCGACTTGGGTGATGATGAGCTGTGAGTTGCTGAAGACCTGGATGTCTTCCACTCCCATTTGTCTGGCTAACGCCAGACCTGCTATTAAGGCTTCGTACTCAGCTTCGTTGTTGGTTGCTTTAAAGTTGCAACGCACGGCCCTTGAAGCTGACTCTCCTGTGGGGGAAGTTAGGACTAATCCTACTCCCGCACCTCTCACGTTGCTGGAACCGTCAACGTGTAATCTCCATTGACCTTTCTCCACCTCTTTTTCGTGGAGCGTAACTCCTTGATCCAAGCCTGGAAGCATGGAGGGAGAGAACTCAGCCACGAAGTCGGCCAGGACCTGTGACTTGATGGCGGTAGCTGGGCGAAAGACCACATCATATTCCCCCAATTCTATGGCCCATTTTGCCAATCGTCCAGACACCTCGGGCTTATGAAGGACCACTTTGATACGGAACGAAGTGACTACCACGACTTGATGAACCTGAAAATAAGGGCGTAATTTTCGAGCTGCCACGACCAGGGCGAGGGCTAGCTTCTCTAGATGGCTGTAGCGGGTCTCTGCATCAACCATGGACTTGCTCACATAATAGATAGGGTGCTGTCTCCTTCCTTCCTCTCTTACGAGGACCGCACTAACCGCATGCTCGGATACGGCTAGGTAGAGCAATAGGACCTCTTCTTCCAGGGGTTTGGATAAGAGTGGTGGAGTAGTGAGATAGGCCTTGAGGTCAGATAGTGCAGTCTCGCACTTCTCTGTCCATTTGAAGTCCTTGGGGTTCTTCAATGTCTCAAAGAAGGCATGGGACTTGTCAGAGAGCCTGGAGATGAATCTGATGAGGGCTTCCATTCTTCCCGTCAGTTTTTAAACCTCCTTAACGTTTCGAAGGGAAGGTATTGCCTGGATGGCCCTTATCTGTTCCAAATTTGCCTCTATGCCCCTGTGAGTGACTATATACCCCAAGAATTTACCGGAGCTTACTCCGAACGAGCATTTGGAAGGGTTGAGCTTCTTATTGTACCTTCTAAGGGTGGCGAATGCCTGTTGAAGGTGCAAGATATGATCTTCGGAGTCCAAAGACTTTATCAACATGTCGTCGATATATACTTCCATGGTCTGACCTATCTGATCAGCAAACATCATGTTGACGAGCCTTTGATAGGTGGATCCGGCATTTTTTAATCCGAAAGGCATAACCTTGTAGCAATAGATGCCTCGGGAGGTCATAAAAGATGTCTTCTCCTGGTCCTCTGGATGCATCAAGATTTGGTTGTATCCGAAGAAGGCATCCATGAAGCTCATTAGCTGATGCCCGGCAGTGGCATCAACCAGCTTTTCTATATGAGGCAAAGGGAAGGGATCCTTTGGACAGGACTTGTTGAGGCTCGTAAAGTCGATGTAAACTCTCCACTTCCCGTTCTTCTTCCTTACGACTACTACATTAGCAACCAGACGGGATACTGTACCTCTCTTATGAATCATGCGTCGAGGAGGTTCATGACTTCCTTGTTAATGATCTCGTCCCTTTCGGGAGCAAATTTTCTCCTTTTCTGTCTGACTGGAGGATGCTTCGGATCTACTTGAAGCTGGTGCATGATGATGTCGGGGTCGATCCCTGGCATATCCTCGTGGGACCAAGAGAAGCAATCGGAGTTAGACCTTAGGAAGTCAATCAGTCTTTGTCTTAGGTCCTTCGGAAGCTTAGATCCTATCTTGAGGTTCTGTTCCGAATTCCCTTCCACCAGGGGGACCTCATCCATCCCTTCAACCTCCGGTTCTTCGGTATGCGGAGCTGGAGGTTCCTTCTGTAATTGCTATAAGGCATGGGTCTTTCCCTTCAGGGTGGTCTGATAGCAGGACCTAGAATTTTCCTGGTCTCCCTTGATAGCCTTTACGCCCCAGAGAGTAGGGAACTTTACCAATTGATGGAGGGTCGAAGGTACGGCTCCCATGTCGGGGATCCAAGACCTTCCTAATATCGCGTTGTAGGATGACAGACAGTCGACAATTAGGAACTTAGTGGTTTGGTTTATTCCCTCAGCGTAGACTGGGAGAAGGACCTATCCTTCGGTTTTTTTCACTTCTCCACTGAATCCCACGAGTGGGGTCGCTTTTCTGGTAAGCGTCTTGGGGTCCAACCCTAGATCAATGTAGGCCGAGTGAAGATGATGTTGCTGGAGCTTCCATTATCCACCAGTATCCGCTTGACCAAACAGTTGGCTATGACCAGCGAGATGACGAGGGCATCGTGATGAGGAGCTAGGACCCTTTCTTGCTCCTTCGCGGTGAAGCTAATCTCGTCTGTTCCCAGAAGTGGGTGTTTAGGAACCTCGGTCTCTTGACCGTTCCTAGCATTGCGGGTACTTCTTTTGGCTGCGGCGCTGCTGATCCCGCTTACTTCTGATCCTCCAGAGATGACATGGATCACTAGATCTTGCTGCGGGGGTAATGCGGGAACAGCTTCGTTAGGAAGGCCGGGGCCTTCCTTGTTCAAGAGGTTCCTGGCTTTATCCGAGAGGAATTCCCTTAGATAACCTTTCTTGAGAAGTTCAGCAACCTCTATCCTTAGGGCTATACAATCTTCAGTGATGCGGCCGTGATCGTTGTGGAACTCGCACCATCTTTTGAGGTTTCGATTAGCATCGGGGGACCTCATCTTGTGGGGCCATTTAACATGTGGACCCATTTGCCTCAGAATTCCTATGAGCTCCGGTTTGGATATTGTGAGATGAGAAATACGGGTCAAGTAGACACCATCATTCCCTCGGATCGAGGTAGAGGACGGTTCTGATACCTGCCCCTGCTCGAATTGCAGGATTCTTTGGAAGGTCGAGAGCGGATGGCCTCGTCGCGATCGTCCCTTGGAAGTCTGGAGGACTTCTGATTGTATTTGGAGGAAGCCTTGGCCCTGCTCACGACGTCTTCTTCCCATCTCACTTGAGCCCAGGCACGGGATAACACATCTGCCATGCCCCCACACCTATACTTTGTTAGCTCTTTGTAGAGATCTCCTTCTGGAAGCAGACCCTTCTTGAAAGCTGAGACGGCTGTATCAGCATTGCATTCGGGAATGGAGACCTTCTCCTGGTTAAAGCGGGCTATGTAGGAACGTAAGGACTCGTTCCTGTATTGTTGGACCTCGTAGAGGTCATCTGATCTCTTCTCCAGGTGAAGACTACTGGCGAATTGTTCCACGAACTTGTAACTGAGGGTGGCAAAGGATGTGATGGATCCCGTGGGGAGATTGATGTACCATTGGAGGGCAGGACCGGTCAAGGTTGACCCGAATCCTTTGCACATGGTAGCTTCCCTTGCTTCTTTGGGGAAAGCAACGGCTATCATGCGCTGCTTGTACTGCGCGACATGGTTGTCGGGATCTCCAGTTCCTTCGTACATCTTAATGCTCGGGAAAGAGAACTTACGAGGCATCTCAACCGAAGCAATCTCCTTCACAAAAGGTGTGTCGGAGTAGGACCTAGGGTCGCTTCTCCGGATAGGGGGAGCTACTCCGGGGAGCCTTTCCACCATAGATTAGATGGTGTTGAATCTCTGGGAGACCACCTTCTCTAGGTAGGCGGCTAGAGCTGGATCTGAGATATTGGGATTATCGGGTGAGTATTTCTCGTCCTCCTTGTCGGAATCGTTGTTCCCTTCTTCCTGGGTTGTATCTCGAGCAGCCTCTCGGTTATCGGATCCATTGTTTAAGATGTTAGGCTGCTGAGGTGTTTCCTCGTTGTCGCGAGGGGTACTGAGTGAATCCATAGGTCGGACTCTGGCTCTAAACCGTTTTCGTTTGTTTCCAACTGCCCCGAGGGATTGATTCTCTCGTCGGAGAGCAAGGTTCTCGGCTTCCATAGCGTCTAGCTTCTCGACGCTCTGTTGAAGTTGTTTGGAGTGTTCTCCAAGTTGGTCTTTTAGGTTTTGAACTTCTTGGACAAGTTCTAGACCTGCAACCGTGGTTTCCTGAACCTTGTGAAGGTCGGTGATTTGGCTTTGAACAGTTTCAAGCCGGCTGAGGAGCTCCTGCTCCTTCGGAGTTGGTTCGGCTTGGTTGGAATCGTCTTCCGGTGTCATCGTCACGTAGTTAAGTTACTCCCCTCCTTCTAGCGCCACACTGTTATGATATTTCTGTGTAGGGTCGTTTAAGTACTACGGAACACAAGAAGTCTTATGTATTTGTATGTATTTAGAAGAGAAATCGAGGCAAAAAGAGATGTTTATTGAGTATATGTGAGTGTTTACAACGTTGGGTGTATAAACCCGTAGTTTCTTAGCCTAAACCCTAATCTCTCCGCCTCTGAATGTCGATCCTTGTTCTAGGGTTTGGGCTCCTCTTTTATAGTTGATGTATGTCGGCTCAAGTAGGGCGAACTCCCTAATATCCGTGGAAATAGAAGTTTTCCCATGATTGGAAAACTTTCATATTATTACGAAGGGTCGGACTCTGGTTCCTTCCGGCAGGGACTGGACCCTGGAACCTTTTAGCAGGAGCTGGACCATGGGTCCTTCTTAGGAGAAAGGTCTGGAAATCAAGGGCTCCTTCGGAGGATGGAGAAATCTTTAGCCTTGGATATTTTTCCCCAACAGGTACTGTGACTAATTTGTGTATCAAAATAGGTTGTCATAATATTGTGAAAAATTGCTGATAACTTGTGACTAAATTATTATGTAACAAAATGGTAACTATTTGGTCATAATAATGTGACAGAATTAATCAACAAAATAATGTTACAAATGTTGATGAATTAGTGACGAAAATTTTCATAAATATTGTTATCAATATGGGCTAATAATGTCGCTAATTTATGTGATTTCAATGCCTAAATTTATGTCATCAACAAATCTCAAAACAGATTGGAGGGAGAAGTATCAGCCAAGACGTGCACATGAAGTCAACTTATTGGCATCATCATGCACCTTCGAGTTCACTTCAAAAACTAGTGGCAGATGACATTGAGAAGTCATGCACTTTACCCAGCAATGAAGTTGCAAAGAACCTTGGAAATATATCTGAATCTGAAACCAATGTCACATTCAGGGGTAGTGTTTGTAGATGAAGGATGCCATCCCTTATGTGTGGGTCTTTTATATACTATGGATTTTACTGGTTTTTAGCCAAGATATAAGTCATATTAAGAGTTTATTATATGTGTTTGTTGTATATTTTAGAATCTTTTCATGTCTAGGTGTGTGTGTTTGGAGCATTGTGGAGATAATGGTGTCATTAAGAGCATAAGTGGTGCGACTGGGATCCGCTTCAAATTCATGTCCTTGAAGCCAATGCACATCCCAGAAAATAAATGTGTCATATCACAGCCTGATGGGCTCATTGGAGAGCTTATTGGCCTTATCCATGAGGTATTGGACCGAGAGAAGGCTATCGGTGTTGATGAGGTCTTTATAAAGAAATACATTACTATGGACCAGCATGGACGACTAGAGAGAAACATACTTGACCAGGAAATGGACTGGACACAGCTGGTTAGACAAGAAATAAAATGGGTGATCTGTAATGATCGAGAAATGCATTGTTCAAACCAACATGGGCGAGAAATGTTGGAAATAGAAGGTGAAGAACCATAGCTGGAAATGGAACATGATGAAAACTTGATGGCTTTTCAGCCAGCTTCTTCCAATCCAACTGGGATGTTGTGGGTCCTGCAATGATAAGAGAGATATAACGCTTCTTTGTATCTGGCTCTGTTCCCAATTGCATCAACAATACCCATATCAAACTAATTCCTAAAATCAAGAGCCCAAAAGTTGTTTATGACTACAGACTTATTGCCCTTGTAATGTCTACTACAAAGGAATCTCCAAAATATTTTCATGATGCCTTAAACCGGTTCTAAAATGGGATATTCAGAGAATTTGTCTGCATTTATACCTGGCAGAGTAATCTCGGACAGTGTCCTCATCACACATGAAGTTCTCCATTTCCATAAGTCATCAGGGGCTACTAAACATTTCTCAATGGCAGTTAAAACAAACATTAGTAAGCTATGACCGTGGGGGCTGTTAATCATTTCTCAATGGCAGTTAAAACAAACAGTAGTAAGGCTTATGACCGCATAGAATGGACCTTCATTCAGACTGTTCTGGAAAGAATGGGTTTTTGCCATGCATGGGTTCCATGGTTGCTACAATGCGTCTCAACTGTCTCATTTTTTTTTCTCTTCAACAATGTAGTTGTTGGCAACATTATCCCACTAAGAGGTATACACCAAGGGGATCACCTATCCCCTTATATCCTCATTCTCATGTCGGGTCTCTGCAAAAAAAAAAACCCAAGACGATAATTCTTTACCAGGAGTATGAGTCTCAAGAAACAGCCAAAAACTGAATCACCTGGTTTTTTTTTCTGATGATACAATGTTCTTCACAAATTCTAATTCTCATGCCTGCTCCACATCGATGAACATTGTGCACAGTTATGAACAAGCTTCATTTCAGATGATAAATGCCTTAAAATCGTCAGTTTCTTTCTCTTAAAAAACCCCCCACAGAAACCACGATAAGAGTGAAAGCTCATATAGGAATTGATAAAGAGAGGGGTTGGGGTGGGGATTTGGGAAATACATGGGTCTGCATGTGAATTTTGGTAGAATTAAAGAAGAGAGACTTTTTTTCCTCAATAATCGACTGTACGAAACAGAGATCCCGTAACTGGTCCACTCAGTTTCTTTTTACTGCAGGGAAGGCCACCATGCTCCAATCGGTGCTGTCTGCTATCCCTATTTTTTCCATGAATTACTCTTCGTTGCCAGTTAGTCTCTGTAAACAGATCCAATCGATTCTCACCAAGTTTTGGGAATCTCCTACCAAAGTTCTCTTCTTTTATCCTCTCAATATGTCCAAGCATTATGGGACCTCAAGACTCCTTCATATGGCCATTACACAGATCAGAAGATTACACAACTAAGTCGGATTACTATGCCGTCCAAACCGCAAAATTCCAATCACATCAAGACTTTTTGTAACAGATAGCTGCAACTGGGAGAAGCTTATTTGGCAATCCAGTACCTCCCCCAATCTATAGTTCTTTCTATGAAAGGTGGAATTGGTGCTCTTCTAACAGGGGAAATCTACAAAAGCGATGACTCTTAATGAATACATACTGCTCTCGATGCAAAGATGCTGAATCGATTTCTCACATCCTCTTCCACTGCCCTTTTGCTACAAAAGTTTGGAATCTAGTCTCGTGGAATACATCTCTAGATGCCTGTCTTGATTCACTCTTTTTTGATACGCTGCGTGGGGCTTCGACAATCATCCCTCTCCCACCATACGGCTTCACCAGAAATGCTTTCCCTTGTATCTCCTGTTCACTATAGACCTCTCGAATATCGATATGTTTGTGAATCCATCCCAGTCACCAAAATACACCTTTGTAAAAGCAATCCCTAAACCCCTAGACCGCCCTCTATCCTTCGAGATCAAGCCCTCTCCTATTCGGAAGTATTCTGCAACACTGACACCTCCTGGAAGAAGATTGGTGAAGCATTGAGATTAGCATGGATCTTCTCCGAGCAATCGTCAAGGGAGCTTTATTGAGGCTTCATAGCTCAATCATTTGTATCCTAACCATGTATGGGAGAAGCTCTAACGATCAGAGAAGCTCTGCTGCATGCTGCCTCCCTTAACCTCCTTAATATTTGTGTTTATACAGACTCTCAAGTGCTCGTTGGAGCGATTTTTTCTTGCCAGAGCTCCATAGTGTTCTTGCCGACGTTAACGATTTGGCCTTTTCTTCATTTCTTTACTTTGTGTCATTTTATTTTCTTTTATCTTAATTGTAATGGTTCGGCTGATGTACCCATAAAGGCATGCTTTTTGACCCATTTAGCTCATGCCACGAAATCTCTTTTTTGTCGCTAATTTAATTAGAAAACCCAATGGGCACATTACAAAGAGGAGATAACAATGAAACCAAATCATATGAAAACAACCCGTCATCTAAATTTAGTACAATATTATCAGAACCAATATATTGGCCCAAATAACACACTTCAGGTGTTTTGAAGGTTCTCACATCTCTTCTAGTAGAGTCCATGACACGCGTCACTCTCTGCCTTTGCATGAGGCACCACACTGTCTGAGAGGATACGCGCATGTACACGTCACTGCGCCAGGTGAGAATCAGAAAAGCATTACATCAACAAATCACTTATGCTTGAGCTTCGTCCCTTGGGATTAATTGATCTCCTTTTCCTTCAAGCTTTCGCTCAATCGGTCGCTTTTACAAAGTCGCCATCTTCGTCAGATAGTAATACATGGAGCATTCGGTTGATCTGACAAGATCTTTACCGGGCCACTTTTAATATAGAGAAGATGTCGATATATCTTAATCTCCAACATGAATCATCTGTAGTATTTTTTTCGATACCCATCAAAGAACAATTGAGTTAACCTTTAAGCTTTGTTTTGAGTGAAATCGAGTACACAACAAAATTTGTCACCGCGAAGTCCAAGTCCGCTACCGAAAAAGATATATCGATCTGCAGATTGAAGATATATTACAAGGATAACAAAAAAAAAAAGCAAAAGCAAAAACGAGATGGCAACCGGCGGCAGAGAGCTCGCCGGCCAATGTATTGAATTTCAATTTTTAGAGTTTTAGCGAGAAGTTAGCAAAGCAATAAGAGAGAGAAATCATTAAAAAATTAAGTTTATTTTTTCTCATAGCCATTTAAGTTTATTTATAAATCACAAGGTTTCTTTACCGCGCTACGCGCGGAATGTGAATTTTGATTTTGTTAAATTTATTAATTTTTTTTATGTGAATATTTACATTTTTTATTTCTAACTTTGACTTGTTATGCGTTATATAGTTAAATTTAAAATAATAATTCATGTTATGCTTGAAATGAATATTTTTTTTAAAAAAATTTTTTTGCATAATTTACTTGTATAATATATAATTTAAATTTTAAAAAATTATCTATTGTATTATTCAGTTTATTTGTATAGTGTAATGTTATTTGTCTTGTTTTTGTAAATTGTAAACTAAATTAGATCACTTGTGTGTACAATAAATTTACTGATATATAATATTACATCAATTAAAATATTTAAAATTTGATATTATGTTATTGTGGCTAATATTTTTTAAATTTAAACCAAATTTTTTGTGTGTTACATCTTCTCATGATTTAATTGATCTTTTCATATTTTTGTTTTGGATTAATATACTGGGAAAATATTAGATTTATATAAGAGGCAATTGACTGGAAATACAATAAACAAAAGATAATAAGGTAACTATACATAGAATTTTTATATTGGGTATGTTGATGACTCCATTAGTAAGAATTTACCATTTTGTCCCCTATATAGATTAAACATAAGAACATATTATGTTCTCAGGTATAGCATATATGGGTACTTTTGACATAAATTAATACCAAAATAGTTAGCGAAATCTACTTTGCCAATCTCCTAAATGATCTTTTAAACGTTAATATATGATGCAATTACTCTTTATATAATAGGGTAGAGAGATAGAAACATAAAGGAGGAGAGAGGAGATGACATGGTCAGTTGGTGAAGTATAACTTTTTTTTTGTAATAAGAGCAAACTAGATTCTGGTCCGTCCTCTCTGGAGGACGGGTATACCTTTTGTTTTGCATTTTGTTTAAAAAATAATAATTTTCATATTTATATTTTTAATTACTTTTTTATTTGTAATCATATTTGTGTAAAATATTTTTTTTCAAAAATGATGAGCAAAAGACTTTAATTTATTTTATTAAAATAGTTGGACTAAATCTATATTAGTAGATTCCTTTAAAATGACGGGTATATATATAGAAAATTTTAATCTTTATATAGTGTTATTTGTAATCATCTTTGTGTTTAAACTGGTTAGAGTTATTATATAGTTTGATGCAATTATAAAAAAAATAGATATAACGTTTATCAATTGGACATTTTAGGGATGAGAAAAAACCCTAGATCCGAAGAACTGAACCGAACCTGATCCAAAGAAATAGTACCAAACCAAACTGAAATTGATTAAATATCCGAATGAGTTCAAGTTTTTGGTATTTAAAGAATCGAAACCGAATCCGGCCAGAACCAAAGTATTTCGGGTTGCCGAATATATCTGAAATATATTTATATAGATATATATATATATATATATATTAATTGTTTTTAGATTTAATGTATATTAAAAACATTCAAAATATATAAGATACATTTTAGTTGTTCAAAATACTTGAAAATATATATATGAATAGTCAAAAGTACATGTCTAAAATAGCTAAAGTATACTCAATATACTAAAAATACTTAAAATATATACTGATTCTCAATCCAAATATTCAAATCAAACCAATTTATATGTTAATTTTAGGTATTTTGACCTATGCTATTCAAATTTATATGTAATATCTATTTTTGTTTATAGATTTTGTGAAAATTTAAATATATCAGGAATTTAATTTTTTTTTTTTTTTAAATTATTAAAATGTGTTATCTGAACCCAAACCGAACCCGCAAAGATCTGAACCGAACCAAAATTTAGAAATACCTAATGGGGCTGAAATCTTTAAATTCAAAAATTCAAAATCTGGATAGAACAAAACCGGACCCAATGGAGGCCCGAACGCCCACCCGTAAAACATTTAATAAATAGTTTTTAATCGAATAATCTATTGAAAACCTGTTAAACTAAATAAATTTATAAGAATATTTATTTCTATTAAAAGTCCACTTAAACTCCCCATTAAACTATTGTGCGTTGTTAATTAATAAAACTAAATTCTATATAAAATATTTAAAATTTAAATAAGTTAATGTCTGGTTGAATAAATCCCAGATATTTAGGCTGAGATGTAAGTATGTTGTTGTAGTGTGATAATGATTTTTTCGAAAAAATGGTGTTCAATTGTATTGTTTTTTTTGCTAAAGATGTTCATGTATTGTTGCTAAAAATATATTTTAAATATGATTACAAACCTTAGATTGAAATGTTTTTATATTGATGTAAACAGAAAATCATACATGGACGAATTTGAATATGGTAACAAAAGATAAAAATCGGCTTGAAATTGTTCAATATAAATTATATATATATATATATATATCATTATAATTATTCTCGTATAGAAACTATAAAAAAACTAAAAACAGTTTTAATAATGAGTACTGTTAATTTCAAAACTACTCAAAGAAATAGGAAGAAACGTTTTCGGTTTTGTTTTATTAATTTATAGAAACTATAAAAATCAGTTTTATAAGCTTATTTCAAAGCTCGCCCTTATAATTCCGAAAACCATATAAATACAATAATAAATTGGAAGTCCATTCATTTCCTTCAGAAGCAATAATCAAACATGTGGCAAACATTTAATTCTTAGAATAGAAACAAACACTTGATGACCCAATAAAGACTATGTTGCTTAACAATCGAAACTGATAAAGTGGAATCTCTACATTTCAGGGTTTTGTTAAAATGAAGGGTGCAGGAAAGAAATGGAGGAAGATGATAAGTTATTCACCTGTTCCTGTAGCATCTTTCTGAGTTATTCACCAGCTTCTGCAGTGCATGAAAAATTTGAGCCACTCTCTTTTTCCGTTTATATCTTCTCATCTCCACCCTTTTTTGCGAGCTCTTTAACTCTCTCGTTTCTGTGCTCCTCAGCTCCTGGATACCTCTATGCCTATCCCCCTCTCTGTCTCTAGATCATGAACGGTGGTGCAACCTCGACCATCCTCGTCTCCGTCGCTCATATGCATGCGCTTCTAGTCCTCTCTTTTACTTCAGATTTGGCTTTTTCATCACCAACCATCCCGACTTTGTTCTCCAGGCACTCTTACTCTTTAGAATCTATTCGTAGACATGACTTCAACAATCACTAAATCTACAAAACATAACACATAAGCGAATTAGTGTAAGAACAATTACAAACACAAAATCACTCTCATACAGCGGGTGTGTCTTTCTTTTCCCTTTGAGAGATTTCCTTGTAACTTTTCCAAATAAAGAATTAAGCAGACCCATGACACAAAAACAGAAAATAATGAAATTTACAATCCTTTGGAAAAGTTTTTTGATAGTGTTTAATCTAAAATATTAGACGTTATTATATCAGTTGACAATATACTGCAACATAAAAAAATTAATGGAAAATTATGAGTCAGAATAAAAAAAATGCACAAAGCAAAAGATGCTTATGTGCCTCATCATACTGGTCAAAGCAAATAGCAACAACAATGCTCTTCTTCTGAAACTCTCATCCTATTCCGTTCTCAACTACGTGCGTCATCAAAGCAGATACAAAGACCTCAAGTGCCAGAAACATCAAGAGAACAATTGTTAGCATGGAAATCATAAACAGTACCAGCATCAATGCCGGAAATCATTGCGACTGTCTCAGCTGCACCATCACTGTTAGACCCACCCGAAAAAAATAATGAAAAAAAATCTTGTAAAACGAAAAGAGAACATATTCGATCGGAGATTAGAAAAAAATACAAACTAATTAGTGGGAAACATCAGTAAATACAACTATATTGGAAAACACAAATATCAATATAGTAAACACAAATATGCCACATTTCAGCAGGTGCGGGAAATAGATTCAACAGCACTGTGCAGAGAGCAAATGAAAAAGACAACCTTTACGAAGGACCTGCAAATTCAATTGCCAAAGAAAAAATAATGAATTTAACTAGATTTTGACCCGCCCTTAAAAAGGACGGGTATATTTTTTATTGGAAAAATAATTTTACATGATAAAAATTATGATTTTTGATAAATTATATATTTTAACATTTTATGATTTATTTTTGTTATTTTAAATATGACTACATTTTTGAAGACTCTAGATAATTCTAATCCGTAATATGGTTTTATTTATTGAACCCGGAGTTAAATTTATTTTACACTGATTTTTTTAATTTAAATAAAATATTTTATATCTTTAACACTCTCTGTATTGTATGTTTTCCAAGTACTAACTTATTTGATATCTACGGAACTGAAAAAAGAAATATACAGGTCATTTGTCGTATATCTTCTAAAATTATGGATTTGGTTATAATACCAAACGTGTTTTCCAAGTATTGCCGACTTCTCAGGACTGAATTTATTGAATAAAAGATATATACATGATATTAAAACATTTATGCACTATATGTTTTGCAAAATATACCCAAATAAGTTAGAACAGTTCGTAAGATCGATATATTTTAAAATTTATTGACTATAATTGTTTTAAAAAATGTGTAACGATTTGTAAAACATTTCAAATTTATGCAGAACAACCCTCTAAAATTAAACATGGAACGATTATATCCATATATTAATAACGTGAAAGATTTATTGGAGGGATATTGCGTAAATATTTAAGAAACAATTTTTTAAAAAAGAATAAGAACTGAATTATTAAATACTCTTCAATGTAATTAAAAAATAATGATTTTTTATTGGTTGCAATAGAACCATCTCAATAGAAGCACCAGACTGGTGACTAAATGAAATCCATTTATGAAGGACTTTAACCTCAACTCTCCATATAGTTTTGTTAGGCATAAGCAAGCTCAAATCATCGGTTTTAATTATAGAACTATCAGTAAAACGATTTTTCTTACAAATTTTAGAGATGATGTGCTTTCAAATCACAACATGAGGTATATTTATATAAGGGGGGGGGGGGGGGCGCATAGGGATACATAACGATGTAGAGGTTGTATATCTAGGGTTAAATATCGAGTATGTTTGTTTAGATTTTCTAGTTGGGTAAATAAGGAATCTAATCGAGTTTGTATTTTATTCATGTACACTAAATGAACTGGTAAGATATTTTTTAAATCTAGGTTGGTTGAAAACTACACGTGTTTTCCAAGTACTAACTTATTTGATATCTACAGAATTGAAAAAAGAAATATACAGGTCATTTGTTGTATATCTTCTAAAATTATGGATTTGGTTATAATACCAAACATGTTTTCCAAGTATTGCCGACTTCTCAGGATTGAATTTATTGAATAAAAGATATATACATGATATTAAAACATGTATGCACTATATGTTTTGCAAAATATCCCCAAATCAGTTAGAACAGTTCGTAAGATCGATATATTTTAAAATCTGTTGACTATAATTGTTTTAAGAAATGTGTAAAGATTTGTAAAACATTTCAAATTTATGCAGAACAACCCTCTTAAATTAAACATGGAACAATTATATCCATATATTATTTCTGATGCTTGATTGTCTTAAATGCCAGAGACCGGTTTTGTAAAAATGCAATAATGAAACATGTTGTTACGTTTTTTTACAAAAAAAAAAAACATGTTGTTACGTATAAGGGACGAAAATATTATGGTGAAATATGACTAAGGCGACTTTAATAACTTCCACGCTGACAAAAAAACTATATACTTTTACGGTTTCAAAAACATGGGCTGAAATAAATTATGGTATGTCTCGATCGTTATTATGTTTCAGCCCATTAAGTTAGTATACATAAATTCGTTAGTCAAATATTCAGGTATGTCTCGATCATTTTTTTTTTGTTAGACCAAATAAAAAAAAGGAAATGGTCCAAAACAACTTTCATAGGTAGATTTATTTATACTCCTTCCCTTTTAATAAAGTAGATTAGTGGGAAACAATACAAACTATATTGGATCTAAAGGTGTCCAGGAACAAACTCATTGTAACAAAAATCGGCCACACAAATAAAACAATATTCTTACAAACCCTTGTTATGGCCGGAGAACGGAAGTTCCACCTCTCCAAAACTTCACCAGTAGCCTTGCTCATTATCACTAACACTACTCTATGCAACTTCCCATCTTCAAGCCACTCTTTATAAAAATCACACAATAGTATATGATTAGTCTCTCTATAAGACTCCTAAACAAAAAAAAGAAAGAATCCTTCTTTTTAATTACCGGAGATCTGTGAAGTGAGATTGGATAAGAATGATTTGACGGATTCCTCTTGAGTAAGCAACACGGGAAGACCTTACTTCTTCACTTTCACAAATCTTTCCTCTGGGTATACAGCTCGATTGTACAGTATACAATACAAACACAAACAACTTGATAAACCTTGATTAGGGTTTATCGAGGATAATAGAAATGGGGGAGAGTGTAGAGAGAAGAGGGATAAGAAGATAAGATTATTTGATTAATTTCTTGGATAAGGTTTTCCAATTACAAGCAACTCACTTAAGTAATAATACGGAATAACCAAAACGACATAGTATCTCATAGATAGAAATAATAAGACTCTCTCTCTCACTTAGAGTCTTCGCCACACTTCTCTTCTTCTACTCTTCAGCCACTTCTTGCCACCTTCTTAGACCTGAGCCTTCTCTGAGTGAAAGCTATGAGGAACTGCTAGCTTATCAATACCACCACCCCCCCCCCCCCCGAAGAAGACTCAGCTTGTCCTCAAGCTGGAAATGAGGAAACTGCTCCTGTAGCCTCTTCACTGATTCCCAAGAACTCTCAAAATCAGGCAACCCTCTCCACTTGATCAAAACTTCAGCTTGTTTATCCTTCACGGACTGCCTGACTTCCAACACTTCTTCTGGTTCAGCATTCCACTCTAAGGAAGAAGACAGTATCAAAGGGATCTCTTGTACCTTAGTCTGAGGTTCAACCGCCTTCTTAAGCTGAGAGACATGGAACACTAGATGGATACAACAGTGAGCAGGAAGCTTCAGCTTATACGCCACTTTCCCCACACGTTTTTCGATCTGATAAGGCCCAAAGAACCTCGGTGCTAATTTCTCAGCTCTCCTCATCGCAATTGTGATCTGATGATAGGGTCTTAGCTTCAGATACACCCATTCCCCCACACTAAACTCCACATCCCTACGCTTCTTGTTGGATGAAATTTGCATTCTGTTCTGAGCCACAGCTAAGTTGTCACGCAATTCAGTCAACAAAGCATCTCGATCCTGAACCAACACTTCAACTTCAGCATTAGCTATAAGAATGTCTCCAAATCTCAGCAACTTGGGGGGGGGGGGGGTCTCTGCCATAAAGAGCCTTGAACGGAGTGGTGTTAGAAGATTAGTGATGGGACGTATTGTACCAGTACTCTGCCCATGGCAACCATTGACTCCACGATGCCGGCTTGCGGCCTGCGAAACACCTCAGATAAGCTTCTAGGCACATGTTGACTACCTCGGTCTGACCATCAGATTGGGGATGGTAGGCGGTGCTTTTATGGAGAGAGGTTCCTTGGGTTTCGAACAGAGCTGACCAGAAGTTGCTCAGGAAAAATTTATCTCGATCTGAGACCATAGTTTCAGGGAACCCGTGCAACTTGATAACTTCTTTCACAAACACCTCAGCTACACTCCTCGCATTGAAAGGGTGTTTCAAGGGAATGAAGTGAGCGTATTTTATCAACCTGTCTACAACCACCAGAATGACATTGAACCCCCTTGAAACCGGCAACCCCTCTACGAAGTCTAGACTGATATCTGACCAAACCTGAGTGGGAATCAGCAATGGAGATAGCAGCCCCGCTGGAGAGAGAGTTGAGTATTTGTTCTTCTGGCAAACCTCACAAGCCTTGATGAACTCTGTGATATCACTTCTCATCCCTGGCCAGTACACTTCTCGGGACATTCTCTTGAATGTCTTAAGCACTCCTTCATGACCCCCAATAGCACTAGCGTGAAACTGTGTTAGCAAGGTTGGAATGAAAGGGGATTTACCCGGTATCACCAGCCTCCCTTCTTTAAGTAAAACCCCTTTTTCCACCTTGTAACCTTCATATGTTTTATCTCCTTGTTTCACACCTTTACAAATCTTCTGAAGAACCTCATCTTGCTCAACCTGTCACGCTAACTCATCCAAATCGATAGACAAGGGAGCAGTGAGTTGAAACTCTAACATAGTTTGATCTTCCCCTGCTACCTCAATGAGACGTGAAAGGGCATCTGCTGCTTTATTCTCTTTCCCAGGCTTGTATTCAATCGTGTAGTTCAGTCCCAACAGCTTGGAAGCCCACTTCTATTGCTCAACTGATACTGCACGCTGCTCTAACAGATGTTTCAGACTCTTTTGATCTGTTCTGATGGTGAACTTCTGTTCCGTGAGGAAATGTCTCCATTTAGTCACAGCGAAGACTATGGCTAATAGCTCCCTCTCATATACCGACTTCACCCTTCCTCTGCTAGAGAACCCCTTGCTGATGTAAGCAATGGGTCTACCATTCTGGGACAACACAGCTCCAATCCCTGAACCATAAGCATCAGTTTCTATAACGAATGGTTTGGAGAAATCGGGTAGTGCTAGCACTGGGAGCTGACACATCGCTTCTTTCAACTTCTCAAAAGCCTTGTAAGCCTCAGCAGACCAGCAAAACCCTTCCTTCTTCAATAACTCAGTCAAGGGACGTGCATCTCTTCCATAACCCAACACAAATCTCCTATAGTACCTAGTGGGCCCCAAGAACCCCCGTAATGCTGTTACATTCTTGGGCACCGGCCAACTCTTCATAGCTTCTATCTTCTCAGGATCTGCGGATACCCCCTCTTTTGTGATCACATGACCCAAGTAAGATATGTGTTTCTGAGCAAAGGCACATTTCTTCTCATTGACGTAGAAGCTATGGTCCTTCAACACTTGCAAAACCACCTTCAGATGCTCTTGATGTTCCTTCTCATTTCTGCTATAGACCAGGATGTTATCAAAGAAGGCAAGCTCAAACTTTCTCAAGTAAGGCTTGAAGATGTCGTTCATCACAGACTGAAAAGTGGCTGGAGCGTTAGTAAGACCAAACGGCATCACTAGGAACTCGTAGTGACCTTCGTGTGTTTTGAAGGCTGTTTTCCCAATGTCTTCCTCTATGACCCTTATCTGGTGGTAACCGGATTTCAGATCCAGTTTGGAGTACACTGCAGAAGCTTCAAGCTCATCAAGCAACTCTTCAATGACGGGGATTGGGTAACGGTCAGGGATGGTGCTCTTATTGACTGCCCTATAAACCACACAGAATCTCATTCCTCCATCTTTCTTCTTCACTAAGAGGGCTGGATAGAGAAGGGACTGATGCTCGGTTTAATGATCCCGGCGTGAAGCATCTCTTGCACCAACTTCTCAATCTCATTTTTCTGTAGATGTGAATATCTGTACGGCCTGAGGTTGTTGGGAGATGTTCCATCTTGGAGGGTAATGCATGCTCTCTAGATCTCTTCGGGTGTAACCCTGTAGGCATGTGGAAAACGTCCTGAAACTGAGCTAACAGTCGCTTGATCTCATTGCTGGGAGCCTCAATACACTCCCCAGCATTCTCAAAAAGAGACCTTAGCTCCATCAGATACACCACGTCTTCACTCTCGCATAGCTTCTCCATCGATTTGAGGGACACCTGATCTCTTAGTAAGTCAGGATCTCCTTTTATGGTTACCCACTCCTGATCAACCTGGAACTTCATAACGTGCAATCCCCAATTGATTCGGGTTTCACCCAGCTTGGCCAACCACGTATACCCAACACCATGTCTGTGGCTCCCAACTCAAACAGCATAAACTCCTCTTGTATTTCAACACCCTGAATATTGACTTTCAGTCCTTCGCATTTACCACTGCTCGTTAGCACTCGACCATCTCCAATAGCCACGCCAAAATCTTGCGTAGGCGCTACTGGAAGCCCCAATTGCTTAACAACTCGAGTAGCAATGAAATTGCAGGAAGCTCCAGAGTCGATGAGAATGATTATCTCTGCACCTCCAATGTGACCTCTTATTCTCATCGTCCTCTTAGTAGTGAGTCCCGCCATTGACTTCAGTGAGAGTACCTGAAGTTCTTGTTTGCTCCAGTTCTCTACCTCCTCAGTGGGTTCCTCATCGGACTCCTCATCACCTTCAGACTCTTCCTCAACTTCCAAGCATTTATACTTCCGAAAATTTCTGCAACGGTGCCCAGCAAAATACCTCTCCCCACAGTGTCTGCACGGGTTTTGCACGGTTTGCCGCTGTTTCTGAGGTTTTACTCTCCCTTGGGGAATCCATTGAATTCCTCGCAGGAGAGCTCTCCCCTTGCTTGCTCTGGCTGGAACCACTACCATTCTGGTTCGAACCAAGCGCTGGAGCAGAGCTGGTTCTCTAGAATGGCCTCGAGTACGAATGCCTCTCGTTCTCCTGCTCCTCGATGATTGTAGCCATGTCTACAATCTCATCCATTCATGTGGGTCTCAACCTAACCACCTGCTCTCTCAGACTTCTCTTCATCCCATGAAGAAAGATCACCTCCAGAACATCGCTAGGAACATGAGGTACCTCTGCTGATAACTCCTCAAACAGCTCTCTGTACTCAGACACCGCTCCGGTCTGTCTCAATCTTAACATCTGACTGAGGGTAGTACCCCCACGCGATGTCTTAAACCTTCGCTTGAGGTCCATCTTAAAATCTCTCCAATCAAGTAGCTCGTCACGGTCATGTATCATTCTCAACCAGGTCACCGCACAACCCACCAAACAATCCATTGCTTCCGACAACTTATCCTCCTCCTCCGCCTGGTTCACCTTAAAGAACTTTTCCATCCTAAAAATCCAATCTTCGGGATTTTTGCCTTCGAACTCGGGAAAATCGAGCTTCTTTGGTTCGGACCCAATCTTCTGCTGCTTCGAGTAACCCGACGTACCCCCTTTAGAGCTAGACGCGCCGATGTCAGCCGTCTTCAGAGGTGTCGCGTTCTCCGGGAGCTGAAGCAGCCCTTTGTCGGTTCTCGTAAGAACCCCGTTCAATGGAGCAGAGGACCCTTCGTTAGCGCCGGCGATTTGAGTTTTAGGGTTTCCTGGGTTTGTTGAAACCGTTGGACTCTCATCAGCCTTCTTCTCCTTCGACGCCATCGATTGGTTGTGTCGCTCCTCCGCATATGCATCCATCTCCTGGAAACGATGTTCGGTGGCCTTCGCACCCTCACGCATCTCTTCGAGGATGCTGGTGATTCCACCTACTTGACCCTCGAGCGTAGAGATCCGATCGGAATGGGTTTCTGACTGTTTTGGAGCCATCACAAGCTCTGATACCAATGATAAACCTTGATTAGGGTTTATCGAGGATAATAGAAATGGGGGAGAGTGTAGAGAGAAGAGGGATAAGAAGATAAGATTATTTGATTAATTTCTTGGATAAGGTTTTCCAATTACAAGCAACTCACTTAAGTAATAATACGGAATAACCAAAACGACATAGTATCTCATAGATAGAAATAATAAGACTCTCTCTCTCACTTAGAGTCTTCGCCACACTTCTCTTCTTCTACTCTTCAGCCACTTCTTGCCACCTTCTTAGACCTGAGCCTTCTCTGAGTGAAAGCTAGAGGAACTGCTAGCTTATCACAACTATATCAAATTCAATTTCATTTTTAGTTCGGAAAGCCCCAAAATCGATTCGTAGTCTCTCTCACATGTTGCCGGCGTAGCAGAAGAACTCATGATGATGGCGCAGATCCATGCAGTGCAGAGTGATGATGTCTTTAGCAGCCACGGTTTTGGAAGCCCTGGTAGCGTTTCGGAGATGAGATGACTTAACAAAGGATCTGTGGTTTAAAATTTGGAAGCGTTGGGCTTTTGATTGAGAAAAAATAATATAGCAGGATTCAATAGATCTTGTCCTAAATTGCTTTGAAGGACGTGGAGAACCATTGTGAAAGCTACGCCAGGTGAATCGGCGGAGAGATGGGGATTGCCGGTAGATTTCGCTCTCTCTGCTCCCTTTTGTAGATTTGATAAATTGATTTCTGTTACTGTGGTTATGAATGGAAGGAAGAAATAGATGAGTGGTTCCCCCAATTGAAGATTCACCTATAAAAAGTAATAATTAATAACCTTATATATTATCTATAGTTCATCTCAACATCTATTGTTTTGTATTAACCTTTACCTCCAGTTTTGAAGCTTTCTCATTAAGTACACGCATTGCTTCATCAGGTTGAGGCACTGTAAAAGCAGGAACTCCACTCTGCAACAAAGACAAAATCATTAAGAATGAAACTGAAACTAAAGCAGAAGCTTCTTGTTATTACCTTGAAGATACCATCTTTCTCTGAAGCGATTTCAGTAAGCGTGTGTCCTAAATAAAACCGAGTGATTAGACAAAACACATTGGATCAGAGCAATTGAAAAGAGAGACTAACCAAGAATCTTCATATGATCATAACCAAGAGAAGTATGTTAGTGATCATGGATCGAGGAAGAAGATGAAATCTTAACAAATTTTCATTATTTATTAAACGACAAAAGTTGTTACAACTGAGCTTTTATATTCAGCTCACTTACATGTTGATACAATCAAATAATATATAACCAACTTAACCAGAATAAACAAACAATTGATTTCGGTACAATACTCTAATATTCTCCCTCAAGATGGCAAATATATGGACTTTAAAGCCATCTTGCCCACCAAGGAATAGAACTGAGGCGAAAACAAAGCCTTAGTGAAGATATCCGCAATTTGGTTGGTTGATTTGACATGAAGAAGCTTGATGAATCCGCGTACCACTCGTTCTCAAACCTGATGACAGTCTAGCTCAATGTGTTTGGTGCGTTCGTGAAACACATGAATACTAGCGATGTGTATAGCAGCTGTGGAATCACAATAGAACGCAACAGGATCAGATTGAGGAGCATCAAGTTCAGCCAAGATATTACGTAACCATATTACTTCTCGTGAACCATATTCCATGGCTCTGTATTCTGATTCCGCAGAAGAGTGAGAAACGGTCTGTTGCTTCTTAGATTTCCAGGAGATCATAGCATTTCCTAGAAACATGCAATATCCCGAAGTATATCGACGAGAATCCAAGAAAGAAGCCTAGTCAGCGTCTGTAAAAGCCTTGAGAACCAAGTCAGATTCGACTGAGTAGAAAAGACCAAGGCCAACCGTCCCCTTTAAGTAATGAAGAACTCGAAGAGCAGCTCGAAAGTGAGAAGAGCTGAGGTATATTGACAAACTTTATTCACACCAAAAGTAATGTCTGGCCGTGTGATTGTCAAATACATCATTCTTCCAACCAGACGTCGATACGTTGTTGGATCATCAAGAACAGGTTCTTTGGAGTCGAGACAGAGCTTGACATTAGGATCCATTGGAACTGGAGACGGTTTTGATGCCAACAAGCATGTATCTCCCAAAAGACCCAAAACATATTTTTTTTGACAGACTGAAATACCTTTGTTAGACCTTGCAATTTCAATTGTCCAAGATCTCGAAGCTTGAAAGCAGTACTCAAATCATTCTTCAGTTGAATAACATATTCATCATCATTGCTGGCAATAATGATATCATCAACGTATGTATACTTTCCTCTACTACGACGTATAAACAAAGAGTGATCAGAGTTGGACTTTTGAAACCCACTGAAGTAGAGTACCACTAAACTTCAAGAACCATTGACGTGAAGCTTGTCTTAAACCATAAAGAGACTTTTGCAGTTTACAGACAGCGTTTGGTGGCAAAGTTTCCCCCTCCTTTGGTGTATAGCCTGGAGGCAACATCATATAAATTTCCTCGTCCAAGTCACCGTTCAAGAAAGCATTAGAGATGTCCAATTGAGTAAGAATCCATTTCTTTGCTGCAGACACAGCTAAAAGAGTTTTAACGGTTGTCATCTTTGCTACGGGCGAAAAGGTTTCAGCAAAAGCAATACCCTCTTCTTGTGTATAGTCCTTTGCCACTAAACGAGCCTTGTACCTCTCAATGGTACCATCTGGATTTATCTTGATTTTATAAACCCATCTGCAACCGATATAATGTTTTCCTGGTGGTAAAGAAACCACAGTTAATGTACCAGTGCTTTCCAGAGCAATAAGTTCCTCATTCATGGCTTTTAACCATTCATCAAATCGCTTAACCTGAGTAAAACTTGTTGGTTCTGGAATCAAAGCTACAGAACAAATGTAAGCTTTGTAATCTTCAGACAAACTTTCATACGACATGTAAGCAGAAAGTGGATAGGGAATCGTTGTATCACTCTCTGCAACATTGCAGTAATAGTCTTGAAGATGAGCAGTAAGTTTCGAAAATCTTTTACTTTGGGTTCTGTTGTTGCGAGCACTCTCATCGGTAGATGGTTCCTTCTCATGTGAAGAAGTAGGAGCTTCAGTCACAGGAAAACCATCGTCTTGTACCGATGAAGAATTTGCAGAAGAAGAACCCAAATTTGATGAAAAAGAGAACATATCTTCATAAGATTGAGGTTTATCTTTGACACAAGGGAATATGTCTTAATGAAATTTAACATTCCTGGAGATGTGAATCTGATGAGATTCCAAATCAAGAAGTTTATAACCCTTGTAGCATGCAGGATAACCGAGGAAAAGACATGGTTTGGATCGAGGTTGGAACTTTTTCATGTTCTTTGATGATGTAGAACAGTAAGCCAAGCAACCAAAGACCTTCAACCCATTATAGTCAACTTTCTTCGAAGTAAGAAGCTCATAAGGTGACTTATCTCGAAGAAGAGGTGATGGAAGTCTGTTGATTATGAACACAGCAGTGAGAACACAATCTCCCCAATACTCCATTGAAACCTGTGACTGAAACATTAACGCACGTGCAACATTCAAATATGTTGATGCTTTCTTTCAACCACATAATTCTGCTCTGGTGTCTCAGGGCAAGAATGATATGAGACAATGCCTTTCTTCTTATAAAACTCCACAAACTTCAACTCTGGTGCATTGCCTGATCGTACTGCCTTGACAACAACCTTATATTGAGTTTCAACCATTTGTATGAACTCTGGAAATACCGTTAAAACCTCATCTTTGGTTCGTAGAAGATAAACCCAAGTCACTCTCGTGTGATCATCTACAATGGTGAGAAAATAACGATCCCTTCTGTAGTTGAAACAGAGAAAGGTCCCCATATGTCAATATGCAGAAGATCAAACGCAGCATCACAAATATTGTTTTGAGGTTGATAAGAGAGTCGTTTTTGTTTAGCAAGTGGGCAAATAGGACAGTGAAAAGGTTCTTTATTTATTTGTTTAAGACCATGAACATCAATGATATTGTTTGTTTTTAACATAGATGGATGGCCTAAACGATTGTGCCACAAATGAGCATCAATAACAACATTAGCACATAAAGCAAAAGGTTGTAGTGTAGCTGAACCCTCCATATCCACTGCATCCATCACGTACAAATTTGAGATTTGCTCACCCTTCTCAATCAATAATCCCCTGATAGAATCATGTATGATACACGAATCCGGATCAAAGCTTACTCTGTATCCCAAATCTTTAGTAAGTTGACTAACACTCAAAAGGTTTAGTCGAAAATCTGGAAGATACAAAACATTCTGCAAGAGCATAGAGTCAGTAAGACGTATTGTTCCTATGTCTGCAATTTTCACTCCAAAACCAGTAGGTAGAGTCACGGATGTATCAATATTGTCTGTGACACTATCAAAAAGCTCTCTATCATGAGCAACATGATGTGTAGTCCCACTATCGATAATCCATGACCCAGAGTCTAGAACATTTATCGTTGCTCTTAACATCCCAACAAAACACAATGTAGAGAAGAGAAGGCCATACCAGGTAGAGCTGTAATCGTTCCCCCTGAAGTGGAAGAAGAGGCAACACAGTTAACTTGAGCCGGCAGAGACTTCAACTGAGAGTTAAAGTACGCAATGACTCCTTCAATTTGGTCTTTGGTGAGGTTGTTGACAACATTAGTAGCAGCATCAGAAATTCCCACTTGAGCTACAACGGGTTTCACAGAACCAGATTGCTTGGTGGAAGGAGTCTTATCTGCATGTTGTCTCACCTTGTGTTTGAAGCCAAGAGGATAACCATGAATCCGGTAACATGTGTCCAAAGTGTGACCATTATAACCACAATGTGTACACACAGGACGAGATTGCTTCGGAGGAACAACAGTCTGAGCAGCGTTGATCATTGGTGAAGGAGAAGCAGAAACCTGAAAGGCAGAAGCGTTCTGAAGAGGATTAATGTTCCTTTGGTTGAAGTCCTGATCGAGAAGATTATAAATCTCAGAGAGTTCAGGTAGGTGCTTCTTCATGATAATCTGACTTCGAATGACTGAGTAAGACTCATTCAAACCAGCCAAAAATTTGATGACCTTAGCGTGCTCTGCTTTAGTATTTGTGGCTTTGCAACATTCACAGTTTCGACAAGTTTTCACACAATTAGCCCCATCAAGTCCATCCCAAAGAGTCTTGAGTGTTGTGTAGTAGGTAGCGAGATCCATCGATCCTTGCTGCAAAGACCAGGTTTGTTGAGAAAGCTGATACGATCGCGGACGATTAGTGCTATGGAAACGAGTTGTTAAATCCTTCCATATCTCTTCAGCATCGTTAAAGCGAAGGATGCTCTTGTAGATCTGCTTAGAAACAGTATTCAGGATCCAAGATTTGACCATAGAATTACATTGTGACCAGATTCGGTATTGAAGATGCGATTCAGGTGGCCTCACAATAGATCCGTCAATAAAGACAAGTTTGTTTTTAGCATCCAAAGCGATTTTCATAGCCATACTCCAGTTATCAAAGTTCGATCCATCTAATACTTCAGAGACGATAGAAAGACCTGGGTTATCGCTGTTGGGGAGGTAATACAGTGAGGAATGCTATCAGGTGAAAGCTCTGCAACAATCGGCGGTGATGGTGATGACGGAGCTGACGATTCCGGAATAGGAGATCGACGAGTCCCCGATGAAGTCGTTCGACCAATGCGACGAGTACATCTGCGTGTGATCACCATTTTCGGAGCTGAACGTCGTGATTTGACTCGAAATCCGGCGGAATAACCAGAAAATTGATCACGAACAAAAGAAACGATCGATTGTGAAAATCAACAATCAATCGCAGGTAAACAAAACGGAAGAAAAGAAAACAGAACGGATCGGTTGAGGTTTGATCCTCATCGCTCTGATACTATGTTAGTGATCATGGATCGAGGAAGAAGATGAAATCTTAACAAACTTTCATTCTTTATTAAATGACAAAAGTTGTTACAACTGAGCTTTTATAGTCAGCTCACAATTGGTTTACATGTTGATACAATCAAATAATATCTAACCAACTTAACCAGAATAACGAACAATTGATTTCGGTACAATACTCTAATAAAGTTACACCACAAACAACATGCATCTGAGTCTATATATTAAAAATATAATCTGTTAGAGATATGAAACATAATGAATAGAATCTTAAGAATGGTTTGTCCTACCACGTTAGTCGCATCGTATCTCCCACCTAAGCCAACCTCTAGTATAACAACATCCACATGCGTGTAAACATCAATAAAACATTATATGACTTAAACTACATGAGTTAGAAAGAGAGATTTGTAATAGAACCTGTTCTGTTGCGAAAATCTTGAAAGCTAACAAAGCAAGGAAGCTGAAGTAAGTAGGCATTGGAATCTCATTGCTGGTTTTCTCCTGCGCACACATATAACCCTTAAAAGCCTCTATATATATGAATGTTGTGTACTAAAAGCACCACCCTGAGTTTATGGAGCAGCACCAGAAGTAGTCCACAAACTTCTCCTGGCTTATCTCAATGCTGAATCAAAGTAAATTGTGTGTTTTGAACATTTTCCCTTTAGATGAAAACAAGATGATGTGTATGTACGTTTTTCAGAAACTCACCCGTTCAGACGGAACCTCTCTCGGACATCAATCAAGTGAGGAGATGTGAATAGACCAGTGCGAATACCGTAGCTACGAAGTATATATTTTGAAAATGTGCATGTTGATCCCTTCAAAACAAATACATAAAACTTAAAAAAAACCTTCATTGTATAATAATCTCAAGGCACTGATGAGCCTCTTTACCTTTCTTTTAGTTCCAGCTACATGAATGATTTTCAACTGTGAGACTGCTTCTTTCAGCTCAAGAACCTAAGAGATTCATGTCACCATTACAAAGAAGTTCATAACATATTAAAGTAACAGTAATTTTTGGGAAACCTTGAGATAATGAAAGAGAAGATGAAACCGTTGAGATTGGTTCTCATAAACAAAGAGGCTCGTTTTGTGATTAGAACCAATCTAACTGAGTTTCATTAGTTGCTTTTAATAGTGTTAGATGTTGCTCAAAAAATAATTAATATTAAAAAGGACAAAAGATATAGAATAAAAAGAAGAAAGAAAAAAACATTTGGTTCAATTATGGAAAATTCAATCCTACCAAAAAAAATTATGGAAAATTCAGTTACTAACTAAAAACATTATTTCTCTCCTACTTTCTTTTCCTATATCTCTCTACAATCTCTCTTTTTTTGTCACAGACTTTGTACAATCTCTATAAAAAATCAAATTTCTTATATCTCTAAGTCTGCAATCTCTTTAAAAAATAAAAACAAAATAAAAATTTTTTGGTTATGTGGCAAATAAGCCCCTTCAATTATCTTCCTGGTTAAAATCTCCAAACAACCAAAAAGTAGGGAAAGACACAGAAATTACAGAATATCTATCCTCCCCAGAGAACAATTAATCTGACGAATACATTTTCTGGTCAATTCGAAGAAGCAGAAGATATTGGGTCAAAGGGTAGAGGTACAAACCCATTTCACGCTCAGATCCTTGTTTCTTCTTCTTCTATCGATTCAATTCTCAATTTTTCTAAATCTCATCTTCTTAAATCCGTTTCTTATTACTGTTTCTCGAAGGTTCTTCCGATTTGACTTTCATATTAGCTAATTTTCATTGCTAGGGATTTGGTTCTTGTCTCAGCCAAAACATGGATCACAATTCAGATGAGAACGAGAGCCTTAGGGCTCGGGTTAACCAACTCGAACATGGTACCTTTTCTCTACTTGTGCTCTAAATCTCTTTTGTTTCTGATTAGGTATAATACTAATTGTTTTATTACCAACCAGAGCGTAATGAACTGCAGAAAGATATTGAACAGTTGTGCATGCAACAAGGTGGACCTAGCATTCTTGGTGTGGCTACTCGGATGCATTTCCAGAGGTATCCCACTTCCTTGTTACAATTCTAAGTTTGTTAGTCGTAGATGTGTAAAAATAAGCACTTTGGTGTTCTGGAAAGTATATTAAGTGACATTGGATTATACTCTATTAGAACAGCTAGCTTGGAGCAGGAGATAGAGAGCTTAAAAATGAAGTTGGCTAATTGCACAAGGGAGAAACACAATCTTCAAGAGGAACTTGCAGAAGCTTACCGGGTCAAAGTGAGTATTCCTTAAAAAGTTTCTCAAATCAATTGTTTTGGATTTTGGGAATGTCTGCTCACAAACTGTCTCTTCAGGCTCAGTTAGCAGAGTTACATGCTCGAGAAGTAGCAAAGGTCTCTCTCCTTTTATTTTTAAATCAGCTTTATTTGGTAGAAACACATCCTCTTACAATCTAAAAATTCTTTCTCTTTCAGAATTTGGAAGCAGAGACGCAGGTTAGGTTTTTCCAGGGCTCTGTGGCAGCTGCTTTTTCTGAAAGGGATAAATCGGTTATGGAGGTATGAGAGAATTCAATCTCAGTCTAATGGGAAAAAGGCAAAGTTTATTTCAAATATCTTTTCTTTTCCTTTTAGATTCTTTTTGATGTTTCCCTGAATGTAACCAGGCTGAGAAAGCTAAAGAGAAAGCTGAACGGATGTCAGAGAAACTTGGTGAAATTGAGATGCGGTAATTGTAACCCTTTTCCCTTTCCCTTTCCCTTTCCCTTTCCACTGAAAGAGGTTATATTATCCTCTAAAGAAGTGTTGTTCTGAATCTCTTTAAAAGCCTTGTTTTATGAAATCTTGCCGCCCTCAAAAATTTAAGAATAGATGTTTATCCATACAAATTACATTATGATTTCCCCTAGCCTTGTCTTACTTATATATCTCGCCCTTGTTTGGTCCATGGTAATCGTAAGACAGGTTAGAAGAACTCAGCTCCGATTGTCTTGTTCAGAAGAGACTAAATGACACATTGCAAGCTGACGTGGCAAAACTTGAAGAACAAACTAAAGTCTATGCAGAGGTAAATTACCCCTTCTTGTAAAAATATAATTTATGCCCAACTGTCTATAACGTTTCTTCTTCTTGGTTTTCTTCTCAATGTCCACAGCTTCCGGATCTTTATAGTTTACCACCCTATTACCACGTTTTTTTGTAACTTTATGATCGTCAGTGACCTCTCTCTCTCACTATGTGTTCAGGTGATTGAGAAGTTCTATGATATCCGTAAAGCTTCGCTCCGTGAGTACCTTGAAGTGAATTTGCATGACAAGTGTGCAAGTTTACTGGATGATCCTAAAGAATCATGGACTTTTAATGATCCTTCAACATCAGAATATGTAGTAAGTTTCTGAAAACATTTCTTACCCTTTTTTACATACTATCTCTTAGCTAAGACATTTGAGTTTTGGGAATCTACCATCGTCTGCTAAAGTTGGTTCGCATAGTTTTTCTTAACTAGTGCCTCTGGATATCATCAGTAAAATAGTAATATCATCTGAAAGCATATTGAAAAATAGTACTTAGCAGGGATATAAAAGTTAGCATTTACCAAGATGTAGGAGTCTGGTTTGAGAATAAAGTTAGTGATTTTACCAATCTTCTATATAATTTGTCCAATATTGTTTCTTGTGACTTTGTAAATCAGGAGTGACTTTCGTTTTTGGATTACTGAGAAACCTTGATAATGTCTTTGAAGGCAAATACAGTCTTTATAGTAGATTCTATGGTACTTATTTTCTTAGATTCCAAAATCTAGGATAAGTAGATCATTCTAGGAAATAAAAGTGCACACTTCAGCGAAAGAAAAAAAGATGGAAATTGTTACAAGACATATGTGTGTGCTTAGTTATAGAATAGTTATGTCACAATTATTTGTTAGATTACTGCGGTTATTTGTTGTTTCTCTCTGCTATTTGAACAACTCTTATCAGACAGGCTGCACTTGAAGGAGAGTTGGGGAATGTTAAGAAGACTGTGGATAATCTTAAAAGTAAACTACGAGTTGTATGTACCCTCTCGTTCCTCATCTTTTCATCTTCAAGTTCTATGAAACTAGATACACCATTTACTAACGGCTGACATATGTTACACCACCAGGGCTTAGAAATCGAGAGTCATTTGAAGAAGAGGGTTCATGCGTTGGAAAAGAAGAATGTGGGTATTTATGCATTATAATTCTTGTGTAAAATAATTTGCGGTGTCAGTATTAACTTCCTTACAGATTGTTGCAGATGGGATGATTGTAAATGGAATTGCAGATGTGCGCCATCATCATTCTGAATTGAGGGACTACATCATTAATTTACTTAATGAGGAAGGATTATACATTAAATCGATTTTCAAAGATCTAGAGGAAAGACTTAAACTTCGTTCATCCGAAATACCGAATGTAGTGGCACTGCAACATGATTTGAAGCCGGATGAATCTGAATGTCGGGATGTGCATATAACCACAGCTGTTGATTCTTGCCAAGTAATTAAGGTCTAATTGCTGGAAGATATTTACGTCATTATGTTTTTGTTAGGAACGCACAGCTATTTATTTCGTCATTATATTGTTTGGTTAGCCATATGATGCCTGATCCTACAACCTAATTGGCATTAAATTTTTCGTTTTCTTTTCCTGACAATTGTATGATTACTTTCTCTTATGCATCGTCAAGATTATTGTTGTAATAGTGTTTCTCTTCTTAATGCAGCATGAGGAACCTAGTTTCGCCAAAATCACGGCTGAAAGTAGAGCTGATGCATCTGAAGCCCTTGCACAAGCATTACAAGAGAAGGTTATACTCGTTTCTTAGTGATAAAAGCTATTTTATTACCGACCCATGATGTATTAGCTGAGAGGACTCATAGCAACATCATGTATTCGAGCTGTATTTTGAGACTTGGATGATTATTCTCTTGCAGTTTATCATGATTTCGGTTGTAATAACGTTTCTCTTCTTAAATGCAGCTTGAGGAACCTATTTTTAGCAAAATCACGGTTGAAAGTAGAGCTGATGCATCTGAAGCCTTTGCGCAAGCACTACAAGAGAAGGTTATTCTCAATACTTAGTTATTAAAAGAATAATTACTTTCCATGATACACTAGTGAGAAGATTCATAACGACATTTTTTCTCATGATGAATGTTGATTAGTATTCAATGCTTAATGGAAGAAACAATCCTTTGGTCTCTTTTGTTCCTTTTATACTGTCATACTGTGTGTTTTATCATCTTTTCGGATATTGCTAGGTTGGAGCTCTTTTACTTTTATCACAGCAGGAAGAAAGATATTTGCATGAAGAAAATATCAATGCAGCGCTCCAGCGGAAAGTAGATGAGCTTCAAAGGAATGTCTTGCAGGTTTCTTCTTCCTTCGTTAAGTAGTTTCAAGGTGTTGAAATGAAACAAAATTGACCTATTTGACTCAGTTCTGAAACATGTTGATTATTCTTGTAGGTTACCAACGAAAAGGTTAGAACCCTTATGGAGTTAGCACGACTACGACAGGAATATCAATCGCTAAAAGAGTACGATACCACCCTCTATTTAGAGTTTTTTTTTTTATCTATCAGAGTTGTCCTAGTTTTCTTTGCTGGTGAGTAAATGTTCGTCTTACAGTAGGTTAGAGAATTCCACGTTCTGCAAATGCTCTAGGCAGACTTTTGAAATCATTTGCCTCTATCTTCTGTTTTAAAGTCAGTGACTTTCTATTGTCATACTGTTTACTCGTACCTGCTATGGTAGTGACATTTCTCGGTGATGATACTAGAGCCAGAAAATTGATTGTGCTGTAAATATAATCATAATTATATGTTCTTCTAAAAACTCATGTTCTTGCCAGCAAAATGAGTGGTACAAGCGATGGAGAAAAGACGGAGAAGAGTGGCAGAATAGTTATGAGCAATGAGAAAGAGGGAAGACTAAAGAATATGTGGAAGAAGTCTTACATAAATCGCTGGATTGACCCAAGTTCAAGAGAAGGCGGAAGTCACTCGAACACTGAAGCAGATTATGCTGGTAACGTTGATTATGCCAGGTTTGTCATCCTACCTTTACATTGGCAAAAGATTTTGTGTTTTTGTGTCTAATCATACTGTGAAGAATCCATGATCAAACGCTATTGTTTTGGCAGAATGAAAGTAGAATACGCAGCTTTAAAGGAGAGCCTTGAGAGCATGGGGCACTTGACTACTTCAATCCGCAGGCTTCGTCTAGCGCTCTTGAAGGTATTTTCAACACTAAATTTTCGGTTCTTTCTTTTTGTGTCAAATTTATAGTTGTTCCTATTGTATAGGTAAAGGAGATGAATGATACTGAAACATCTGCGAGAACTGGCGATGTAGCGATCTCCAACATCCTTGTGGAGGCAACCCATTTAAAGACTGCCCTTGGCATCTCCATACCCATTAGCTGGTCGGCTGAATCAGACGTGGAATCAGTTGCTGATGGTGAATCAAGCTGTGATAAGACGGATTCTGTTTCGGCAGCAGGATTTGAAATGGTGGAGCTTGTTATTCTAGCAGCCGAGATAATGAAAGTACTACACAACTGAAACGCATTCTTTAGTTCCATACATGCATTGTGAGTTGATGATATGTACATATGATTTATGGAGAAACATATCATAAATTTCGAATTTTTATTAGTCTTCAGGTTGGTTTAATATTGTAGATTCTTGAGAATATAATTTTGATTGAGTTGTTGTTTTACTTTCGAATTTTTAGTAGTCGTCAGGTTAGTTTAATATTGTAGATTATTGAGAATAGAATTTGGATTGGGTTGTTTTACAGCATTCTAATAAGAACAGAAATAATACAGTGAGAAAGACTAAAGTGATATGGTTATTAAACATCAAGTTCAAATTGAACCACTTGAAGATGACCCGTCTCCTTAGTTACCTCCAAGCTGAAGGTAGTGGAGAAGTTCTTCATCCATGGATTAGTTACAGTCACTGTGTAATGTCCATGCAGCAAGGAAACCTCTGGAGAAAAGCCAATTATACGATTTTGTTCTTCATCATTATGTTCATGGTATGTGACTGGAATCTCTATAGGTTCTTGTTGCCATTCTTGGAGCAACTTGTCAATGAGATCTCCTGCTTCTGTGTTGTTGAAATCTTTGTCGGCAAGAGTTAACTTGTCGAAACCTGACATCTCAGGCCCCGCATATAATATTATGCCTTGGACTGCAGGATGCGAATAAGCTTCTCTCAGAATCTCCTCCATGTACTTAACCTATCACAGAAACAGAACCATGACTTGCTTGTTACGTTATGTACTTTAACTCAAAAGCCAAACTAGCCAAGTGTGCATTGCATGTATTACCTGATCCGGGCACTTGGGCATATCAACCTCCGTAAGCCAAACCGGAAAACCAAGAGAGCCTAACGTATCTAGTGCAGATCTCATGTAAGGCAAGTTAGGCTGTGCTGGAACAAAGTGAGCTTGTGCTCCAATTCCTCCTTTGATGTTCATGTTTCCTGGGTACGAAACAATCTCTTCCATCTTATTCTTCACGTTGATCGGGCTCCCAACTCCTTCTTTGGCATACTCTATAGTGTTGTACTCGTTTATGAACAATGGTACATCAGGATCAATCTTAGAGGCCAAAGAGTAGATCATAGCTGAAGCATTTTTTCCAAGCATGTCCTCATAATAGCTGTAATGCAAATTCTCATTCATCACATCCCAACCAATTAATCTCCCTTTATATCTCTTCATAACTGAGTTCATCCTGTTGAGAGTCACATTCCTAAGATCTTCAGGATCAGTTATTGACTTAACCCAAATTGGATGCCATTTCTTGTCGTCCCACAAAACCGTATGTCCCTTGACAAGAACCTTGTTTTCCTCCGCAAGCTGCATCATTGCATCAGCCAATGTGTAGTTCTCTTGGCCTCTCACTTCCTCAGTTGTATACCATTTCATTTCATTTGTAAAAGAAGTTGCTCTAAACCGTGACACAAACCATTCTCTATAGCTATCACTTTCCAAGATTTGAGAGTTCATAGCACAGCCAAGTAGGAAAGATGGTCTGATCTGTTTTATGGAAATCAATGATCCTTCTACTGTGCTTTTGTTTTGAAAACTCACTTGAAATCTCACTTTGCTCTTTCGAATCTGGGTTTCTCAAAAAATAGTTAAGAACTCAAGTTTATTTCAAAATCTACTTTTTGTATTTTTGTTTACATTTTATATTGTTACCTTTTCAATGACTTGGTCTTGTTGGAGTCTCCACTGTGTCTTGTTGAACCGTTGCAACCTCACATTTCGGACATTTATCTCTGCGGCCGCTGAGCCATCACTCTGTTCGTGTAAACCCCCTGCTTTAGTTATGAGAATCTACAAATGAAGACACAATTATATATAATTTTACCTTGAAGGAAATGTCGACAGGGGCTGAGACATTAACGATAAAACCGCCTTTAAGCAAAGACCAGCATCCTTTCTTCGCCATAACTTGACCTCCATCAATGTATCTGACATTCTTTCCCCTCAAAGTTATTCTCACTGTTATTTCCTTCTCATTTTTCAACTTTACCCAAGCTGGATCACATCAATTCAAGAATATCAAATGATAACTTACTACACACGAAACAAGAAACCAATTTTTTGTTACCAGAGATGCTGTATATATTCCCTTTGTGAAGATTAACTCTATCTACTGCTTTTCCGTTTCCTCCATTTTCTTTGATCTTCAGTTCTTGGAATATTTCTCCAGTGTTTATAGTTTGTGGAAGCTCCATGAGGCACTTCTCATGATTTTACAGAGATTAAAAACATTGTATTGTCTTGAAAGTATATATACTCTTACAGAGTTTTAATTATGTACCTCTGATTTTAGAGAATGATCGTAGGAGAAAGGATGCATGCAAAGCCCTGGACCCAGAAAAAGAAGAATAGAGATAAGGGAAACCACGAAGTGGAAAACACCATTGTTGAAGCTCTTCATGTTTTCTTGTGACAACTCGAAAATACCCAAATAGATTATCCCTATTTAAAGACTCCTTTGAGATTCAACTTCTGGTTTTGTTTTATTAAATATATAATAGGGCAATATTATATAGCACGCAAAAGTTAAGTTGTATATAAAGTGTGTGTTCTTAATTAATTGCCGAGCGATAACCTTTATGTTCTATTTTCTTGTCTTTATATTTATTTATATGTCTAATTTTAAGACTCTAAAAATGTACAATACAAATTCTATAAATTAATAATATTGAATTATGATATTTTATTAATTTACAGAACTTAAAAATTACTGATATACAGAAATTATTAGGTATATATTTGATTTTTATGAATAATTAAGAAGAATTTATTTAAAAGTATATATATATTGATTAAATTTCACATACGATATTTGGTTGTTTTCATTGGTTATTTGGTTTATAAAATATATTTAAATTAAATATAAATATATTTTAAGTGTAAAACAAACATCAAAATGTATTGAAGTGTATGAAAATAAAGATAAACTTCATTGTGAATAAAAACAAAAAATAAATCTTTTATTTATATCTATATAAGCTTTATATACATTAATCATTAATTTATTTTGATTGAAATCGTACATTTACATAAAAATTTCAAAATTTGCAATTGTACTATCTTACTGAATAGTGTCACATTTTTGTATTGGCCAAGTTCAAAACTGAAAAAATTATAATTTCTCATATTTATTAATTTATCAAGTATTAATTTATAGTTTTTCTATTTTTTATGTGAATTTAAAATTTGGAGTCCAGACAATCCTCCCATAGTCTCTTCGAACATTTTGGATTTAATTTTTTACAAATTATGGTTTAAAAATAATACTATATATAAAACAATTACACCAGAGTTATAAGAAACTAAACATGCGTACTAATATTTAAGATAAAATTAATTTTATATTTCTTTTTAAACAGATTTGTCAAAATTATAATATATTTATAATGAATAATTTTTATTTCAAATTACTTTTCTTTGTAGATAACGGTTACAAGTTTCTCAAAATATACAATATTTTAAAATTATACGTAGTATAAGTTTAGAAGTCTATAAGCTACATTATTTTGTACAAGTATAGCATATAAACTATTATTACTGAATTTAAGTTAATTTAATTTCTGTATATTGTTCTTTTAAAAAATATATAATCGAGTATAAAGATTGAAATACCGCATGTTATAATTAAACACCTTATTACCTATTATTCTAAACTAACACACAAAGAAGGAAGTGATCAAAAATAGTATTAAGTAAATTAATAGGCCTTGTTATTTATATTTAGGCTCAATTTTAGTGATTAGAATAAAGGGTCTAGTATTAGAGATGAAGTTAGGATAAGTGTTTAAGGTTTAGAGTTGATCATTTTATATTTAATTTGTTCTGATTTAGTTATTTTATCTTTGTGGGCTATATGTTATCTACCATTTGTTCTTGACATTTTATTAGACAGCATTGCTTAGTCCACAACAAAGAGTTCAACCATAATATTTTTTAATGCTATCTAACATTTTTTTTCATAATTGTTATCTAACATTGTAATGCTATGTTATCTACCATTTGTTCTTGACATTTTATTAGACAGCATTGCTTAGTCCACAACAAAGAGTTCAACCATGATACTTTTTAATGCTCTCTAACATTTTTGTCATAATTGTTATCTTTCATCTTTCTGCTCCCTGACACCTACTGGTGATCAGCGGATTTTTTTTTTCAGTTTTCTCTTTCCCCTTATATTATGGTTTGAAATGTTAAGGACTATGCAATGAATTGATTAAGCATTAAAAAAATAGTTTTTCTTATAAATAGTAGATATATATATATATATATATATATATATATATATATATATCTTTTTTTATTTTTTAATTATTTATATTCAATAAATAAACTATTAAAATATTTTTCTAATCCAGCGTTGCTAGTATTAGTTTTAGTCAAAATTATTTCTCACATATAATATTTTTTTAGGATAAATAATGGTATAAACTGGCTTTTGTATTTTTACATTAAGTTATGTTAATTTCCGTTCACATGACAATACTATATACATTGCAGTAAAGATTGAATAACATTAACATCTGATTGAACTAAGAATCAATAAATTAAAATATTTTAATTTATATTATATCAAAAGAATAAAAAAGACAATACTATTTACATTGCAGTAAGGATTGATTTTTTTTTGTCGACTGCAGTAAAGATTGAATAAAATTAACATATAATTGAACTAAAAAATAAATAAATTAAAATATTTTAATTTAAAGTATATCAAAAGAATGATTAATAATATTCATTATCTAATAATACATGAATAAAAAAATGAATACATCATTGAATTACACTAAAACTTAAATAGAAAGCTTAATTTCATCAAATTAAATTAAATTTCTTTGAATATCTATGTTTTATAATCCTAGCTGGGCTTTTTAGACGACGGCTACGAAAGATACTTCGCCAATATAAAAATGATTTTATTTTTATTTACCTTAAAATATTTTTTAGTGGAAGTTACGTGATGAAAACTTGGAAAAGAAAGAAATATGAAAAAAACTTATTTAAGAAACTGAATTCATTCTAAATGAAAGAGTCCAGCTTTCAAACCAGAAGTAAATGTGACTATAGACTTATATGCATGAAATAACACTTTAGGAACCCAATAATAAAAATCACACTTTTAATCAATTTTGTAAATAAAATCTCACGAGAAAAGCATCAACTTTAGTCATGCATGTTTGCACCAAGAATATGGCGTGGTTCTTGTGAAAAAAAAAACTTAAGTATAAACATACAAATAAAACATGATTATTAGCTTTCTTTTTCTTAAACATAACAGTTTTGATTGTAGGAGGAGGTCTTTTTGTCATAAAAATAAATAGACTCATGAGAAATCTTCAAACTAAACCGGTAACTCTCAATCTATGTGAATGACAAACGAAATGTTCTATGGCACTGTGTGCGAGACTATTTGATATCACTCAAATTACTCTAAGGAGTGAATTACTCTCATCAAAAGAGGTTCGATTGTAGTACTTAGGGATCGAATCCACAGAGACTCTAGGACTACACAACAGATTGTTTAGTTTTCGAAGTAAAGCTAGACTAAAATAGTTTAAAGCAGTAAATTGAATGGTAAGCAAGTTATTGCTTGGTTGAATACTTGTGTTTGTTTTAAGGGTTAAGGAGTAGCTAAATTTAGGTGTTTCTCAGGTTTAATCATGTATTTGAGTTGTTAAGGTTTTTAGTGTTCATAATTCTGAACTCAAACTTAAGAAGTTATCATCAACTAGATCTCGGGTTATGTACTATCGTACGATAGCCGCGAGAAAGTATCGATCGATACTCGGATAGAGATATCGATCGATTAACCTTTCGCTATATCGGTCGATTAAGCGGATGCCTTATCGATCGATATAGTTTCTAGAGAATCTTAAGGGCGAGTTTGATTAGGTCCTCTAATCCTTACTAAACTGAAACTCTCGTTTAAGCTTAGCAGAAATAGATCTAACTAGTTTGGGTTCAGGTATTTGTCAAGTTCTCACTTGGACAAATTAATCCTATGATTTAAGTTAAAGGTGATCAATTCCTTAGCATAGCATTAAGATCAACTAGAAGAAGAATTATATTTTAAACACCCTAACAATGAATTAATCAATACATGAGTTAACCTCGGTGAGAAACCTAAATCTAGCAGTGAGACTACTCAAACATATTCATGGGAGACACAATCATGATGGTTTGAATAATGCTTTTAAATAGAAATATTAAACATGTAAAGCAAAGGGAGTTCAAGATCTTCTCTGTGATTGCAGTTCATATCTCTCTCTCCAATCCTAAGCTCTCTCAATGGTATGACAAGTGCTTCTCTCAAATCTTAGGTCTTCCAAAAGGTCTCTAGGCCAGTCTGCCCTAAACTAGTACAGAACCCTCTATTATAGCCTAACAGACGGCCATGGACTTAAAATGTAATTAGCAAAACTATTTAGAAACAATTAGGGATTCTAATTTGTAATTAATGACTCGGAAGACTTCAGTATCGATCGATGTTGAAATGCTTCTATCGATCGATCTTGATTAACTTCTATCGGTCGATATCCTCAACTTGTATCGGTCGATGGTATAAACTGTCGCTTGGCTAATATCTTCATAAAGTCTCCATTTTAGCTTCATTTCAGCTATTTTACACCAATGAGTATCTGAACCTGAAAAGGCTCTAGAAAGGCACTAAAAGTATTCTTTTGTTTCCAAAAACATATATAAATCATGGTAAAAAGTGGGTAAAATCCATGACCTATCAACTCCCCCAGACTTATCCTTTTGCTTGTCCTCAAGCAAATAACATAACATTGGTATAGAAAAGGTTTTAAAAGCGGAAGCTCATGTGATCTTAAACTCGAAATCATCACCTCTCATTTATCGCAGACCACATCGTATATCTATCAATTTTAGAAGTACATTATGCCATATCCTAGCTTAGCAACAGTTCATCTAGCTAACAACTTAGCAATTTTGTTTGTTTTCCCCTCCACTGGTTTCATTTATGCATAAAATAAAAGTGCAGGCTTTACCTTGGGAGTATCGATCAAGGAACACATAGATTCAACTCAAACAAGTTTCTGAACACACAGGTAGTCTTCTCTGATTCCTTTCTTCCTCATTTTCTCTCTTCTCTGAACCCTTATAGTTTCAGATTTAAATGAACTTTGACAGCCACAAAGGCTATCTTTCTCATCTAGTTGTCTTAGCAACATATATATCTTTCAAAATAAGCGAATAGTAGGGTCGCAGGAATCACTCCTACCCCTCGCTTTGATCATTCTTTTAAAGTAGAATAATGGGGTCGCATGAATCACTCCTACCCCTCTACTTCTCAAGAAAACATATCACATCTTTTATACAAATTTGTCTTTCTTTCTTCCGATAGGGTGCTGAAGAGAGAGAAGGAAGGGAATCAGAAACACACAGACTATTACCTTCCAGACTTGCAGGAGGATTCTAATCCCTTGTATACAAAGCCCCAAGACAAGCAATAGAATGTCAGGTTAGGTTGGAAATCAGCTTTGGTTCTTCCAAACAATCATAAAAAGGTGTCGTCAGGGTGACAGGTTCTCCACTTTAGCATCTATAGTATTTTCTGCAATCAACGGATCTAAGAATGGTGCTAAAGAGTGGTTATATAGAAAATCTAGATCAAACAAATCATTGCTTCCTTCTTTAAAAATTTATTTGAATTTTTTTTATAAAACGAGAATGAATGTCATAAAACAGGAAATGTTAGTAGATACCCCGCCAGACTTAAACAACACTTTCCCCAGTGTTATTTTGTCTAAGAGGTGAAATAAGCAATGTAACAAAGTTGTTCATGTTAGCAGGATTTATCGTACCTCCCAGCAGTCGTATCGATTGATATGTCAGCAGTAATATCGAACGATATCGGGTTAGGTGTATCGATCGACAATAGCACTGTCGATCGATACTGAGCTCTTTGCGGATTTCCTCACTGGTGTTGTTATTCCATTCAACTCATCCTCTATGAGTTTCTATATCTCTATGTTAGCTCTGTTAGATAGTCTCAACACACATGAATAGTTAGATAATAAGTAATAGCAAGCTGAATCATAGTAAAGCACGAAAATAAATCCTACAAGTCTGAAATAAAAACATAGTAGCATAAGATAAGGGATAGAGATGGGCAAGGGAATCACTCCTCACTGCCCTCGTCGTCGTCGTCCTCCTCATCGTCCTGACGGTACTGGTGAGATGGTCCAGGTGCTGATGGATCATGGGCCGAAGTGCTGGTACGGCTCGAGCAGCTGAAATGCGAAACACGGGACCAGATAGCCTGAAGGGCACGTAGCACTCCTCTCCTGTAAACCCTCTCATCGCTATCCTCCAAGCTTGCGAGGTCTGGTAAGGATGGAAGGCGTGTCGCTGGTGTAGCTCTGGGGGCGTCGGTGCTGCGGGCTCCTGTCGGACGACGATGAGCGGTGGGATCTCTGATCATGCGCGTGTCAGGCTGGAACCTGAGTCTCTCGAAATCACCGTTGAAGTCAGTCAACTCACGGCGTGGCAAGGTGATCCTACGCTCTCCGGCGACAGTCCTGAAGGTCCGGGTGAGATGTCTGTCTAGCCATAGGCTGCTGCGTAGGTGAGCTGCGTCCAAGTATGCGCGAGACGTGATAGCGCTGCCCTCGTCCAAACGAATCTGGAGATGCTGGAAGATCAGTGTGAGGAGGCTCCCTATCCGCTCCTTCTTCCGCGTGGTCCCAGTGAAAGGCTTTTATCTTCAAACTAACCAGGTGCTCAGCAAAAACAGCTCCAAGGTTTGGTTGCGTCAGATCATGATCGGGATCCACAAAGGTTAGGTCGACCACTCCATCAAGCGCGTGGTAGAGGAGTGGAAGCTCGTGAATCCTTACCTTGTTTGGCTCCATCTTGCACAGCAGAGTGGAGGCAAGGATCCTCATGAAGTAGCGCAGAGTGGGGTGACGGATGTCAGTCTGAATGGCCGTGGTCGAGCTCCAAGTAATGGTACCAAAGATCTCCCAGAACTCCTTCACTCCGGGAAAGGAAGAGAGGTTGCTGTGTGTAGCCGTGGAGTTCTGGAATCCGTAGATGTCGCAGAGCTGAGAGACTGTGATGTAGTACCTGATGCCTCGGGAGAAGAAGGAGAGAACGCCATCCCAAGCCACACTGTTGGGGTGGTTGTTGTACTCGAAACGGACTGTAGCCATGAACTGCCTGACGAGGAAGGGGTAGAGGTCGTAGGTTTGGGAGGCCATGGTCCCAAGACCGAGCTGAACGAGCATGTCGCGGAGGTCATGCCTGATCCCGAGGCTTCGGACAATGTCAGGATCTATGAACCGTGTCGGGGCGATCTATACATCCAGCCAAGCGTTGTAGAGCAGGCTGTCATAGTCGTCCCAGTCATCAGACACTGTGCGGTGCAGGCATGCGTTGCTCTTGGCAACTGTTGCCGGATCCTCGAAAACTCTGCGGATTCGGACAGGTTGCCCATCTGCAATGGGCCAAGGAGCGCGCTCGTCACCTCGTGGTGCTGAGGTGGAAGTAGATGGGCGTGAGCTGGTGGTGTCTCTAGGGTCGAGACGACGCTTGGTTCTCCTCTCTCGATGTTCGTCTGGAGAGCTCATCTGCAATTATAAAGAAAAATAGGTCATTAGAATTCGCAATATAAGCTCATATCGATCGATAGATACTAATGTATATCGATCGATATTGGATCTCCGTATCTCTCATATCGGACTCATATCGATCGACAGGATGAAATATATCGACCGATATCTGGTTCCGAAACCTGCAAAAATCGCAGCAAACCAAATCGCAAAATAACAGTGTAACTCCTGGTTCTAATACTCATAAACCTCAATGCTATCAATCCTATCAACTTCAATCAAAGAAAAACAAATGTTTCTACCGGTTTTCAAGTGAATATACCTTGAAGGATTGTGAAATAGAGATTGAAACCGAGAAGAAGGATGAAATTCGAGTTGATTGAGGCAAAAAACGAAGTGATTTCGTGTAGGATCGAGAGAGAAAAAGGGTTTTGAAGTTTTCGGGTTGTTTTGCGATTTATGAGGAGGACACGGCGCGTATCGAGTTAAAAAACGGGGTTCACCCTCGATATGTCCGTATCGATCGATAAAGGTATACCTATATCGATCGATGTAATCCCAATTTGGCTACGATTTTTTTTTTTTTTTTAATTTGTTGAATTAATTTTAACTAACGAATTAAAAGCTAAGAATTCTTTTAAAATACGAAAATTATAAATCTAATCAGTGGGTTGCCTCCCACTCAGCGCTTAGTTAAAGTCAGTAGCTTGACTTTTCTGATATGAAACTCTAATGGGAGTTAGGCATATCTAACTCTAAAGGGTGTTCCTTTGGGGGCTTAACCCAATAGTGTTTCTCCCGTTGGCCGTTTACCGTAAATTCTTCTCCTTTTCCATTAGTAAGAGTGATAGCACCACTTAGATGGACCTTGGTTACGGTGAAAGGGCCAGACCAACGAGAACGGAGTTTTCCAGGAAATAATGTCAAACGAGAATTGTATAAAAGAACCTGATCATTTGTCATGAAATGCCTCGAAATGATTTTTTTTTCATGATAATCTTTTGTTCTTTCCTTATACAACTTGGAGTTCTCGTAAGCCATATGTCTTATTTTGTCCAGTTCGTTAAGTTGGACTAGTCTCCTTTCGGCAGCTGGTTTAATGTCAAAGTTTAACAGTTTGGTTGCCCAGGCGGCTTTATGCTCTAACTCGACTGGTAAGTGACATGATTTACCATAGAGCAAGTGAAATGGGGTAGTTCCAAGTGAAGTCTTAAATGCAGTTCGATAAGCCCATAGTGCATTATCCAATTTCGTAGACCAATCCTTCCTCGTGGCTCCGACTGTTTTTTCCAAAATCAATTTGATTTGTCTATTGGAAACTTCTACTTGTACACTGGTCTGCGGATGGTAAGGTGTTGCCACCCGATGGTGTACTCCGTTCTTTTTGAGTAAGTTCTCAAAGATTTTGTTTATAAAATGAGTTCCACCATCGCTTATGACTATCCGAGGTACTCCAAATCTTGGAAAAAATGATGCTCTTGAAAAGTTTAACGACTACTGATGCATCATTCGCTGGTGAAGCTATTGCTTCGAGCCATTTGGAAACATAATCAACAGCAACCAGGCTATATTTGTTTCCGTAGGAAGACGGGAAGGGTCCCATGAAGTCAATTCCCCAGCAGTCAAAGACTTCGATTTCAAGAATGAATTTTTGTTCCATCTCATGTCTTTTGCTGATTTTACCCAGACGCTGACATCTATCACATTGAACAATGTAGGTATGAACATCGCGGAACATCGTTGGCCACCAAAATCCTGCTTGGAGAATTTTGGAAACTGTTTTAAAGGTTGCAAAATGTCTGGTGTATTCGGATCCATGGCAGTGATAAATGATGTTTGGAATTTCTGTCGTATCGTTTTAGATCCTCCGGTTCGACATCGGCTGCTAGATAGTTAACTATGTCAGCGTACCAGGGTCTTTCGCGGAATTGTTTATCCACGGCTTGTGTTTCGTGCAACGTATCCCCATCCTTAGGGATAGTGTGCGTGTCGAAAATCACGTTATGTGCCACTGTGACAGTGGTATCTATTGTGACCGTAATAGAAACATTTCGCAAATCAACATCGTGTGGCCTATCGATCGATATTTCATCGGTGGGATCGATCGATTCCTCAATGTTTTCGTCGATCGACATAGGATCTCCGAAGTCAAACGTATCGAGATCGTCGGCTAAGGAATTTTCGGATAAGAGTCCTATATGACCGACGAATGAAGAGTCTGTGAAGTACACATTTTCGTCTGGCAGAGAGTCATTAATAGGGACATCGTCGTCCACGCGTATTCGGGAAAGATGATCTGCGACACTATTATCTACTCCTCTTTTATCTTTGATTTCCATATCGAATTCTTGGGGGAGTAGTATCCAACGGATAAGGCGTGGTTTCGCGTCTTTCTTTTGCATAAGATATTTAATAGCTACATGATCAGTGTGAACAATGACTTTTGAACCCACTAGATAGTTACGGAATTTCTCGAAAGCATACACGACTGCAAGTAGTATCTTTTCAGCCGTGCCGTAATTTCTCTGAGCTTCGTCTAGTGTCCGGCTAGCATAATAAATTACATGCAGCTTATTGTCTTTATGTTGCCCTAGAACTGCGCCTACAGCGAAGTCGCTCGCATCGCACATTAGTTCGAATGGAAGACTCCAATCTGGTGCTTGTACGACAAGGGCAGTTATAAGGGCTTCTTTGATCTTTTCAAAGGCTTTTTGACATTCTGGTGTAAAGTCAAATTCCCTATATATTAAAGGAGAAACATTTGAAAAGTTATAACCTTAAGTTTGTATTAATTAAAAAAGATCCCAATGAATGTGGTGAGTTTATTCACTTAAAAAGCTGACGTGTCACGTTTTTAGACACTATCCTTTATTATATAGTCTTGAATCATAATTCTTAGGGGAAATTTTAAACGGACCTACCATCTTATTAATTAATATTATGAAGACTATAGTTGGTCCATATATTTATTGTTTTACAGACTTTCCTTAAATAAAACCTACGGAATTACCTTATGTGATTAAAGTATATATAACAATTAATGATTTTAAACAATAAAGATTTGATAACAATATATACACTTTTTATCATTTGTGTGTATTTCTTTATTATTAAAATAAATTACATAACTTTATTAATCATAAAATAAAAATATAGATTTTTTTGTATATGTGGTATTTTGAATTTTTTAAACAAGTATAAATAACTAAAACTGTTAAAAGTTTCACATAAATTTTTATGATCAAGGTTTAAATTTTTTCTATATTAATGTAAAATTATTAGTAGACCATATGAAGAAAAAAATATTTTAATAGGTTTTTATGTTAATATATATATATATATATCATATCGTTTAAATTAAACTACTAAACTATACATTATATTTGATATTTATATTTTGATATTTGCATTGAACATAAATTTAAAAGTTAATATTTTAGTTTTGAAATCGTCATTTTTTATAAATAGTTATAAATTATAGAAACTATCCCACATTAAAAAAGTTATTGGTGTACATTATTCAATTTTATGATATATATATTATTTTTATTTATATATTTTGAAAAAATTAAAGTACATAAGAATCAACCCGAACCAGACCTATAAAGATTCGATCCAACCCAAACCAAACCAAATATGTAAAGATCCACGTAAATAATTTGACTTTTTCGATATAAAACATTCCTAAGAGCAGAGTGTCTACCAATTTCTCGAGTGACATTGCTTTTTCGCTCCGAACCAAGGGATCCATAAATTTCAGAATTATATGTATGTCCAATTTTATGATTTGTACAAGTTATACCTTTCGTCACCAATAATCAGATTTTATAATATAAAAATATAAAATTTGAATAAATATTTCACCCTGCGCAAGGCGCAGGTCTTATCCTAGTTTAATATATTTGCAAAGGAGTGTGGTGAGGGGTCTGGCTATCTTACTGAAATGCTCAATAAATCTCCTATAAAAACCAGCATGACCCAGGAAACTTCTGATGTCTTTAATGTTGGTGGATGGTGGAAGACTAGTCATTACCTCAATTTTTGCTCTGTCCACTTCAATTCCAGCCGCGGACAGTTTGTATCCGAGTACGATTCCGTCATTAACCATGAAATGACATTTTTCCCAGTTAAGGACTAGATTTTTTTCTTCGCATCTCTCCAATACCTTACATAGGTTATCGAGGCAATCTTTGAAACTCGATCCATATACTGAGAAGTCATCCATAAATACTTCGATGAAATCTTCAATCATATCGGTGAAAATTGACATCATGCAACGTTGGAAGGTGGCTGGTGCATTGCATAGACCGAATGGCATTCTTCGATATGCAAAGGTTCTATAGGGGCATGTAAATGTTGTCTTTTCTTGATCATCTGGATGTATTGGAATTTGGAAGAATCCAGAATATCCATCAAGAAAACAATAGTATTGATGATTTGCTAGTCTTTCCAACATTTGATCAATGAATGGAAGAGGGAAATGATCTTTCCGGGTTGCGGAATTTAATTTCCTGTAATCAATACACATGCGGTGTCCAGTGACGGTCCGCGTTGGAATGAGTTCATCCTTTTTCGTTTTTTACCACTGTAATACCTCCCTTCTTTGGTACTACATGGACTGGGCTTACCCAATTACTATCAGAAATCGGATAAATTATTCATGCGTCAAGCAATTTGATTATTTCCTTTTTCACAACTTCTTTGAGGTTCGGGTTGAGTCGTCTTTGGTACTCTATGGATGATTTGGATTCGTCTTCCAGATGAATCTGATGCATCCAAAGAGTATCCTAGGGCTTTCCTATGCTTTCGCAGTTTATTCAACAATAGCACAAGTTCCCCATTTGTGAGGTCTGCGTTAACTATGACTGGATAGTCATTTTCTTTTAGAAAAGCATATTTGAGGCCAGCGGGTAAAGGTTTTAACTCCACCTTTGGTGCTTTCTCTTTCAAGAGGTCACCTAATGATGACGGTTGTCGATCGATATCGGGATTTATGTATCGGGCGATATCGATTTTTGAATCACCGTCATCATTGATTCCGCTATCAGTCGATTTTGGACTAGAGTCCATGAGATGATCATAATCGTCTGCTATGTTATCTATGCTGAAAATTTCGTTTTGGACAGCTAAAAGCTCATTTTCGAGATTATCGTCCGAAAATGAATTTTCCAGGAGGTCTTGAGTTAATTCCTCAATTTCGTCCACATAGGAGGACAGTTTGTCTATTAGGGGGAGTGTGGCGATTTTTTCCATGTCAAATTTCATATGAATGTCCCCTATTTTGAGATTTATTCGTCTCCCTTTGACGTCAATAATAGCATTAGCAGTCGCATGGAATGGCCTACCTAGTAATATTGGATCTCTTGGTTCGTTTTTTATAATGGAGAACGACAAAATCCATTGGCACTGATAATCCATTTATTTCCACATGTACCTCTTCAAGTACTCCTTCCGGGATTCGTACAGAGCGATCTGCAAGAAGTAATTGGATGTTGGCTGGTGTGAATTCAGTGTATCCAAGAAATGTTGCAACTGAGTGCGGCATTAAATTTACACTAGAGCCGAGATCGCAGAGTGCTCTTGGGAAAAGCTAATCTCTAATTGTGCATCGAAGGACAAAACTTCCAGGGTCGGGTACTTTTTCAGGAGTTTCGCTTTGTATAATAGCGCTAACTTCCTCAGAGACCATCATTGTACTACGTTTACTTGCTGAAAAGTTTTTTGTTGTCAGCCCTTTGAAGAACTGATTTATTGCAGGCGAAAGGATGACAGCGTCTCTGAGTGGCATCTTTATCTCAACGTCCTCGAAATTTCGTCGACGGAGTTCATGTTCTCTATCGCGTTTATTATTCGTTTTGGGAGGGAAAGGAGCTTTTGTGCTGTATACCCGTTCTATATTTGGCTCAGCGGGCTTTGATTTTTCTTCAGAACTTGTGGGTATCTGTCGATCGATATTAGTTGTGGCGGATCAATCAATGTCAATTGGTTCCGCTACACTCTCTTCATCCTCATCGATATTGATCACCTCTGTCTCAGTTTCTTTATGCTGAGGGGATCCGTTTCTCGGGTAAGAGAGTAGCACGGGGTTTAGGGTGGGTTTTGTTTTTTCTATTCCTCGATTTACAGAAGTCTCATTCGGTGCAGCATTTGGAGTTAGTTGTTTCCCGCTTCTCAGTACTGCAGCAGTTACCTGGCGTCTCGTGTTTGTATCAGTCATTCCCGGAAGACATCCGGCTTCCCTTTTTATGGATATAGCATTACTGGCTGTATCGCTCTCTAAACGCCTAACCTGATCAGTCAAGATTTCGATTTTTCTTGACATGATGTCGATAATGCGATTTAATCTGAAATTTAGGTTGTTGCTCAATTTCTGAGGTCCTGTAGAAGCATGATCCAACCTAGCTCTATCCCTTCCTTGGTAAAATCTGATTAGGGCGTCATAGTCATGAGCAAAATTATCTATGTTAAAGATGCTTTCTTGTTGGGGTTCCTGTCCAAGGAACATTTGTTCGATTGATTGGATGTCCTCAGTATTTTGGATTGTTTTAGGATTTTCCTTTATTAGGGAATGAAGTGAATCCAAAGATCGCTTTATTTCTTGCATTTGAAGATCGTTCTTGGATCTAGCATCTCTTTCTTTATCTTTATTTTCATAAGATTTTCCCATGGCTATGTTTTCAATCAGATGCTTAGCATCTTCGAAGTTTCTGGAACTAAAGTGCCCGTTACTCGCGTTATCAAGCATGATTTGGTAATCTAATTCGAGGCCTCCGTAAAAAAATTTAAGGAGTTCTGGTTCTGAATACCCGTGGTGGGTACAATCTCGCTGATAATACTTAAATCTTGACCAAGCATTCCTAAATGATTCTCGTGGTTCTTGAAAGAAAGTTGAAAGCTTTCGTCTCGTGTCCCAGTATCGAGTCTCATCGAAGAACTGGTTTATGAATGCATTCCGGATCTCTTTCCAGCAGGTTAAGGAGCCTGCTGGTAACTGATTTAACCAACTATTAGCCTCTCTCCCTAAAGAGAAAGGAAAAAGTCTAGCGCGATCGTTGTCACCGAGTTCTAGATCTTCTAGGTAACCGATGTGATCATGAGGATGTTCTGAGGTAGATCCTCGGAATGGGTTTGCTTGTACCAGATGGATGTATTCAAAATGAAGTGTTGATCTATTTTTATCATCCTCTGGTAGCTTAATGGCTGACCTATTGGAATAGGTCTTAATGGGGTCTGAGTAGTCTTGCAACTTATCATCGTCTTTGATTGAAGACGGGAGAGGAACAGGGATTGCAGTCCCTTGTTCGTTTATTAATTCGTTTGATTGGTTGCGTGATTTACCTAAAGGTTCGGTTTGGACTACTTCCTCATTATTAAGATTGGTAAGTGGGGACTTACCTGCTTCCGGCTGGTTGGTATCGATCGATGTTAATCGATTCATGTCGATCGATTCTTCGCTCGTCATATCGCTCGATGTACGTGGTTCGTTATCGATCGATGCTACGCCGAAATCTGTCTTTTCCATCTTGAGTTCCCTATAAATAGCAGAGAAAAGGAAAAGTAATTAAGTAACACGAAAGTAAGGTCTAGAATATATTCTAAACTAAATCTGATGGTAATGGGAAAAGAGTCCCCGGCAACGGCGCCAAATTTGATATCACTCAAATTACCCTAAAGAGTGAATTACTCTCATCAAAAGAGGTTCAATTGTAGTACTTAGGGATCGAATCCACAGAGACTCTATGACTACACAACAGATTGTTTAGTTTTCGAAGTAAAGCTAGACTAAAATAGTTTAAAACGGTAAATTGAATGGTAAGCAAGTTATTGCTTGGTTGAATAGTTGTGTTTGTTTCAAGGGTTAAGGAGTAGCTAGATTTAGGTGTTTCTCAGGTTTAATCATGTATTTGAGGTGTTAAGGTTTTTAGTGTTCATAATTCTGAACTCAAACTTAAGAAGTTATCATCAACTAGATCTCGGGTCATGTACTATCGTACGATAGCCGCGATAAAGTATCGATCGATATTCGGATAGAGATATCGATCGATTAACCTTTCGCTATATCGGTCGATTAAGCAGATGCCTTATCGATTGATATAGTTTCTAGAGAATCTTAAGGGCGAGTTTGATTAGGTCCTCTAATCCTTACTAAGATGAAACTCTTGTTTAAGCTTAGCAGAAATAGATCTAACTAGTGTGGGTTCAGGTATTTGTGAAGTTCTCACTTGGACAAATTAATCCTATGATTTAAGTTAAAGGTGATCAATTCCTTAGCATAGCATTAAGATCAACTAGAAGAAGAATTATATTTTAAACACCCTAACAATGAATTAATCAATACATGAGTTAACCTTGGTGAGAAACCTAAATCTAACAGTGAGACTACTCAAACATATTCATGGAGACAAAATCATGATGGTTTGAATAATGCTTTTAAATAGAAATAAAATGAGAAATAGTAAACAAGTAAAGCAAAGGGAGTTCAAAATCTTCTCTGTGATTGCAGTTCAGATCTCTCTCTCCAATCCTAAGCTCTCTCAATGGTATGACAAGTGTTTCTCTCAAATCTTAGGTCTTCCAAAAGGTCTCTAGGCCAGTCTGCCCTAAACTAGTACAAAACCCTCTATTATAGCCTAACAGGCGGCCAAAGACTTAAAATGTAATTAGCAAAACTATTTAGAAGCATATATTAAATATACTAATACTTATGATATAATTTAAACTAAAAGTTCATCATATATTTAAATGTTTTAAATTATTATAATTAATGTCAATTTGTTTTTCAAATGATAGAACAATTTAAATAAACTAATGTAAGAGATAAATTTTAATAATTGTCATTGTTGTATTTATATTTAATTGGCAGTTCAAAATATATTAAAAATACTTTTGATATCATTTATAAATGAATAAAAATATATGTAATCTATGTTTTGATTTGGGAATGTATTTCAAAGTAAAATTAATATTTTTATATCATTTATAATCTGTGTTCGATACTAAATCAACCAAGAACACTAATTTATAAAGAATTGAAAATTTTATTTAATAAAATTTTCTATTACAGTCACAATTTATACATCATAATAAAAGAAAATTTAATTTTCTATTACAATCACTAATTTGTACATCACATGAACAAATTGTCTTTTTGTCATAAAGTTTTTCTTTTATTTTTTTGTCATCAATAAGTATTAGCCTGTATTTATTGATGACAAAATAAAAATAAAAGAAAACTTTATTACAAAAAGACAATTGGTTCATGTGATGAACTTATCCATCAATAGACTAGTTCTTACATTTTCTGCTAATTGGAAATTATATTAATAAATATTCATAAAAAATGAATAACAAAGTTTTGATGGTAAAATAGGCCTAAAATAATCAAGAATTAAGTTCAAACTAGATCGCGGCCCGCGCAACCGCACGGGTATATGATTTCAGTTTTGTTTTATGAACATAAAAATCTTGTTTTTACATCATTAGTAGCACATTGACCATATTTTAATGTTTATATGATATTTTCAAACGCAACAATGTTATAGTTTACATGTTTTTCATCTAACTAATTGTTTTAAACTGTTATATGTATTTTTAAATTCTTGTTATATATTTATTTCATTGGATTTGCATTTAATTATTAGAAGACTTAATATCTACGCAAAATTTAAATGATTTAGTATACATTTTTTATTTAACTCATATACTCTTTTTTATGAATTTAATAATTTAACTTAATTTTAGGATAATTTTACAGCTCTTACGGATTCGTACAACTCAAACCGGTTTGATATTAAACAGATATATAATTATTTTTCTAATATGAAATACACACTTGTATTTCTAAAAAATTAATATGAAACTTGTTTAGTAAATTGGTTTGATGTTTAGATCACAACTTGAATGATATTTTTGTGTACAGTACAATTTAAATGATATTTGAGGTGGTGTACTTTAGTGTTATATGAATGTATCATTTAAATGTATGTCTTTATTTTAATTTTAAAATATAAACTATATTGGTTTGCTGGAATAATATACAGTACCAAAATATGTTAAATTAGATAGTAGTCTTGGTTTAATAATCAACCCGTTAATTCGGTCAATATGTATGCCATGGCCCATGTATTAGAAACAAAATAATGATATTTATTATTTTTCAGGAGACTATATTCTAATGAACTTTTTATCTTTAATAAAAGAATCTAACTTATTTATGATCTATGTATAATTAGATGAAATATAAATATATATATATATATATATATATATATATATATATATCAATTCAATCTGAAAGGTTGTTGCATAATATCTTTTGGTTTGGAAAGATATTTATTGCTAGGATAATATTAGTCTAATAACAAATATATTTAATAAAAATTTCTAAGGATGGTCCAACTAAAAAATCACACATGAAAAGAGTTGTGACTTCTATTTTAATATAATAGACTAGATTCTGACCCGCCCATATTTTTGTTTTTAATTTAATTTTTTTAGAAATTTAATTTTTATATTTGCATTTTTAATCATATTTTTGTCTTTTTTTGTAATCATATTTGTGTATACTATTTTTTTTAAAAAAAAATATTAGTAAGAAAATTTGATAATTGTATTTAATTTGTGATGTTGCACAACTATACACTTATACCCAATTTTTTTTTTAAATCGTATCCGAACCTGCAGTTAAAGTGATAAACCCAAAAATCCGATTTGTAATTTGATTGTGCTTTAGGAAAAAAAATATTATTTAATAATCTTGTATAACTGAAATTTGGTTACCAGTTGAACTACTGGTTGAACCGATATGTAAGTTTTAATTATTAAGGCATATGATTTTTAGTTGTATTATTAGAATCTGATTGTATTCTAATTAGAAAGTTAGATTTTTTATTTTTTTATGAAATAACATTATACAATCTTGTGGATCATGAAACTATTAACAAAATTAATTATTGTGATTTGGCATTAGTTTATTTTATATTTATATTATTTTAGATTTAAAATTCAATTTTCTTATTCACATTAGACATTAATAATACTTAAAGATTTTCAGTTTAGGATATAACTCGTAAACTGAAATTGTATACCGCTAGTTTACTGTAATCTGGCCGACAAAAAAAAAATACCGCTAGTTTAGAATATAACACGTAAACGCATAAGATGCTGCTAGATTTTGATCCGCGCTTTCAAAGCGCGAGATTATTTTAAAAACATTTCAAAATTTATTTGATATAAATATGTTATATTGTATATTTTAAAATCCGACCCGACCTGCAGTTAAATTGACAAATTGTGTGGTCTCGTATGTAGTTTGGTTTAGTTTAAAAAAAATATTATTTAAAAATGCTATAAAACCCGTAAACACAACTAAAATCCGGGATCTGGCTACCGGTTGAACTGATAGATGATCCAATATGAAATTCGGTTTGACTTAAATTATTATAGTCAAATTATATTTACATCTTGTTGTAAGTGTAATAAACTAATAGATCAATATAGAGGATGCATACTAAAAATGAAATATATTTGAGCATCAATAATTTGTATATGTTTATTATAATTTATTGATTTATGTTTGTAAATATAATTTTCATTTATTTAATTAGTTTACTTTTTTTATTCACATGTTATTATATTTTTATGATGTTTTGTTATGACTTATTTTAAATTTAAATTTAATTTCATTCGCATTAGAAATATAAATATTTAGTAATTTTTATTATATATATATATATATATATATATATATATAATTATGTTTTACAACTAATTAAACCATTGATCCACACTCTATTGCATCAATTTATGTTAATGTAATGTTTTATGATATAATTGTGTTAATATATTTGTTGAATTGGTTAATATTTTATAAATATATTTCGTGTGTTTCAATAACCTGTAAAAATATAATCATAAAAATGTCAAGTAACATGTTTCATCATGTTTTAAATATTAATAGTATCAAACTATTAAAACTTTTTATCATATATATATATATATATATATATATATATATATATATATATATATATATATGTATATGTATATCTAGTTTAATAAGAATTACATTTTTATGTATTTAGTGAGGGTTTTGAAGAAATTGTTTTTTTTGTATTTGGATTAATATATAGTTGTATATATACAAATTAATAGACATATATAATTATTTATTATATTAATAAATAAAATATAATTTATTTTTATTGAAATTTCATATTTATATAGATTAAATTCATTAGTTTAAGAAAATAATAGATTAGTTAGTTAGTTCCTTTATTTTAGGTATGATGTATATTTAATTGCAATTAAATTAGATATATGATCAAATATGTCAACGTTTTCAACTAATAACGTACCAAAATAGAAGAAGAGATGGGCGATGGCGATTGAGTTGTGTGAGTGTTTATGCGGGATTTCGATGGCTTTTTCTGTGATTCGGTTTCGATTGAGGGTTCCTTAGTATCTTTCTCTGCCTCAAAGAGTTTTTTCGGATGTTTTCTTGATGAGGAGATGCGGATCGAGGTGCGAAAGATTTGGTGGGATTTTTTTCCCGAATCGGGTTTCCCTCAACATCGAATTGATGGGGTTGTGTTTTGCTGTACGATACTTAATGGGAAATATTTGGAGATCCAGTTCGGTCGAATGAGGTCTGATTTTGCTTTCCTTAAAACTTTTTCCTGGGTTTTTTTATTGAAAGAGATCTTTCTAATTGAATCTTTTGATGGCAATTGCCATGACAAGGTATGATGGAGTTTTGAATCGTATTTTTTTAACAATATTAGGTATGTCAAAAGTAATAGGATTCGAGGGTATGATTTGGTTACAGCTGTGTGGATTGAGTATTATCCTGTTCTGGTTTGAAATCTTAAAGTTTCTATCTTTTTTTTTATTTGACTGCAAGCCGTATGGAAACTGGGTATATTGAGATTGATTCAATCATATTAATCAGCGACTCATTTGTCTCAGTATTTATAAGTGCTTTTCTAGAGGGTTTCAAACCATCACATTACCTTCTTATCTATCTTTTCTTTTTGTTGATTGTCTCTGATCTGACAGTTATCGTTTGTTTTCCGGTTGCAATGTCTCAGTCTCAGTGGATGATGAAGTCGGGGGGGGGGGGTAAGACGGTGGAGGTGGCCAAGCCAAGATTGAAAGTCTCGGTGCCTAGATTCGATAATATGGAGCTGATTGCGCGGTATTCCAAAACGGTGATTGGACGGTGCATGAACCCTCCCAAGCAGGAGATGAAGAACCTCCTCTTTATGTTACCAAGGTTCTGGCAAGTTGAGGGTCGAGTGATGGGTGCTGACTTGGGATTGGGCCGCTTTCGGTTCGATTTTGATATCGAAGAGGATATTGATGAAGTTTTAAAGATGGAGCCTTTCCACTTTGACCATTGGATGGTCTCGATGGTGCGATGGAAGACGGTCTTGGAGCCTAATTATCCTTCAAGGATAACCTTATGGGTTCGTGTGCTAGATGTTCCGATGCAATTCTGGGCGGCCTCAACGTTCAGGAGCGTGGTAGAGGCTCTTGGTCAGGTACATTGTGAGGTCGATCTGATGGAAGGTCGAGTGAGAGTTGAGCTGGATGGTTTTAAACCCCTTGTCTTCTCTATGGAAGTGGACTTTGATGAGGGAGTAGAGATGGTGGTGAACTTGATATATGATAGATTGTTCAGATTTTGTCGTGTCTGCTGTTGTATGACGCACGATCAGTCCAGGTGCCCCGCCAAGGTGATAGAGACGAATGATCCTAAGGTCTCAGACCCTCATATGGAGCAAGGTCCTCAAGCTTTAAGTTACAAAGCGGCGGTTGGTAACGACGGGAATTCCTCTACAGTTTCAGGGGAGGGTGATGCGATGCGTTCCAGAGGGAACAATGATGGTGGTAAGGGGAAGAGCATTGTTAGGGAGAATTAAGGTCCTTATAAGCATGACGGGGGATATCGAGGGCATAAAGAGAGATTCACACGGGGCTCTGGTGAGGGTTCTTCCCGAGGTGGACGACAGCATGGCTATGGGGCTCCTAGAGAGTACCAAAGGCGTTACGCCATTAATCCCAGAGGAGTACAGCAGTTGAGGAATGGTGAGGGGGGGAGCCTTAGTGACCCCCAAAAACTTATGATGGATGCTTTTAAAAGCACAAATCACGGGCCAAAAGAGGTCCACGAGAAGGTGGATGTGGGAGTGCACTCGGGAGCTAGGAAATCTCTCCTGTTTGAGAATTCACTGGATGTAGTTGAACCTGGGAAAGTGCAATAAGGCTCTCAAGGAAGCTTGGGCTTGGAGGGGAAATGTTCTTTAGAGGAAGCTACGGCTGGTGAGACAGAGGGGATTAAGGAAACTGGCGCTGGTGAAGATGATCTAACTATGGCTTTGGATGAGGCTAACTTGATGGTGGAGGGTGTTTTACTCTCAGATTCTGAGCTCATTGATGGGGAGTGGGAGGAAGGGGAGCTACCAGAGCTCATGGAGGAAATGGAGGAGATGGAAGAGGAGCCGTCTGAAAAAGATGTGGTGGCGCAGAATGATGTTGATATCGTCCTGGAGGATGAAAACAATACAGAGGAAGTGGTTACAAAGGGGACAAAGAAAAAAGTCTTAAAGACTGGGATCAGTAAGACCCGTCTTGAGCACAAGCTCCTCTCTCCACGGAAGGGTAAGATCTCCAAGCCACCAGCAAAGAATGGAGACAAAGGTAATGGAGAGGGTAAGAAGAATGGTGGTAAGCATTGAGGTTCTTTGTTTCTCGGTGCTGTGTTTCGTTTAATTTTAATAATGTCGGATTGTATTAAAAAATCCAAAGTCTTTAATTTTTTATCTGTTGGTTTAGTCTTTGGGATGGGGTTCTGCCTTTACCAGAGATGGCCTTTGCTTGACCTGAAATGTAGGGTCCTAGTTGCTTTGCGCTCTATTAATAAGATGATCACTTTATGGTCTCATTGTCGTTTATATATTGTTTCTTACTTGCGCAATGGATGTGTGTGGTCTGACCTTTATTTATGTGTGTATATGTTATCAAGCAGGTGGTATTGGTATTTTTGTTTCATACGAACGAACAGATTTCAGTTATTTGGTTTTATCCGAATGGAGTGCTCTCAGTTTTTTGGTCCTTCTTGGTTGGAGAAAACTCGTTTTGAGTTGCGGTGGACGGACTGTGATGTGTTTAAGTGCAATTATGTAAGAGACATGGGACATGCTCGGTTTGATAATTGTATAAGTATTTTTGCAGGAATGTTTCTATCTTCTGTAAGGATTTTGGATATTGAGAAGTATTATGGATGGAAGAGGTTTATGTATATTAACTATATAGGTCTTGTACGGTTTCTTTGGAATATGATGATAGATTTTGATGAGCATGAGGCTCGTTTGGTGCAAGGAGCACATAAGCCACGGACAGGTCGTTGTGTTACTGTATGTTTTCACAGACTGTTTGGACATCTTCCAATTGTCAGGGGGCAAAATATTTTTGGCATACAGATTAGATCATATTTTTTAGACTAGCCGGTGCGGTATATAAAGTTATAATCAAACATTTGGATTAAATGAAAGTCTTAAGATGGAATTGTCAAGGTCTTGGTAGTCATTGGACCATTAGTTATCTACGGGAAATTTTGTCCAAACACAAACCGAGTTTTCTGTTTCTTTCGGAAACAAAACAACATTTTGATTTTGTTCAGTCCTTTCAATTTCATTGCGGTTATTCCCATATACATACAGTTGACCCTCAAGGAAGAAGTGGAGGTTTAGCTCTCTACTATCATTCATCATTACAAGTAGATATTATTTCCTCGAGTAATAGGATTATTTATGTGGCGACAGTCTACAAAGGCAAATGTATTTTTATGTCTTTTGTATATGGAGAACCGAACCAAGGTCTTCGTGATCAGGTTTGGGAAAGGCTTACGAGATTGGGGATTGCTAGGGACGATCCATGGTTTATTATTGGAGATTTAAATGAAATTACGGGAAATCTTGAAAAAGTTGGAGGCCCCCTTCGTCATGCGGATTCTTTTCTTTCTTTAAATAATATGATTGCAAATTGCGGTCTGATGGAGTTCCCGAGTCTATGCAATACTCTCTCTTGGAGGGGACGGAGAGGGGGACATACGTTAGATGTCGGCTTGATCGGGGCGCTGGAGAATAATGAGTGGCATAATTTGTTTCCTTGTTCCTTTGTGGAATATCTGGGAATGATTGGATCCGATCACAAACCAATAATTGCAACCATTGATGATAAAGCTCTTAAATTTTGACGACGATTTTGGTTTGATAAGAGATGGATTGGAAAGGAAGGTCTAATGGATTCTATTGAACGAGGATGGCTGGAGAGTAGAAGAGGACAAAGAGGAAACATAGTTGATAAGATTCATAATTGCCGTCACGAGATTTCGGTATGGCGGAAGGATAATCCCACACATGGGAAGGAAAAAGTAAACACTTTACAGAAGGCACTTGAGCAAGTCCAAAATGATATGACAAGATCCCACGAGGAAGTGGTAGAAGTTTCACGTAAATTGAAAGAGGCTTATAGAGACGAAGAACTCTATTGGGAACAAAAGAGCAGAAATACATGGCATATATACGGAGACAGGAATACCAATTTCTACCATGCTTTAACCAAACAGCGAAGAATTCAGAATCGGATAGGTAGTTTGTATAATGAGGAGGGGGAGTGGACTAATTCAGAAGATGAGATTAAGAAAGTGGCGGTTAAGTATTTTGTGGATTTATTTCAACCCACCTCGCCTTCCCAGTTGATAGCTTTTTGGAGGAAATACCGACATCTGTAACCTCGGAGCAAAATCGACGGTTAACAGCCCCAGTAACTGAGGGGGAGGTGAGAGAGGCTGTGTTTATGATGCATCCCGAATAGGCACTGGGCCCTGATGGAATGACGGCCCTATTTTATCAACAATCATGGTCGTTAATCAAAAACGATGTGGTTGATATGGTAAATGACTTTGTGCGTTTGGGGAATTTGGATGATAGAATAAATTTGACAAATATTTGTTTAATACCTAAGACGGTCCAGCCAAGTCGTATGACAGAATTGAGGCCGATTAGCCTTTGTAATGTGGCTTACAAAATCATTTCAAAGGTTTTATGCCAGCGTCTGAAAGGACTACTTCCTATGCTGATTTCAGAGACGCAGTCTGCTTTTGTTTCAGGGCGATTAATCTCGGATAATATATTAATTGCTCAGGAGATGTTCCATGGGCTGCGAACTAATAATGCATGTAAGGAGAAGTTTATGGCTATTAAAACGGATATGAGTAAGATGATAGGGTCGAATGGTCATTTATGGAAAGACTTCTGTTGAAAATGGGGTTTTGTTCGATTTGGGTTTCCAGAATTATGAGATGTATATCTTTGGTACAGTATAAGGTACTAATCAATGGACAACCTAACGGTTATATTATTCCTGAGCGGGGGCTAAGACAAGGAGATCCTTTGTCCTCATATTTTTTTATTTTGTGTACTGAGGCTCTTATTGTAAACATTAAAAAGGAAGAACGAGAACAGAAACTGACAGGACTAAAGGTATCTCGAGGGGGCCCTGCGATCTCCCATCTTCTTTTCGCGGATGATAGTTTATTTTTTTGTAAGGCTAATTCGATAGAATGTGGAGTTATCCTAAAAGTTCTCAAAGATTATGAGATGGTTTCAGGGCAGCTAATTAATTTTGATAAATCATCGTTACAATTTGGACATAAGGTACCGGAGACCATTAGATCTGAAGTTAAGGCGCAGTTAGGAATTACCAAGATCGGAGGAATGTGGAAGTATTTGGGTATCCTAGAGAGCCTTGGGGGATAAAAGGTTCAGGTTTTTGGCTATGTAAACGAGAGAATAAATCAGAAGATAAATAGTTGGACAGTTTGATTCCTCTCTAAAGGGGGAAAGGAGGTTTTAATTAAATCTGTGACCGATGCGATGCCAAATCATGTGATGTCTTGCTATCGATTACCTAAGGCGATAACAAAGAAAATTACAGGGGCAATTTCTCATTTTTGGTGGGGAGGTAGTGGAAACAAGAACGGAATGCTTTGGCTATCCTGGGATAAAGTATGTAAGAGTAAGGATGAAAGAGGTTTGAGCTTTCGGGATCTACAAAACGTCAATACTTCGTTATTGGCAAAGCAATTATGGCGGTTAATAGATCGACCAGACTGTTTCTTCTCTAAGGTTTTTAAAGGAAGATGTTGTTGGAATACAGATCCCTTGGATCCACACAGATCTTACTCCCCATCTTATGGCTGGAGAAGCATCTGTTCAGCTCGATCTCTGGTTAAAAAATGGCTAATCAAAAGAGTAGGAAATGGAAATCCATCTCAGTGTGGACAGATCCATGGCTCCCTGCTCCTCGCCCGAGATCAGCAACCCCAAAAAACCATTTCCAGGCAATGCCTAATATGACAGTAGATTTTTTCATTGACCCGACTACTTCCTCTTGGAAGGTGGATTTACTAAATGAATATATTCAGATGGTTGATATTCAACTTATAAAAGGTTTGGAAATTAGCTGGTATAGCAGATCTGATTCACTAGGTTGGGCGTTTACAGACACTGGTCGATATACCGTTAAGTCGGGTTACATAATAGAATCAACAATCCCAGAAAAGGGTCTTCAGGATGTTTCTTATGGCCCAGATATTACAGTTTTATTAAGCTATTCATGGAAACTAAAATGTCCACCAAATTTAAGACATTTTATTTGGCAAGCTATCAAAGGGATCCTACCGGTGACAAGAAATTTGCGGTCGCGAGGTATTGCTTGTGACATACGATGTAGCTTATGTGGAGCTGAGGAAGAATCCATTAATCATGTTCTCTTTGAGTGTCCACCGGCCCTGCAAGTATGGGCTTTGTCGAAAATACCTTCGGCTCCGGGTTTTTTCCCAGGGTTATCTTTTTTTTCCAATATGGATTACTTGTTTTGGAGACTGCCCAAAGAGTTTAATTATGACTCTTTTCCCTGGATCTTATGGTATATCTGGAAGAATAGAAACAACAAGATTTACACAAATAGAGCGGGGGATCCATAGGAAATATTGCGTATAGCAGAAGTGGAAGCAGAGGTATGGGCAGATGCCCAGAAAATGGAACCAGAACGGAATCGAGGGCTGGCCCCGTCCGCTGATTGGCTAGCAGTAGAGACATATCCTATCTGTTTCATTGATGGAGCATGGAGAGCCCAAGATAAGTTCTCAGGACAGGGATGGCTTTGCAGGAAAAATGGGTCAACAGAGAAAATGATGGGAGCTATGAATCTCCGAAGAAGCTTACCTGCTTTGCATGCTGAGTGCGAAGCTTTGATATGGGCTATGGAGTGCATGAAGACCCTCGATTTCTCAGACGTAGTCTTTGCAACAGATTGTTCTCAACTGGTGAAGATGGTGTCATCACTTGGAGAGTGGCCAGCTTTTACTACACACTTGGAGGAGTTCCAACGAAGTAAGTGTTTTTTTCCTACCTTCAAGATTCGGCATATTCCAAGAACACACAAACTAGTGGCGGACAAGTTGGCACGAGGTGCTAGGCGTTCCCCTTCAGCTATGTTCTATGTCGATTCTATGCTCCCAGTTTGGTTTTCTGATCTGGAAGAGCATAGAACTTAGATTAGTTCTTATCAATGCTGTAAAAAAAAAATATATGAATATATGAATAGAAATAATAGTGAATATAATTATATATATATGAAGAGAAATAATACGACCAATCTAGACTTTTTTGATAGTCTAAAAAGTAGTCGATAAATATTAATTTTGTTTTAATAGTATTGATGATTGAAAACTACTTGTGTTTTAGAACAAAAAAAATATACTTCTATAACTAATTATATAAAGTTCGAGAGAAGCATAGCCGCCTCAGTTTTTTTCTCAAGATCTGTTGTCTTCCTAATGTTTGGCTGTACCACCACTGGAGAAGATCTTCGTCCTCCTTCTTCCTTATCTTGCATGTGGCTTCGTGTTCCTCTCCTCCTTCTTAATCTATTGTTGTTTCTTTGACCTTTGCTTTCGTTTCCACGGAAGCTTCGGGTGTTGTTTACTCCGTGAAAGCCTGGCTTCGTCTATATTACTGTAGCAGGTTGTTGGTGTTATTCAGCACATGATTCGGAGCTGAAACTTCTAGGTTCATGTTTCCTCTGTGATTTTTGATTGATCTGACTTTTGTGTGACTATATTTACAGGTGTCAATTGGACGGACTGACCATGGGTTTGTCCAGTCCAATCTATTTTGGGTGAGCTATAGACACACCCAACTAACACTACAAGAAAACATTGATATTCTGAGGGAAATTCCGAGGGAAAATGATTTCCTCGGAAATTTCTGACGGAATTCCGAGGAAATTCTGAGCAACCTCAAAAATGGGGGGTTCCTCGGAATTTCCTCGGAATTTTCCGAGGAAATGTTGTTTCCTCGGAAAATTCCGAGGAAATTCCGAGGAACATTTGTCCGTCGGAATAAACCGACGGATTTTTCCAAATTTCCGAGGAAATTTTGTAGCCGTTAGATAGCCGTTGGGGTAGCCGTTGGGTGATTTCAAAAATTCCGAGGAAATACCGAGGAAGGGGTGTTTTTCCTCGGAATTTCCTCAGTATGTCGGCAGGATTACTTCTATAAATACAGCCACCCCTCTTCCTCTTCATTCACTCCATTTCTTCTTCTTTCCTCCCAAACACGAATTTGCTTTCAAAAAAACATGTCTTCTTCAAATTATTATCGTTCTTGGATGGATCAACCTCATTTGGATCTGAACACGAGATTGCTTACGAAAGAATACAAACAAGGTCTAAAGGAATTCATGGGGTTTGTTCAACGACAACCGGAAGCCGAAACAGGTAAGTTAAGATGTCCTTGCTCTAACTGTAAAAATAGAAAAGTTATTAAAGAGTTGGATGTTTGGACACATATTTATTTAAATGGGTTTACACGAAGTTACAAAATTTGGTATCATCACGGGGAAACTGATTATAAACCTGGTAGTACTAGCGAACCTCAGCCGGTGGTTAGATTAGAAGAACCAATTAGAACGGATGTAGATTATGGTGTAGGTACTGAGCAGATGGTAAATGATCATTTTAGAGAGGAAGATTTACCCAATGCAGAAGCTAGGAGATTTTATGATATGTTGGATGCTGGAAAGCAACCTTTGTATGAAGGTTGCAGAGATGGTCATTCAGCTTTATCATCTGCTACAAGACTGATGGGCATTAAAACAGATTATAACTTGGCTGAAGATTGTGTGGATGCGATAGCTGATTTTGTAAAAGGTGTTCTACCTGAGGATAATGTAGCTCCAGGTTCATACTACGAGGTTCAGAAACTCGTATCTGGTGTTAGTTTACCGTATGAGGTAATAGATGTATGCAGCGATAACTGCATGATTTATTGGAGGGCAGATGAGCAGCGAATTACATGCAAATTTTGTGGGAAGCCTCGTTACAAAGATACGAGTGGAAGAGTTCCAGTGCCACATAAGAGGATGTGGTATTTGCCTTTGAAGGAAAGGTTGCAGAGGTTGTATCTTTCGGAACGCACAGCGCAACGAATGAGATGGCATGCGGAGCACTCAACAGATGGTGAGATTAGACATCCATCAGATGCAAAAGCGTGGAAGCATTTCCAATCTTTGTATCCCGACTTTGCATATGAAAGAAGAAATGTCTACCTTGGATAATGTACTGATGGTTTCAGCCCGTATGGGAAGAGTGGAAGACAATATTCTCTATGGCCAGTCATTGTTACACCATATAACTTACCCCCAAACTTGTGCTTGCGACGAGAGTTTTTGTTTCTCTCCATACTCGTTCCCGGACCAGAGCATCCTAAGAGGTCACTTGATGTGTTTCTTCAGCCACTAATATATGAGTTGCAACAGCTATGGGCTCAAGGTGCTGAAACATACGATATTTCGTGTAAAGAAAACTTTCAAATGCGGGCAGTACTAATGTGGACAATAAGTGATTTTCCAGCATATGGTATGTTATCTGGATGGACAACGCATGGGAGGCTATCATGTCCATATTGTCAAGATGACACTGATGCTTTCCAACTAAAGAACGGAAGAAAAACGTGTTGGTTTGACTGTCACAGACGATTCCTACCACAAGATCATCCATACCGTCGGAGTAAGAATTTGTTTAGGAAGAACAAACAGGTGTTTTATGGTCCACCTGAGGAAGTTAGTGCGGAAGGTTTGAAGACACAACTAAGAGATTATGGTGCAGAAAGGACGCCAGACATTGGTGGACATGAGCATTTTCCGGTAGATTCTGTTGGAGATCTACATAACTGGCACAAAAAAAGTATTTTCTTTGATTTGCCATACTGGGAGCATCATCTGCTAAGGCATAATTTAGATGTCATGCATATTGAGAAGAACTTTTTTGACAATCTCATGAACACGATCCTTAACGTTAAAGGTAAAACAAAGGATAATTTGAAGTCAAGACTGGATTTAGTCGATATATGTGCTCGTCCAGAACTTCATGTTGATGAGAATGGTAGGGCTCCTTTTCCCATATACCGACTTGATGCAGAGGGGAAAAATGCATTCTTTGATTGGATTTCAAACGATGTGGAGTTTCCAGATGGTTACGCATCTAATTTGCGTAAATGTATCGACAGAAAGGAAGGAAAGTTTATTGGCTTGAAAAGTCACGATTGCCATGTGATGATGCAGCGCCTCCTTCCGTTTGCCTTCAAAGAACTATTACCACGAAAAGTTCATGAAGCAGTTGCAGGGATAAGTACTTTCTTCCGCGATTTATGCAGCAGATCAGTGACTCTTGAAGGTATTACAAATTTGAAGACTAACATAGCCGTGATTCAGTGCAACCTTGAGAAGATATTTCCTCCCTCATTTTTTGATGTTATGGAGCATCTTGCTATTCACCTGGCAAGAGAATTGGAACTTGGTGGTCCTGTGCAGTATAGATGGATGTATCTGTATGAACGGTATATGTTCCATTTGAAGAAGATGGTGAAAAATTTTAGTAGGGTGGAAGGTTCTATAGTAGCACAGATGATCAACCATGAAATTTCGAACTTTGCGGAGCACTACTTTCCAGCTGAAGTTCAGACCAAAAACAAAAGATCTGCTTGGCATGATGATAGAGGCGAACGGGCAACATATCATGTTCAGGTTCCAGACATTTTCACCGATGTTGGACGACTTAGTGGAAAACCAAAAGACCGTCGACTTACTGAGCACGAGCGAAGTCATTTGCAGACATATTTGCTCACCAACTGCGAAAATGTTCTTCCATATGAGAGGTAAGTTTATTATCTTTAAAAAAAATATTTTAACAATTTGACATTTAAATCTTAATTAAATATATTACTGTCATCATATGTACAGGATTTTCATGGAACAAAAGCGGTTCGAAGATAGATACGCCACAGAGACGGAACTAGAAGAAATGAAGCAGAGAGAATTTGCTGGATGGATGTTTACTTATGTGAGTGCCTTAAACAAATTAAAATAACATTTATCATTTATTTATACTTATTCATATTTATTGATATAACTTACTTATGTGCTATTATAGGTGTCTGATGGTTTGTGTCATGTCCCCGATCCTGGAAAGGACCGGCCGGACGGACTGCGGTGCAAGGAGACGCACCAGTCAGGTCATATGACCTTGAGACATGTGTTCCATGACCTGGAAGTAAGGTTAAGGGCATGATAAAGCTAGGGCATAGCTAATCCAAGAAGGATACAAGTGTAAAGGAGCTACACGAAGTGTATCACAGCTGGGTGATGCGAGCAAGAAGCTCAACCAGCTGGACTGAGCTCACTGGAGCTCAAGAAGAGTGTGTCAGCTCCCTGAGCTGGATGGACTAGCTCACTCAGCTGGGTCAGCTGGGGATCAGCTCAACTCAGCTGGACTGAGTGATCAAGTCTTGGGCGGTTGGGCCGGGTCCGGACCGTGACCGGACCATGTGGACGACCCGTGTGTACCGATGGACCGGTGGGCACTTGGGATCGGACCAGGGGCTTGGGCAACCAGCCTAGGCTGATATGTGACGTGTCTAGGGGCAGTTAGGACTGTCAAGGACGTCTGGAAACTGCCATAGGCGAATGGGTGTGATCTGGACCATTGATTAAATCAATGGCCAGGATTGAAACCGAAGGGATGCAATGGTTAGAAGTGGTCATTCCTTTTCTATAAAAAGGAAGGCAAGTCCGTACCTTTGCAGGCACGCCAGGGACCCTTCTTCCTCCCTGAAACACAAAGAAAAACAGAGAAAACACAGAGAGTTGGTCGGATTCCCAATCCAAGATCCATGGTGGTGTGAAGGCCATAAAGAGGCAGTTTTGAGAGAGATCAATGGGGAAAGTTATGAACGACTTTCTGGTGGCTTTTGATCCGTGATGTTATCATCCAAAGCATCCTCCAGGTCTTGAGAACACACGCAAATGGTGAGGACAGAAGGGAGATGGCCGGAACTCAGTCCCAAAGGCCAAGACAGCCTTAAGGACAGATTGGTGTGGAAAGCAGTTTCATGGGGAACAAAGAGGGACGTGATGCACGACCTTTGGTTGATGATTGATCATGGATGATCACGTCTAAGGCTTCCTCTGTGTCCTGGGAACACACGCAAGTGGTTAGAAGAGAAGGGAGAAGGCTTGACTCCACTCTCAAAGGCATGAACAGCCTTGAAGGCGGATGCAGTGCAGAAACTGTTTCCATGGAAGTCTGAGTAGAAGAGATGATGGGTGCGACCCTGACTGGATCTTATCAATACTGGAAGTATGTGATAAGGGATTGATGGAGGCGTGTTTGGAGGAGCATGGTCAGCCTGATAAGGTAACAGGTGTGGACTGAAGACAATTGGACATAGTTTGGTACACTATGGGCTGATATGTTCTTGCAGTTACACCTTACCCTGTTTATACATTTATCCTTCATCTTATTTGTTATATCTATGATTTAGATTGATTATTATACATAGAGGCACTGAACCTTGGCCTTGGCCGGTTCAGAATCCTCCATGGCCTTGGTTTGGCAGCTAAGTCCGGATCTCATACTTCCTGATGAATTTATGGAGAACCGACTTTGGATTATTCTTAGTGGTGATTTATCATGAATTATCATGTATTTTAATTGGTATTTAGGGATTGATTTGAGGTAGTCACCCTATGGCCGGTTTGACTGAATTCGGGCGAGATCTATATGATCGAGGCCGGTTCTGTGAATTCTGATTATGGGAATCTCTTAGTTGAGAATTATCAAGAGTTTACATGAATTTTAATTGATTTTTGGAGCAGGTTTGCTTGGGATCAAAATTGCACCTGAGGGCATATTGGGGTCAGATCCTTGTGTTAGGTTGTCTGATCATATGTTTGTGTGCTGGGATACATTTCTCACTTATGATGTCGATCATAAGGAATGCTAGTTATCAACCTTGGTGTTGGGAGCTATGTACAAGGCATTGGCCGAGAGCCATGAGAAGAGTATTGCCAATACTAAGTGGTGTAGACCATTAGTATTGTGCTGGTGCGTTTATAACAAGGAAGGCCGTGTGTGATCTGATCATGGGCAAGGATGGACGACCTGATCCTTGGATGATGGATCAAGGCGTCTGATCTGGTTGATCAAAGGATGCACAGGTTGTAAGAGCAACACTAATCAGGTTCGGTGGAACATAGTTCCATGACTGATTAGGAAGTATGAAGACTCATCAGTTCTGAGTCATGTGGGGTGGTTGGTTGATTGACTTGGGATCTGATGGGCATTGTTAGTCCTTGTGAAGACTTGGTATGATTAGTCCTTAAGAGGACGTGGCCTGGTTAGTCCATGAGAGGACTTGGTCTGATTAGTCTATGAAAGGACTTGGTATTATATCTTACAAAGTGTAAGGATAATGGGTGAAGCATGGGCTGAGATACGCCTGATGCTTACCAATGTTTGTTGAAGACTCCCAGAGGTTACTTGGTCAGTGGGGATGGCTGGCTGAATGACTAAGTAATCAAGGGAAGATGTTATGCAGGTATAAGGAAGCTGGACGAGTGGAAGAGGAGCTGGGCAAGGCTACCTCGCAGCTCGGTCAGCTGGGAAGGAGTTGCTGGAACCTCAATTGAAGTGGTTCAGCTCAGCTAGCTGGATGAGCTAGCTGGACAAGCTGGAGCAGCTAGCTCAAGTGAGTGAGCTTGTGGAGCTGAATGAGCTAGCTGGGTCATTTGAGGCAAAGAGCTAACAAGCTCCGTGGATGTGGCAAAGGTATGATCTAGCAATGTTGTTTAGATCTAGATAGAATGGTTTAGGGGAATGGAACCTCTGATTGTATGCCTTGGTCTAGGTTCAGGATCGACCTTGGTGCTAGCTGGCAGTTGTGTTTACTGACCAGTAGCTGAGGTGAACTGACCAGCAAGTGTTACATTGGTTATAGACCAATGATTGGTAGATAGTATTCCGCTGTGCATAAGTTGAAAGGATCTAAGCTATGAATTGACTAGGGTAGTCTTGAGCTAGGATCTGAGTTAGCCCTCACCTATGGGTGATGATTTAAATAAAGGGCCAAATTTTAGAGGTTCGGTCCGGGTATGGACCGAGCGACGTGAGACCGCGATCGCGGCCTACTCGACCGGGATCGGGTCTTACAAGTTGGTATCAGAGCCAGGTTGATTCTAGGATTGTTGGGTTGTGGTTGTTCACCCACACATCCAGACAAGTGGATGCTGTTGAGGTACTTGGCCTGTTTTGTTGCCGACTTCGCTGGAGAAGGTTAACAATGGAGCCGGATTGCCTGTAGGTCAGCTCAATCCTACTGAGGGTTGGATGGGATGAGCTGAACCGCAGCTGTAAGTGGACTACCTGAGTGTGCTGGAGCACATGGCTCAGCTGAGAACAAAGTATTTCTCAGGTAGTGTGAATATTATTGAGGCAGATGAGTGGAGGAGCTGGTTGGTTCACAACTTCAGCTCAACTCACTGTTCAATGGTGTAATGTTCCAAACCGAAATTATTCCTGAAAGCTGAGATAACTTGGATTCCTTTGCTGTGGTGAGCCAGGAGAGGTTGAGGTAAGATTGGGTGTCATGCTTGAGAACATGGAAGTTCCAAGATGAGCCAGCTTAGCCAAGATACACTCTCCAAGGGCAAGAACCTGAAAAACAGAAAGGTTAGTGTATCTAGTTATTTGGAAGTGGTAGACGGACTGGACATTGGATGCAATGCAAGATCTTGGTAAGGACGACCTGGACCAGGGAATTAACATGGACCAGAGAGTGGCTTCGGTTGAAATAAACGTGCAGCACTCTACTGAGGTTAAGTGTTATTCCTTGTGGCTGTTCCAAGAACAAGTGAGCATATGCAGTGTTCATGTTGGTCTAAGGGAGACACTGGCTTGTTATTACATGAGTGGGCTTGTGATCAGATGGATCAGCTTGGACTCAGTGTATGTCAAGGTAGGATTCCTTAAGATTGAGTGAACGGAATGGAACAATTCCAAGAGGAATTGGAAATACGATGTTAAGTATTATTAGTATGATGAGGATTTGGATATATTATAAACACTTTGTGAATGGTCGCGACATTCATTGAAGTGTGACACTTTGGAAAATGGTATGGGACGTTTTCCAAACGTGTTATCAAACCGAGATCCTACTCATCTATGTACTTGATGATCGGAGGTTGGGGCATGACCAGTATGGCAAGTGACCCTGAAAGTGGACCAGGTTCGGTATGCAATCGAGTCCAGGGAAGGACCAGGGTTGGCTTACTCGAATGAGTCCAAATGGGATCTAGTCTGGAGTGACTATGATCTGAATATTGATGGCGTGAAAACGCACACACTTTCTGACATTGGAACAGAAAGGATTTGTTCTAGATGGGAACATGGGATTGTCTTGTCATAGTGTATGCACCTTGTGGGCAGGTAATGGATTCACTAGGGCTGGATAGAGACATCCTGGTATTGATCACGGACAGGGAGATGCCTGTAGATTTGATTGTTGTCCTCCTTGAGAATCACAAGGTGATTAGGCATGGACTGATTTGGAAAATATCGGGCCACCCTTAACTGTCACCGGGGAATGGTGCAGTTTGAGATTGGGTGTGGAAGTTCGGTTTGGTTCCAAGGTATTTGTTCGACTCCTTGTAATAGAGTGGTGCCAGCAATCCGAGCGGAACGGATGCTTGAGAATGGTTGAGAGGTCTATATGACTACCATCACCACTAGGAGGGCGTGGGGGGTGGTGACCCGGACGGGATTCCGCTGGTCAGTGAGTTCAATGATGTGTTTCGGGCGCTGCAGGGCTTTCCCCCTGTTAGGGCTGACCCGTTCATAGTAGAACTGGAACCAGGGACGGCCCCAATGTCCAAAAAGCCATACCGCATAGCTCCTGCCCATATGGCCGAGCTTGATTCGACAAAGTCCGGAAAGGGACCTGGGTCGCAGCACAACCAAGTCGGAGTTTGACCTACGGTTGGAATAAAAATTGATCAAGTCCAATGAGGGATGAGGATCACAGCACAACCAATTCGGAGATTGACCTAAGGTTGGAATGAGACGGTTGAGTCCTGGAGTGGACCAGAACCGCAATATGATCAAGTCCGGTAAAGGACGAGGATCAGGGCACGACCCACTCGGAGTTGGACCTATGGTCGGAATGCACGGTCAAGTCCTTGAGTGGACCAAGACTGGAATGTGATCGCGTCCTAAGGGACCAGGATGAATTATGACAGAGTCCGGTGATGGACAGATGTCAAGTTGTGGCGGGTTAGTCTAGTATGGGCTAAGATCGCTAAATGGCCAAGCTGAGAGAGGCTGTGGCTGGTTAAGGAAACATGATGATCTGTTAGGACTCATGGTAAAGTGAGTAGCTTAAAGATTGGATTCGCTAGGACTGGGCTGGTGCATCGAGTGGCTTAGAGATTGGTGAATCTGCTAAGACTTGAGTACGCAGTATGTTTCTAGGGATTGAATTTGATCTAGTCATGGACTAAGATCTAAAAGGGAACGAAGTCTGGATTAGACAACATTTTAAGGAGAGACATGGACTTGGTGTCTACTAAGGCCGCAACCTGAGTGTTGAGCCAGTGGCACAAGTTATGTCTTGGCCTGGACCACTTGATAAGATTTTGGGTTAACTTCTATCAAGTGGGAGAGATTGTGTAGTGATGATCAAGACGTGATCAGTGAGAAGGAGCATTGAGGGAGATGCAACAAATTGGTTTGGAAGAACCAAACAAGCATGCTCCATGTTCCGGATGCAACAAATTCAGTGGGAACTTTTGTCTTGAGACTAGACATAAGCACCACCGGATTCGAGGACGAATCCATTCTCAGTGGGGGAGACTTGTCATGTCCCCGATCCTGGAAAGGACCGGCCGGACGGACTGCGGTGCAAGGAGACGCACCAGTCAGGTCATATGACCTTGAGACATGTGTTCCATGACCTGGAAGTAAGGTTAAGGGCATGATAAAGCTAGGGCATAGCTAATCCAAGAAGGATACAAGTGTAAAGGAGCTACACGAAGTGTATCACAGCTGGGTGATGCGAGCAAGAAGCTCAACCGGCTGGACTGAGCTCACTGGAGCTCAAGAAGAGTGTGTCAGCTCCCTGAGCTGGATGGACTAGCTCACTCAGCTGGGTCAGCTGGGGATCAGCTCAACTCAGCTGGACTGAGTGATCAAGTCTTGGGCGGTTGGGCCGGGTCCGGACCGTGACCGGACCATGTGGACGACCCGTGTGTACCGATGGACCGGTGCGCACTTGGGATCGGACCAGGGGCTTGGGCAACCAGCCTAGGCTGATATGTGACGTGTCTAGGGCAGTTAGGACTGTCAAGGACGTCTGGAAACTGCCATAGGCGAATGGGTGTGATCTGGACCATTGATTAAATCAATGGCCAGGATTGAAACCGAAGGGATGCAATGGTTAGAAGTGGCCATTCCTTTTCTATAAAAAGGAAGGCAAGTCCGTGACTTTGCAGGCACGCCAGGGACCCTTCTTCCTCCCTGAAAAACAAAGAAAAACAGAGAAAACACAGAGAGTTGGTCGGATTCCCAATCCAAGACCCATGGTGGTGTGAAGGCCATAAAGAGGCAGTTTTGAGAGAGATCAATGGGGAAAGTTATGAACGACTTTCTGGTGGCTTTTGATCCGTGATGTTATCATCCAAAGCATCCTCCAGGTCTTGAGAACACACGCAAATGGTGAGGACAGAAGGGAGATGGCCGGAACTCAGTCCCAAAGGCCAAGACAGCCTTAAGGACAGATTGGTGTGGAAAGCAGTTTCATGGGGAACAAAGAGGGACGTGATGCACGACCTTTGGATGATGATTGATCATGGATGATCACGTCTAAGGCTTCCTCTGTGTCCTGGGAACACACGCAAGTGGTTAGAAGAGAAGGGAGAAGGCTTGACTCCACTCTCAAAGGCATGAACAGCCTTGAAGACGAATGCAGTGCAGAAACTGTTTCCATGGAAGTCTGAGTAGAAGAGATGATGGGTGCGACCCTGACTGGATCTTATCAATACTGGAAGTATGTGATAAGGGATTGATGGAGGCGTGTTTGGAGGAGCATGGTCAGCCTGATAAGGTAACAGGTGTGGACTGAAGACAATTGGACATAGTTTGGTACACTATGGGCTGATATGTTCTTGCAGTTACACCTTACCCTGTTTATACATTTATCCTTCATCTTATTTGTTATATCTATGATTTAGATTGATTATTATACATAGAGGCACTGAACCTTGGCCTTGGCCGGTTCAGAATCCTCCATGGCCTTGGTTTGGCAGCTAAGTCCGGATCTCATACTTCCTGATGAATTTATGGAGAACCGACTTTGGATTATTCTTAGTGGTGATTTATCATGAATTATCATGTATTTTAATTGGTATTTAGGGATTGATTTGAGGTAGTCACCCTATGGCCGGTTTGACTGAATTCGGGCGAGATCTATATGATCGAGGCCGGTTCTGTGAATTCTGATTATGGAAATCTCTTAGTTGAGAATTATCAAGAGTTTACATGAATTTTAATTGATTTTTGGAGCAGGTTTGCTTGGGGTCAAAATTGCACCTGAGGGCATATTGGGGTCAGATCCTTGTGTTAGGTTGTCTGATCATATGTTTGTGTGCTGGGATACATTTCTCACTTATGATGTCGATCATAAGGAATGCTAGTTATCAACCTTGGTGTTGGGAGCTATGTACAAGGCATTGGCCGAGAGCCATGAGAAGAGTATTGCCAATACTAAGTGGTGTAGACCATTAGTATTGTGCTGGTGCGTTTAAAACAAGGAAGGCCGTGTGTGATCTGATCATGGGCAAGGATGGACGACCTGATCCTTGGATGATGGATCAAGGCGTCTGATCTGGTTGATCAAAGGATGCACAGGTTGTAAGAGCAACACTAATCAGGTTCGGTGGAACATAGTTCCATGACTGATTAGGAAGTATGAAGACTCATCAGTTCTGAGTCATGTGGGGTGGTTGGTTTATTGACTTGGGATCTGATGGGCATTGTTAGTCCTTGTGAAGACTTGGTATGATTAGTCCTTAAGAGGACGTGGCCTGGTTAGTCCATGAGAGGACTTGGTCTGATTAGTCTATGAAAGGACTTGGTATTATATCTTACAAAGTGTAAGGATAATGGGTGAAGCATGGGCTGAGATACGCCTGATGCTTACCAATGTTTGTTGAAGACTCCCAGAGGTTACTTGGTCAGTGGGGATGGCTGGCTGAATGACTAAGTAATCAAGGGAAGATGTTATGCAGGTATAAGGAAGCTGGACGAGTGGAAGGGGAGCTGGGCAAGGCTACCTCACAGCTCGGTCAGCTGGGAAGGAGTTGCTGGAACCTCAATTGAAGTGGTTCAGCTCAGCTAGCTGGATGAGCTAGCTGGACAAGCTGGAGCAGCTAGCTCAAGTGAGTGAGCTTGTGGAGCTGAATGAGCTAGCTGGGTCATTTGAGGCAAAGAGCTAACAAGCTCCGTGGATGTGGCAAAGGTATGATCTAGCAATGTTGTTTAGATCTAGATAGAATGGTTTAGGGGAATGGAACCTCTGATTGTATGCCTTGGTCTAGGTTCAGGATCGACCTTGGAGCTAGCTGGCAGTTGTGTTTACTGACCAGTAGCTGAGGTGAACTGACCAGCAAGTGTTACATTGGTTATAGACCAATGATTGGTAGATAGTATTCCGCTGTGCATAAGTTGAAAGGATCTAAGCTATGAATTGACTAGGGTAGTCTTGAGCTAGGATCTGAGTTAGCCCTCACCTATGGGTGATGATTTAAATAAAGGGCCAAATTTTAGAGGTTCGGTCCGGGTATGGACCGAGCGACGTGAGACCACGACCGCGGCCTACTCGGCCGGGATCGGGTCTTACAGTTTGGCCAGAGGTGAAACATTTGACGATTGGATACGCGAGATGGTGGTTGGCCCAAACTGTGTTGTGAAGTCATATCCGAGATTTTGTACTCGAGGATATGCATTTACAACTGAAAAGAGGAGACGTTCGCGAACCACCTATGATGCTGGCGTTTGTTCTGCATCAGGAGATGATGTATACTACGGACACATACATGAGATTTTGGAAATCAAGTATTTGGGCTTGCTTGGATTGCGTTGTATTGTTTTCTATTGTGATTGGCACGACAACACTCCAGATCGAGGTGTGAGAACAGATGCATTTGGTGTTACATCAGTACATTCGAGGCGAAAGCTGCAATATTATGATCATTTCATTCTTGCTTCTCAGGCCGATCAGGTAACTTATTGTTGTTAGAATTCAGAATGATTGATCATAATTTAAACTTGTACTAATATTTTTTTAAATGTAACAGGTTTGTTTTATCAAGTACCCACGGAGGCGGAACAGAGATGATCCATGGGTTACTGTTACAAGAGTCAACCCGAGAGGTCGAGTTCAGGGAACTTCAGAGCTGGAAGACCCACTGCAACCAATCACAACCGCCAACTTAAGTGCAGCAGAAGATGTAGCGGAAAGTGGCCTTGTAGTCGATTTGACCGACTTCGCAGAGGAAGCCGTCGTTCACGCAGAAGATGAACCAGTTATTGGAGAGTTTCACCAAGATCCAGATTCCGACTCATCTGGTGATGATGACTCGGAACTAGAGTAGTTTTTTTTTTTTTTTTTTTTTTTTGTATTTTCCGAGGAAATTCCGAGGAAAATTAGGGTATCTTCGGAAAAATTCAGGGATTTGATTAAATAGTGGTTTTCCTCGGAATTTTCTGAGGACATTCCGAGGAAAACCACTGATTTTCACCATTTCCTCGGAATGTCCTCGGAATATTCCGAGGACATTCCGAGGAAATGGTGTTTTTTGACCGAAAACGACGTTTTCCGGATTGAATAACAATTATATAATCTTCATTATGTGTCTTTACCATATTATGAAGTCAAACTTTGATGTTTTACAGAATAAAAAACACTTTTACGATTGCTTGAACGAAAATCACACAACATAAGATAAACAGTTATACACTTTAACAAACGTAAAAGGAAATACTTACAAATGTTTTTGAAATTTTTTTATTGCATGGTTTATGATCATCTATACAAAGTATCCTCAATGGTATGCATTATATTTGTATTAGAAATGAACTACGGAAAAAAAAAACAGAATTTGAAACCCCAAATTGGTATGGTCCTCGGAATTTCCTCAGAATATTCTGAGGAAACTCCGAGGGAAACTGTATCCCTCGGAATATTCTTACCCGGGAAAAACCAAACCGCTTGAAATATTTCGAAACACGCGGTTAGGTTTTACATTTAAAGATTCCGACGGAATACCGAGGACCAGTGCCGTCGGAATCATTAAATATAAAACCTAATCTCCTTCTTCTTCTTCTCCGCCGCAGCACTCTCCTCTCTCTCGATTCATCTCGCAGCAACTCTCCTCTCTCTCAATTCTCTCCGTCCTCTCTCAATTCTCTCCGTCCTCTCTCCTACCCAAGCCCACATCTATCCTCCACTTCAAGAATCATGTAAGTTCTACCCAAATCTCTTATTTTTTCTTTTTCTTAGGGTTTGTGAGATTAGAATTTTTGATTTTAGGTTGTTAGATGAATAGTTTCGGATTTTAGGTTGTTAGATGGATAGTTTAGGATTGAATTTAGGATTTTAGGTTCTTGTTTTGTTTTTTTTTGGAATTTGTTTTTGTTTTGCTTATAATTCAACTCGTTTTGCTTTTTTAAAAACGTTTTTTGATTTTTAAAAACGTTTTTTGATTTTTAAAAACGTTTTTCCATTTTTAAAAACGTTATTCAAGTTTCCAGTAATAATAAAAAGTTTTTTAATATTTTTTAAAAAAATTTATAAACCTTTTTTCTTTATTTATAAACGATTTTAATAATTTTTCTATACTTAAACTAAATTTCTAATTATTAAACTATTTTTTGTAATTATTAAACTATTTTAGAAATTTGTATACTATTTTTGAAATTATTATACTATTTTTGTAATTTTATAAATATTTTTATAATTATTAGTTCTATTTTGTAATTATTAAAACTATATCTGTGATTTTTAAACTATTTTTGTTAAAACTATTTTTGTAATTATTAAACTAATTTTGTAATTATTAAAACTATTTTTGTAATTATTATACTATTTTTGTAATTATTAAACTAATTTTGAAATTATTAAACTATTTTATTAATAATTAAACTAGTTTTATAATTATTAAACTATTTTTTGTAATTATTAAACTAATTTTGTAATTATTAAACTATTTTTTCAGATATTAAAACTTTTTTTACCTATTAAAGCTATTTTTATATCTTTAATTTCAGGTCTTATGATGATGATCAGAGCCGACCTCCTCGACAGCGTCGTGCTCGTGGCTCGGGGAGCAACTCCGTTCAGGATTCCCCATCGCCCCGCAGCTCCTACCATACATCTCCCTCTCCGTTTCCCGACGCTCCTTCTGGTTCTGGTTCTGCACCCACTATTCCGCCGAATTATCAGGGTCCTCCGGAATTGGTGAGGGTTGCGGAGTATGTTCGACAACCGGGTCGTGACCGTCTTCCGTTTCTCGTTCCGTATCCATCTGGACCGGGTCAAACCTGGTTCGACCGTTCCTCGAACGGGATCAGCGGATTTATCAACCGTATGATGTATCTGGCTTTGGACGTGGGACATCCTACTTTCACCGACTTCCCTTAAGCCAAAAAAATCCTGTGGTTCCGGCAGTTTGCGGTAAATATTCTATTTTTTTTTTAATTTTATTTTTAATATAATTTTTCTACTAATTAATTATGTTTTTTTTCAGCAAGAATTCAACTGGAATCCCGATAACACCGCGTTTATCTATTACCACTTCGTGCATAAAGCTATGGTCAACTACTCGTATCAAATCCACGAGTGGAAGAAGAAGTGGCTAATAGATCAGGTTTTTTTCTTAAATTTTAAGCAATTTTTCAATTTATTAAATAATTTTTTTATTCATCTAACAATTTTTTTAAAGGTCCCTAAGTCGGTAAACACCACGGTCTGGAATGACTTGATTGTGCATTGGACTAAGGATGCGACGAAATCGACTTCTTCTTCCAACTCCACCAACCGCAAGAGCGAACGTAAAGGGAAGGGCGTCTTCAAGCACAACTTAGGTGCTCAGTCCCAAGCCACTATGAGGGATCGCATGGTAATTTTCTCTCTTTTTATTTTATTTTTAAAGTTTTGCAATTTTTTTTTCATTGTTTCTTCTAATTACTAATCTTTATATTGATATCAAGGTGGAAGAAAATCATGGTGAGCCGGTTGATGATTTCTCCCTAATGAAGAGGGCGTATACCAACAAGAAGACCGGCGAGATTGATGATGGGCTTGTGAAGCAAGTGGTCGACCTCATCCACACTCAGGTGGAAGAGGAAGCGTCTCAGCTGCAAACCGACGACGAAGAATCGACGGGTACCCAATTGCCTCACGCTCGGATCAACGAAATCGTTGCATCGGTAAGTTCTTTTATAAAATTTCAATTCATCTTAATAACTATTATTTACATTTGCCTAAATTCTATTTCAGTCGGTTCCAAAGAATAAGGGCCGATTGATCGGTTTGGCTCGTCGGTCCCGGTCGGTTTCGTCTTCTGCTCCACCACCGCCTTTTGTTGATCCCGAAGTACTTATGGGTCAAATGCAGGACAAAGATAACCGCATATCTGCGTTGGAGACCCAGATGGCGACTCAACAGGCGCGCTTCGAGCAACAGTATGCGACCTTCGAGGCACAGCAGGTGGGCTACGAGGAACAGAGGAGGCTGAACCAGCAGATGATGGACATGATGAGGACGTTGCACCCGAACGTCCAGTTCCCGACCCTGCAAAACACGAACCCCCAGAACCCGAACCCGTAGATTTTTTTTTTCAAAAATTTGTAATGTTTCAAAACTTTGTAATGTTTTTTTAATTTGTAAGATTCTGAATTTTAATTTTATATTTTCGAAATTAATTTTCTATATTAAAAATTTTTATTTTCGAATTTATATTTCTAATAATTTTTAAAAAAAAAATTTTATTTTTCAAAATTCCGAGGAACGTTCCCTCGGAATTTTCCGAGGCTTATTTTCCTCGGAAAATTCCGAGGGAACGTTCCTCGGAATTTTGCAAGGATTATTCCGAGGGATAGTTCCTCGGAAAATTCCGAGGACGGCTCCCTCGGAATATTCCGACGAACAGCTCCCTCGGAATATTCCGACGCTTCCGAGAATGTTTGTTCGTCGGAATGGTCGTCGGAAAATACCGACGGCGTGTTCCTCGGTATATTCCGACGACCATTCCGACGACGGCCTATCCTCGGAATCTCCTCGGTATAACTCTCCCTCAGAATTCCGTCGGAAATTTCCGAGGAAATTCCGAGGAAATGACGAATTCCGAGGAGATTTTTCCGAGGGACAATTTCCTAGGAATTCCGTCGGAATACCGTTATTCCGACGGAATTCCTAGGAATTTGTCCCTCGGAAAACCCATGTTTTCTTGTAGTGTAATAAATGGTCTAATTGGACAAAAGATCAATTAGTACATGGTCGAATTGGATAAAGACCAAATGGATAATCGGTGTCTATGGATTTTCTAAAAATATATTTTCATAATTTTAACAAGAAAACGTAGTTTTAAAATTTTAGCAAAGTATATTTTCCTCTCCTACCGGTGTCCTGTTTGGGTTGGTGGCTTGCTTGGTTCAAAGATCTACTATAGTGGGATATCTTATAAACTGTTTGTGAAAGTCTATGTCGCTGTTTGTGTTGTTCAGCGCAGCAGTGTTTCCGAGACCTCTCTAGCTCCAAGTATGGTATCTGGTGTTTGAGTTTGTGTTTTAGCCCTTGCCTCGGTTCCATCAGGCTGGGGCTGTGCTTTGTTTTTTTCTGCTATGTGAAGTGATGAAGAAGTTGTGTGTTAGGAGGAGTGTTTTACCTTGGTCTTGTTGCAACGGTACTGTTGTGGTATTTTGATCATGGCTAATCTCCAGTTTCTTGGACGATTTATCTGGCTCCAGTATCAACAATTGGGAGCTCCAGATCATATTTACTTCAGTCATGAGAAGTCACAAGGTTAAATCGTTTATATCCTTGTCTTCATGGATTGATTATTCCAAGCTTTTGACCTCGATGTTTCCTTATTCATTGGAACAATATAAAGAGTCAAGCTGTAAAATCTCCATGTCGAATGGTACCTACTGGTATCAATCTATTCCGGTAGATAATGTTTTTCTTTTGCTTTTTCGCACTGGTGTATTTATACAGTACGACTAAAGATTTTGTAAGACCAGTTTGGTCATCCAACTTTTATCTTTTTTTTTGTCGACGTCATCAACTTTTATTTGATTAAAAAAAAAATCAGTGTCAAAAAAGAAAAGTCAAATGATTGCCTATCTACTGATAACATAATGGATTAGTGTCATATAAAATAATCTTAGCTTAAAATATAAATAAAACGTTGTTGAAAAAGAATACCCTAGAAAGTAATCAATAGAAATGAAAACATAACATATGATACTCAAGTAATTTAATTTCTCAATATTCATAAGAAGCTTTAAGAACTACTAAGATTTTTGTGAAAAACAAGACTATCCATCTCTCATAACTTGAAATGATTATAAATCTTAAAACAATGGTGGCTTCAGGTCAATCCGATAATCTGCTTCTCTTCCTGTTTCTGCTTTTCTTAAAGCTCTTTGACTCCTAATTTGACGAACTCGTCCACCACTGTCTTCATAAAGGATGCTACTTCGGCCCTAAACTTGTCTGAGCCCCTCTTGCTAGTTTTTGAAACATCATGGACGCCACCTTTAACCATAGATCCAAGAGGAGCTCCCTTTTTATAAGCATTGCACGCTTTCACTAACTCGTGAGCCCGCATGAAGTAATGGCTACGAACAAACTCTTCAAAGTGCTGCGCATAATACATCAACAACCAACAGTTTGAACCCCAAATTTAGGAAAATTAAAATACAAAAAAGAAACAACTGAATGATGACTAAAATATTACCTTGGGTGGTCTTCTCATGCTGTAAACCATCGTCTTTAACGACAACACGAATACATTCTCACTGTAAGCTTCAGAAAGAAGCTCGCCTGATTGAGTCCCCTTGCTCCGCTCATAGCCAGGTTCGTTAAAGTAAGGTTTTTGATTCAAAATGAGTGCTTGGATTGAGACAAGAAGCTGTAACATTGTGGACTCCTCTGGAATCCAACTCTCCCTCGCATTACCGGTCCAGGTACCGAGAAGACTTAAGCATACGTAACCACAATTGTATAGATTCGGGTTTATACTAAGCCCACCGGCATGGTAATAAACTTTCTGCAGCAAAAAATATATCAATAAATATATTTAATTGCAAAGGATTCTAAGCAAAAAAAATTAAAAAATAAAATAAACGGAAACAAAATAAAGAAAGATGACAAGGACATACTGGTGGCGCTGAAGGATAGGTGTCTGAGAACTGAATATCAAAAAAGAAAAGACCGTCATGATAAGGAGTTCCCTCGGCTCCAATAATTACTGCTCTCAAAAGATCCATTCTTGACTCACAGGCTCGGACAAATATCGTCTCTGTTTGTGATTAAGAAGAAATAGGTATTAAAAATATTGCATGCATTGATCTGAATAAGTAACATAAACCAACCTGGCAAATCATTCTCAAGAATCTTCCAATCTGATTGAACCTTTTTCACCCAACCCTTTGCGTGCTGATAAAGATAAAAGAGAGACAACTAACGTTTAAATATCAAAGAAGGATTAAAGAAACAGCCTCGGAGATGATATATACATATAACATTACCTGCCTTGAAGCTTTTCCCTGGGAAGCAAAGTGATGATCCGAGAAATCCTCAACAGTGTCAAATCTTTTAAAGTCTCGCAGAAAATTAGCCTGCGCTGAAGAAATAACCTCAGCCGCTACTCTAAGGCCCGAAGAGCTAGCACAATCATCAACTTTAAAAGGTCTTGAAGGAAGAGATGGCGCCATCACAATATTAGGAGACCTAGGTTGAGTAGACATCACCACTTCCGCACCAGTTGGGATATTCTGAGAATTTAGGATGGCTTGAAACATTGCATATTCATCAAGCTCCATCGGCACAGCTTCACTAGCTAGATGACTAATTGGGTTATGATCATACGAAGATATATCTTGTATTGATTTTCCTTTGTTCTTCTTATCAGCAGCATTATCAACCTGATCTGAAGAAATAACCTCAGCAGCTACTCTAAAGCCAGAAGAGCTAGCAAAATCATCAACTTTAAAAGGTCTCGAAGGAAGAGATGGCGCCATCACAATATTAGGAGACCTAGGTTGGGTAGACATCACCACTTCCACGCCAGTTGGGATATTCTGAGAATTTAGGATGGCTTGAAACATTGCGTAGTCATCAAGCTCCATCACAGCTTCACTAGCTAGATGACTAAATGGGTTATGATCATAAGAAGATATATCTTGTATAGCTTTTCCTTTGTTCTTCTTATCGTATTGTTCCACATCAATCACTTCAGCAATTACAGCCTGTGACAAGATAAAAGCAGCTAAAATTATACAACCAAAGTACAATAGATAAACAAGTGAATTCTCAAAACGTTGACACGAAAACTTATCGATTCCCAATTACGATACTCAACAGGAACAAAGAAAACGCATCAGTCTTAACTTTTCTTAAAAGAAGTAAAGAAAATAAGAAGACATAAAGATGTGTTTGTATATATGTAGGGGTGTCACGAGCTGTCCACGTGCAACGGCAAAGAAGAAAAACAGTAGAAGCATAACTATTACGTGAGCAAACAAAACAAATCAAATCATAACCCTAAGACACCAAAAGGCCATAGATAATCATCATGGATAATGAAACCCTAATAACATCTCTAACCATAACTCTATTTTAGAATACTTTCAAGTTCACTTTTCCAGATAAAATCAGTAATTATAAACACGACTAAACCGGACAAAGGGACGAAAAGATCGAACCTGTTTGGGTTTTCGAGTTCTCGAACCCGAAGTTATTGGAGGAGGGGAGATTTCCACCACGTCGGGATCCATTGACGAAATTCGCAAAGCTTGATTCATTCTCTTTGGCAACTGAAAAGAGACGTTTTATCTTTCAATTTATAGCAAAAGGTATTATAAAGGAAATAATGTTAGGTCTCTCCACATTCCCACTGCTGTCGCCCTAAGAGTTAAGATTTCTCGATTTCATTCAACACTTGTAAACTTCCTTCTTTAAATCTTGGGAATTATTTCGTTCAATAACTACAAGATCTAAAAATATGCGTAAAAAAATAATAAAAATATGCTTAAGATCTATACTATCAAAAATCAAGACTTTTTTATGTGTGATTTTCTTATTTGGTCCAACCTTAGAAAATTTATTAATTTTTTCATAACTTAATTATAATATCTTCTAATATCTTTATTTGTATTTTAATACTAATAAATATCTTGAAGAAATGTCTAACAAAACCTTTCAAATATCTTTTAGAATCCCTTTTAAATAAATTTTCAAAATTATTTAATTAATTTTTTTATTATTACAAAGTATAATTAGAAACTCAATTTAGTTTAGTTTTGATTGTTAACGGAAAGCAATTATATAAATACTTTAAACAATATTTTAGTGATGATAATAATTTTAAATTTATTTAATTTTCAAAACTAAATTTAAGAAATATTTTAGAAGATATTTTTAAGAAATAAATATTCATTTCTATTTCTAATTTAAAAATAAAATATCTTATCTATTTAACACATAAATTATGACTTATTTCATATGTGATTTTGTTTTTAATTTAGACCACTTAGAAGTCATATCTTTAAATGTTTTATTTATATCTTTATATATAAAGAAGGTTAGTATTCCTCTGGTGCTACCACATTAGATTCTAGCATGGAAATTAAAGGTATCTCGCGCTGCCATTTATTTTAAAATATGTGATGGGTTGCGTTATGTGTGTGGCTTTGTGTTTTCTCATGAAACTCAGCCCAACGGCCTCTCCACCCGCGTTTCTTCTGAATTTAGGGTTCATCACGTTTTTTGTTCTACGCCATTCGAAAGCTTGAGATTCGAACGCGTCGTTTGATCTTTCCAGATTGGTTTGTGAGACGAATCGTCTTGGTTCCATGGTGGAGGATAATTTGATTTCTAATTTGTTTGTAGATTTTGTTTCAAATTGTTCATCTACTGATTATCAAAATTATTATTCAAAGCTTCTGTTTGTGGGAGATGATGGTGGGAAAATGGTATTGAAATTATTATATTTGAAAGGTAACCTCTATTATAAATTATTTGTCGTTTTTTCATATATAGAGCACTAAAAGACATTAGAATATCTGTGTTAGGCAAACTCAGAAGAATCTCGAGAGCAAAGTATTCACGGTATGGTGATAACTACCGCTCAGTTTGAATCGATAACTTCTTTTCTCTTGGTTTGTGTGACACTACAAGAAATACGGGTATTGGTAGCAGTTCACGGTAGCACGAATTCACGAACTGCTACCAAAAGTTATGCCCATATTTTTGGTAGCGTTATTTCCTCGCTAGCTATATTCATCAGTAACCCGGTAAAAAAATAATTAAAAATTCAGTTAAACATAGTAAAGTGGTGTCGCGATGCAAAAGACCTAAGGTTTGTTTCAACCTTTTCCGCCTCTCCTTCTCTTCACTTAGAAACTATCGAAGAAAAAAAAGAATGGGGAAGCTCAATCTCGCCGATCTTTGACCAGAATCCGTACGGTACGGTGCTTTCATCGCCGGCGGACAGCTTCCCGGTGAACCCGGATTCCATTTTGTCTGATTAATTCCTTCTATAAGTTAAATGTATATGATTTCTCTTTGATGAATTCGATCGTTTGATTTGTTACAAGTTTTAAAAATTTGATTTAACCGAAGATTAGGAGGAGAGAAGTCAGGTTAGAGCTAATCAGTTCTGTTTCTTATTTTGTATCGTGAGGAGAATTGATTTATGGTTTGATTGTTTTGGACCGAACGCGAATTGATTTGTGGTTCTTGTCTGTTCTCTTTTGCTTTGCAGGTTTGAGCTTTTGATTGTCCGTTTTGGAGTGAAGTGGAGTTGAAATCGGAAGGAGCTTATTGAGGTGATTCTTTTTCACCCAATAGAAGTTGTTTCTTGTTGGTGGTAGTGAATGACTGAGTTATAGTATTTGATAGATTGGCGATTGAATAATTGATAGTTTATTGGTACTTATGTGAATAACAATGTGTCTGTTTGGTGTATGTTTGACTTATAATTTATGGCTTTGCTTGATTTTGTTGGTTTATCGGTTAGAAACTTAGGACATAAAATGGTTGAAAAGTCATGGGTTCATCTAAACAGGTATGGAAAAACAATATATATTATAGGAACTTATATTTTGTGTGTGATTAAGAGTGTTTAAATTATGATTTCATGTCTCTAAACCGAAGAGCTGATCCTGATTATGAGAGAGGTGCATGGGAATTTGTGAGGTCAGTTGCTGCAGATTTGCGAGAGTCTGAGTTGATCATCTGCCCATGTATTGATTGTCGCAACGTAGATCGTCACTCAGCCAGTGTTATTGTGGATCATTTAGTAACTAGGGGAATGGATTTGAGTTACAAAATGAAGGAGGATTGGTATCACCATGGAGAAGTAATATCAGGGACTGACAGCAAAAGCAGTGCAAGTGAGAAGAGCAATGAGATTTTAGGGTTATACCAAGCAGCAGCGTATGGTGATGAAGAGTTTCTAAGGCATGGTGACTTAAGTGAGGTTGCTGAAGGTGAAGATAAGGCAGAAGATGAGTTTCTTGCTAAGCTAGCCGATGCAGAAACACCTCTGTATCCAAGTTGTGGTAACCACATCAAGCTCTCTGCTATTGTTTCACTCTTTAGGATAAAGACTCAGAATGGTTGGTCTGATAGAAGCTTTGATCTGTTGCTTGAGACTTTGCCACAGATGCTACCCAAGGATAATGTCTTGCACACGTCCTTGTACGAAGTAAAGAGGTTCTTGAGATCTTTTGATATGGGTTATGAGAAGATACACGCCTGTGTGAACGACTGCTGTCTATTCAGAAAGGAGTTTGAGAAGTTAGACAAATGTCCGAAATGCAATGCATCAAGATGGAAGAGTAACTTGCGCACAGGTGATGTAAAGAAAGGTATTCCACAGAAAGTTCTTAGATATTTTCCCATAATCCCACGTCTGAAGAGGATGTTCAGGTCAGAGGACATGTCAAAGGACTTAAGGTGGCATTTTAGTAATAAAAGCACTGATGGGAAAAGCAGACATCCGGTTGATTCTGTAACTTGGGATCAGATGAATGACAGATATCCTTCATTTGCCGCTGAAGAAAGGAATCTTCGGCTTGGGCTGTCCACTGATGGGTTCAATCCTTTCAGCATGAAGAATGTGAACTACAGTTGCTGGCCCGTTTTGCTTGTCATTTACAACCTGTCACCTGAAAAGTGTATGAAGGAGGAGAACATCATGTTGTCGTTGCTCATTCCTGGTCCAACCCAACCTGGTAACAACATTGATGTGTACTTAGAACCGCTTATAGAGGATCTTAACCACCTGTGGGAGAAAGGAGAGGTAACGTATGATGCAGTCAGCCACACGACTTTCACATTAAGAGCAATGCTTCTCTGGACCATTCAGGATTTTCCAGCATATGGTAATCTCGCAGGCTGCAAAGTAAAGGGGAAAATGGGTTGTCCAGTGTGTGGGAAAAACACAGACACAATGTGGTTGACTAACTGCAGGAAGCACGTTTATATGTCCCACCGGAAAGGTCTTCCTCCCACACATCCTTATCGAGGAAAGAAAGCTTGGTTTGATGGGAAAGCAGTGCATGGGAAAAAGGGTAGAATTCTGAGTGGTCATAACATAAGTCATATACTCAGAAACTACAAGAATGATTTTGGAAAAGTGAAAGTAACTGGAAGGAAGAGGAAGATTAATGAGACGGTTAGATCAGACTCCAATACGGATGATGAATCCAGTGATTCAGAGGAAGAGGAAGAGGAAGAAGCAGTTGATGAGGAAGAGCTATCTAGATGGAAGAAGCGGTCAGTCTTTTTCAAGTTACCTTATTGGGAGGTATGTTTCTAATCTGAAGAGATATCAGTTTTTATGACCTGTGCAGTCACCACCTTTCTTTGACACTATTATCTTTGTTTGTTTTGTATAGGATCTACCGGTAAGACACAACTTCGACGTTATGCACGTGGAAAGAAATGTTGCTGCAAGCCTTATAGCAACATTGTTGCATTGTGGAAAATCTAAAGACGGTCTTAACGCGAGGAAAGATCTAGAACTGCTTGGCATTAGGAAGGATTTACATCCTCAACCCCGTGGAAAAAGAACATACCTTCCTCCAGCTCCTTGGTCTCTGTCCAGCAAAGAGAAAAAAGTATTCTGCAAGCGGTTATCAGACTTCAGAGGTCCGGATGGTTATTGCTCAAATATATCAAGGTGTGTGAAGTTGGAAGAATCTAAGATATCAGGGTTGAAATCACATGATTACCATGTCTTGATGCAACAGCTTCTTCCGGTTGCTATCAGAGGTATCAACTGAGTCTTTAAACTTTGTATTAGTCAAGATTTAGATGTCCTGATGCAACAGCTTCTCCATTTATAATTTGGACAGGGTTATTACCTAAAGGTGTTAGGATAGCTATTCGACGCCTCTGTGCTTTCTTCCATCATTTATGTCAGCGGGTAATTGATGTAGACAAAATTACAACAATGGAGGAGGAAATTGTGGAAACACTCTGCATGTTTGAGCGTTTTTTTCCTTCAAGTTTCTTTGATATAATGGTGCATTTGGTAGTTCATCTAGGCAGGAAAGCTCGGTTATGTGGACCAGTTCATTTCCGTTGGATGTACCCATTTGAGAGATTCATGAAGGTGCTGAAAGACTTTGTCAGAAACCTTGCAAGGCCAGAGGGTTGTATTGCTGAAGCGTATCTCGCAGAGGAATGTGTTAGGTTTTGCAGTCAGTTCTTGAAAAAAACAACAGGTTATGAGGAGAAACCTGATAGAAACGCTGAGTATGAGAGTAGCTCTATTCTTGAAGGTCGTCCAATATCTGCTGGCACTTGTTGTGTTCTTTCTGAGAAGGATATGAGCATTGTACATCTTGCTGTGATTCAGAATATGGCTATCGTCGAACCTTATGTGGAGTAAGTCTTTCAAAGCTACCTTTTGTTTTGTAGTTACTGCGGGTTGTTAGTTTATTAAGTTGTTAATACTCTGTTTGAATCCTTTTGAAGCATGCATCTACAGCATCTACAAGACACTAATGAAAAATGTAGACGTGATGCAACAATATTATGGAGAATGCATTCACAGAAATTTGCTTCTTGGTTAAAAGAGCAGGTAGTTCTCATAATATGATCAACAATTTAGTTTTCCTGGCTTTGGCTATACATATGTATTGACACAACATATCTTTTTATAGATACCTATTAGCTCAGACCATCACGACGAGACACTCAAATGGCTGGCCTACGGACCTCGTGTTAGCTCTAGGTCTTACACTGGTTACATAGTTAATGGTCTGCGGTTCCACACGATTTCAGTTGACAGACAAAGCCAGAACAGTGGTGTTCTATATGAGGCAACAGCTATGTGTAGATCAAGTGTAAAAGATACTTCGCAGATGGTTGACTTGGTAACATACTATGGCAGAGTGTTGGAGATTCTGCTGATCGATTACAATACATTTTACATTCATGTATTTCGCTGTCAGTGGGCAAATATAGGTAACAGAGTCAAGGTAGAAGATGGCTTCACACTAGTGAACCTCAACCAAAGTCAAATGGCTTATGCTAGAGATCCATACATCCTCGCCCAAGCGTGCGAAGAAGCAGACAGATGCAGAAATGGAGGTTGCAGATGAAGAGCAATTCATCGAACATATAACAACCAGAGCAGTCTCAGATGAAATGGTGGAAGAAGCACATGAGTTGGGAGAGGAGAATCAGAATGAAATGGAGGAAGAAGCACAGGAGTTGGGAGAGGAGAATCAGAATGAAATGGAGGAAGAAGCACAGGAGTTGGGAGAGGAGATTCAGAATGAAATGGAGGAAGAAGCACAAGACTTGGGGGAGGAGAATCAGAACGAAATGGAGGAAGAAGAGGAAGTTGTTGCTGGAGCTGATGGAGTGCAGACTCAGACTGACACAGCTAGTACATCACAACGTAAAAGACGTCGAGGACCTACAAAGATGAAACACATTGCCAAGGATCCAAATGAACGGCAACATGTCGACTTCACAGATACGGGGGATCCCTGTGGTCCAGGTTCAATATTGTTATCCTCTTACTTGGGTCCCTTAGTACGTGAACATGTGCCGGTGATCATTGATAACTGGAGACAAGTCAGTGAAGAAATCAAGACTGTGCTTTGGAAATCTATTGAGGTAAACATATTTTTTTTTACTTTTACTTGCAATCCATTTAACTTGTATTTTAATATGTCTCATTCTTGACTGCAGATGAGGTTTGATTTGGACGAAGACTTCAAAAAGGTTGCTGTGTTTAAACAGATGGGATGTTTGTGGAGAGCATCCAAATCACGTCTGGTAACATCTGTTAGGAAAGCTCCAACTATTAAAGCTAGGATGAGCCTGCAACCAAACAATGTAACTACAGCTGAATGGCGTAAATTTGTCAGATATAAGACCAGTAAAGCCTTTAAGGTTGTCAGCGACTCTTACAAAGAAAGAAGACAGAAGCAGATTCCTCACACCTGCGGCCGTAAAGGCATGGTCAGGCTGAGAGAAGATTTGGTCAAGTCTAGCGAAGATCCATCAAAAGTGTCGAGGCTACGAGTTTGGGTGAAATCACGAACAAAGAAGGATGGTACTCCTGTCAATGTTAATGCAGCTGAAAAGATTGTAAGTTTTAATCTTTGATATTGCTTCTAAGAAGTTGGATTGGCTGGTTGCTGCTTTGTGGTTATTGAAATTTTAATGTCTTTCCAGAAAAAGGCATCAGAGATCGAACTTGAGGGTCATGCCGATTCAACGACAACAAATCTAAAGCACGATATGCTATCTCAGATATTGGGACCTGATCAACCTGGGCGGTTGCGGGCAATGGGCGGTTGCGGGCAATGGGCAGAGGCATTAGCATGACCAAATTGAATTGTTTACAGGTTAAGGACAGCTATATCGCTGCAATGGAACAAAAACAGGTGTCTCTGCAGGAACAGGTTCATGATTTACAGAAGGCCCTTCGCAGAATGAATAATCAGGGACCTGCAACTGATGTCAGTGAAAACCAGGTATGAATTGAGTTCATCTGCCTTACTCTATCTATGGAATTGTATATATGAATTGGTTTGACATTGCTTGTTCTTCATGTAGAGTGTAAATAATACCAGATCACTTCCCAAGTGTTATCTGGTTGACTGGACTTCTGTCGATGAGAAAGTTGCTGAGGGAAGGGTGGTTTCAGCTGAAGCTGATGAGTTAGTTAATGGGATTCCTTTAGGGCCTCACGCGGTGAAGGTTTTAGTTGAAACTGCAATAAAAGCAGACACTTTTTTTATGGCGCCCTGCACAGAATATGTTTACTTTGGAGGATGCAGTTGGCGAAATGATTGCATGGCATTCTGATCACTGTATTGTTGCAACAGCAGGTCTCATTCCAGAGGACAATGCTCCTAACGTTAAGTTTCTTCTCCCTCTGTAGTTGATTATGTTTTCTCTCTATACATGAGTATGATTCTGAGTCTTTTTTATCCCGTCTTTGTTGTCTTTGGCAGAGCCCCTTCACAGGTTCAGTTAACAAATGCAAACTCATGGACTATATAAAGAAGGAGGAAGTGGTTGCTGTAGGCCGATGGCAGACAAAAGAACCAAAATCATTGGTCAATGGACTCCCTCTTGGTCCTAATGCAGTAAAAGTTTATGTTGATGAGGTCCTAAACCCAACGGCATACATATGGAGGCCTACTGTAGGAAAGACAACTATGGAGGATTTTATGAACTGTTATGTAGCATGGCCTGCAAATTGCGTTGTGTTTGAATCGGATATGACAGATTCTCCTCGTCGTCAACAATCAGATTCTAAAGCAGTGAGTTCATCTTCTAAGAATCAGAAGTCTCCATTAACACCACCAGCTCCTAAGAAACCATTTACTCCAGCATCTCCTCTACGCAGATCTGAGGTACTTTCTTTTGTTCAATTAGTTGATTTGTTATGGGATGATGCTTGAATTTTGGCTTCGATTTTGCTTTATGTGATTCCAGCGTAACAAATTCAAGCCAAATCAAAAAATCCAGCTGCTGGATATATCTGGAAACAATGTGGTCGTCGCTGAAGGACGTTGGTCTTCGAGTAATCCTGAGCATCTTGTCCACTTTCAGGCATTGGGGCTTGGTGCTTGTAGAGTCTTTGTGGATGTTGTCAAGGTGAAAGATGCAGCTGTGTGGAGGACTTCGTCGGAGATCGAGTATATGGAAGATGCACTAGGCAGCTGTCTTGCTTGGCCAGAGGATAAAATTATAACGGTGAGAGTTGTGTTTATTTTGCGTTCTTTCTCACATGTTCTCTTGCATCCGTATGAAAATGTAAAAAACTAAGGTTATATGTCTTTATTTACAGGTTTGACAAAAGACCAAAAGAAGCATGGTGACTTGGTGTTTCCTGTTTAGTTAAGTTCTTGTTCTTTGCTGTTTCAGAACATGGCTTTGTATTTTAATGACTCGTGTGTTTCTCTTTTTCATGTACTCGGTTGAAAAATTTAATCTATGTATGGTTTGGATAATGTTACTAAATTAAGATTTTATGTTATTGTGTTTGATCCATTTTATCATTTCAATTTTACAAAAGCCCAATAAACTAAATGTCCATTTGTTGGTTCAGCTAGAAAATCACTATTTTCAATTTAGGGTAAGGATAGGGGTTAGGATTCTCATGTTTTTTTTGTGATTAGGTTTAGAGATTTCTTTTAAGGTTTATTCCACTTATAGTTTTCAGGTCTTTTTCAAGATGCTATAACACACACTAAGACAAAATGATATGTTAATCACAAAACATATGATGTAGTTCCCCTTTCCACATTATCTTTGTTGTGAAAGTGTTAGCATATGTAGTGTTGAGTTTGAGGATTAGGGTATATTGGTGTAGTTAAAGTGTTTTGTGGTTTATATGTTGACAAATTGATGCTAAAATTAGATTTATATTTTAAAATCATGATTATAAATTTTTACAAATTTTTTACATATTTTAAAAATAATTTTAAATACCCAGAAACATAATTTCTCTTCTTTTTTTAGTAGCCATCGATTTGATATAAGATCAAAGGCCCATAATCCACCATCCATCTATCCTCGTCCTCTCTTCCTATTGGTTGATTATTTTAAGGCAAGGATTCTAATCATGTCCGTTCGTAAATGTTGATCTAACGGTTCACAATTGTTTTTGTCTTTTATCTCCTTCCTTCTCTCTCAGAAAGAACCCCCACCGCAACCTAGGTTACAGAGTTATCTCAAACAACCGCAATTCTCTCTGTGCCACCACGAGCCCACTTCGACCCACCACTAATCACTGTCTACACATCACCATTCCATCTCAAACAACCATGAATCTCTCTTAAGCAACCTCGATTTCACTCTCTGGGTTTCCATCGAACTCATCCATATCAAAAGGTCTGCGCCCTCTAACGCCCAAACCCTAGATTTAACTCATCCTTATGATTATTATACATTTCTCTAATTAAAAAGGTAACAACTCTTAACAGATCCTTAAAGATTTGAAGCCTTAGAGATCTGGGTTTGGAACTTCTTCAAAGGTCAGAGATATTCGATTTCCATTTATTCTTCTTCAAATATCATCTTCGATTTATTATTTCTTCTTCAAATTATGTGTATTGTAACCATATAGATCTATCTAACTACTGTTAAGTTTTCATTTTAAGTTAAGATATTCATAATCAAATATCAATTACAGTTCTAACTTGTGTTAACTTTACAGTCTAGAAATCTAATGGAAGGAAGGAAGATCATTGTATGTGCTCTGCCGGCATCTGGAGTGAGACCACAACTACTCCAAAAAACAAAAACCACAACAAGAAGCACTCAACACAGAACAACAACGAGGACAGTCCTCGGGTGGGAATGATGTGGAGGAGATAACCAGAGCAGAGTTCAGGGGTGGGAATGATGTGGAGGAGATAACCAGAGCAGAGTATAGACGCTCTCTTGGCTACTTGACACGCATTGAGGAACCTGAAGAAGACATCGACCCAATGTTCAGAAACTCGTCTCTTATGAGACACATACGACAAGCACAAGGACAGTCCTCACGAAACAAGTCTGGCGGTCATTACTAATTGTTGTTTATGTATGTGTTTCTTTGCTATATGATTAATCAATTGTCAGCATCATAATGCTTTTCCCATATTTCTATTTTCGTTACAATTACTAAAAAATCTTATTTTCATTTCTCTTTCCAATATTTTGCATTTCAATAACCCAAAAAATAAACAAAATTCAGTAAATCAAACCAACAAATGTGTCAATATAGAAAAAATCGTATATTCAGTGTTAGCTATGAATATAAACTTCCTAGCACGAGAAAAATGCTGTATTAAAATTTTCAATGGCTTACGTACATTGCTATTACAGGATCAAAAATACTGAGTTACAAAAACGTAATCCATGACAAAAAAATAATTGTCATAAGAAAATATTTTATGGCACACAGAAACTGCCACATAAATATTTAAAATAGCTAAAACCAGTCGCTATAAATAAGTTTAATATAACACAGCAAAAATGTTATAATATCTCTAAATTGTTACAGCACGCGAAAAACGCTACGCTAGGAGGGGGGTCTATTATAGCTGCGGCTGTCACGGCGTTCTTCGAAACGCTATGAAAACGATATGATAGCGTTTTTCGGGTGCTAATAATACACATATTTGTTGTAGTGTGAGTTTATGGCTATTGGTGTTTTGTTTGATTTTCTTCCTCTTGACAGGTTGCCTCTGCTTTTTCAAATGCTGGTTTGGAGGTAGTGTTGATGTCACCAAGAGCAACGAGTGGACAGGTAAGACAAGTTATGATCTTTACGTATAGCCAATGTTGTGGTTTATTTGGTTTTGAATTTTCAGCTACAACATCATCAGGATGAACGGGTTTGAAGAACTTCTCATGTGTTAACACGAATATTGTTCCCCAGCTATACATTGTAGGTTGACTTAGAAGAAGATATTGTTTTCTACTGTCTGTGCTCTTTCACTTTTCTCTACTTTTCATGATTTTTGTCTGGTTTTGTAACAGTTCCGACATCTTTCCTCCCATCAACGAAAAGGCCATGACGATTGTGGAAGAAAGTAGCAGTGCCATGTTCTTCTCAGTTCTCATTGAACTTTCATCTCTTTTTATTTAGTGTTAGTTGGATTGCTAAAGGTTCATGTTGGGGATGGATTGTACCCATCTTCAAAGCCCATCGAACAAAGGCCCAACCGAATCATCGAAGTCGGCTTGGAGCCGAGGAATCGCAGCTCGGAGACACGGCTCGACCACGGACCGCTTTTAGCCGAGCAGGGAGCGGCTAGCCGAGCAGGGAGCAGCTAGCGGACAACAGCTCGCAACAAGAGGGCAAGCCCAATAAGCTGATAAGGCCCAATCAATTGACAAAGGAGACTAGGTTTAGTCTCCCGAGCAGGGGTATAAAAGGAGAGGGAAGAGAAAAGGAGAAGGGATCGACACTTAGACATACACACTGAGCGGCGAGATTAGGGTTTTAGTCCGTACGAGTTATCTCTCCGCGTGTTGTACTTTTCCGGTTAAAGCTCTCCGAGCTCCGGCTTCTTTTCCTTTTTCTCCACCTTTGTAATCTCACTCCGAAATCTAATAAATACCTCTGTTCAACCTATTTTTAGTATTGTTTACTCGTTGAGACCAATCTCACCCTAAACAATTGGCGCCCACCGTGGGGCTGAACAGATTCAGTGTTTTTAGTTCGGTATGACGTCCACAGGTCCAAACCCTAACACCTCTGGAGAGGAGCCGGAACTCACTCCTCCTCCGCCTCCTCCCATTCCCTCGTCGGATTTCATGAGCTCGGTCATGGCCCGACTCGCTCAGCAGGAAGAGATCCAGAAAGAAACGAACGAACGGCTCGCTGCCATCGTTGCTGCCCTCAGCGCACCGCCTACTAGCGGACTCCCGTTCCGACGACAGCTCTTCGATACAAACCCTCCGACTCCGACGGAAGGTGCAACAGCAAACGAAGCATAGCGCCTCAGAACCCTAGCAGCTGAGACCCCACCGACGATGTCTGATCAAACGACTATCCGAGAGATCGCCGAGTTAAAGTTTAACCTTCAGCAAATGAGCTCAAGGATTCACCAAGCGACAAGCGCTGCTCATGAGATAGACAGCGTTATCGCCTCGACTTCACGGACTCCTTTCACTGATAAGTTGACCCGAGTAAAGCTCAGGAAGATGGACAAGATAAAGCTTCCCGACTACAAACCTGGAGGAGATCCAGTCGAGCATCTGACGGCCTTCAACATAGCTATGGCGAGAGCCCGGCTCTCTGCGGAAGAGAAAGAAGCGGGCTATTGCCAACTCTTCTTTGAGACGCTGAACGAGCAAGCCCTGACGTGGTTCTCCGGGCTTGACGAAGAATCAATCGGCAGTTTCAAGGAGCTCTCCTCGGCGTTCTTGAAGACTTACATCATGTTTACCAAGCGAGAGGCCACAGCTTCAAGTCTCTGGAACTTGAAGCAGAAGAAAGACCAGAGCCTCCGCGACTACATGGAGAGATTCAAGTCGATCGTGTCAAGAATCAACATCCCCGATAACATTGCTATCGACGCGTTGATGAATAACCTCCAAGTAGACTGCAAGTTCCGAGAAGACCTCTATCGGAGCCCTACCCTGTCCCTACAGGATGCCATTGCTCGGTCTCATAACTTCATCCGAATGGAAGAAGACACCAAGGCCATCATGAGCAAACATAATGCTGCGAAGCAAACGGCGACCAAGAACGCCGCCAGCACTCACGTCGAACCGCGTCAGCATGCTTCTTCGAGCAAAAACAACCAGAGAGGTGGTCTCCTTTACGTGGTTGACGAGAACGGGAAGAAGTGGAACACGTTTCACCGAGAAACGGATTCCCCGGATGAAACGCCCCGAGCAACCACAACTACTGCACCAGCTCAAGTCGATGCTGTGGCAGGATCATCCAAAACTCCCTCAGGCCTCACCAAGTCATGCAAGTTACACGGAGTCAAAGGCCATGACACTTCGGAGTGCAAAACGCTCTTCGCGCTGTTTCTTTCCTCAATCGAAAGCGGTGAGCTTAAGATCCCCTCTCCAAAGCCTAAGAGCGAAAGCAGTTGGAGCAGGAACAAGGACAGAAAGAACCAGAGGAAGAATCAAGGCAAGCCTAAACAGGATAACCTGAAACCAAAGGATTCCGAGCAGGCGCCCGAGCGGGATGATGATGACGACGTCTCGGGAGACGAAGATCAACCAGCAGTCAGGCAGAGGATAGAAGTTATTCGCGCCCAACCCGAGTCATCATCAGACGATGAAAGCCCTCCAGAAGAAGCCCTCGAGACATCGGACCTGCGCGAATTCCTCAAGAGAAAGACAACTCCCGAGGTCGGGAAACCACCTGGCACTTCTGACCTCAGATCGAAGCTGGATGCTAAACGGTTGAAGCATGCGCCTCCAGACGAAGCTCCCGTTTCTGATCTGAGAGAGCGATTAAACGCCAAAATAGGCGACTTACGCGAGAAGCTAAACCGCAGTAAGACCGACCAACAGGAGGAGAGTAAAGATCTCCGTGACGTCCTTATCAAGAAGCGATCAACCATGAGGCCACGGATTAATGTGATCATGGGAGGATCACCCCCTTGCGGAGATTTGGTGAGATTTGTGAAGGGTCATCGCCGACAAGCTGAAACGTCTCAGCGTTGGCCACAGAAACCTCCCAGCGATCCCGAGATTTCTTTCTCTCCGCACGATCTGTTCGGAGTCAGTCTACCTCACAACGATCCACTGCTCGTCGTCTTAGCGATCGATAAGTACGACGTCACCAAGGTGCTTATCGATACAGGAAGCTCGGTGGACATTATTTTTCAAGAGACTCTGATCAAGATGGGAATTGATTTAAAGGACGTGAAGCCGTCATCGAGAACATTAACTGGTTTCAACGGATCCTCCGAGGCAAATCTCGGGACAATCCGCCTAGCAGTCCAAGCGGAAGGAGTGACCAGAGTGGTCAAATTCTCGGTAGTCAGCACAAAGACCCCCTATCACGTTATCCTCGGAACCCCATGGCTACATTCAATGCGAGCAATCGCATCAACCTATCACCAGTGTGTCAAGTTCCCCGGAATCGACAAAACCATCAAGTCTATTCGTGGAGATCAACGTGCTGCCCGAGATCTCTTGATCGCAACCGTTAAGCTGCAGCGCGCACAGTCCCTTGTTAATTCAGTATCACCACCAGTAAGCAAGATACGCCCTCAGAAGGAGGAAATGCTCGAAGTTCCAGTGGATGAGTCGGACCCGAGCAAAGTTCTTCGCATCGGCGCATATCTTTCCGATGAAATGAAACTCAAGATCATCGATTTCTTGAAGAAGAATCTATCAACCTTTGCGTGGTCGATGTCCGACATGCAAGGAATCGATCCCGCGATCACGACGCATGAGCTGAACGTAGATCCTAACGTCAAGCCAATTCGTCAGAAGAGGCGGAAGCTAGGTCCCGAGAGATCAAAAGCAGTCGTTGAGGAAGTGGAACGACTACTCAATGGCGGATCAATTACTGAGGTCAAGTATCCGGAGTGGTTAGCCAACCCGGTCGTAGTAAAGAAGAAGAACGGCAAGTGGCGCATGTGCGTCGATTTCACGGATCTCAACAAGGCATGCCCGAAGGATAGTTACCCGTTGCCGAACATCGATCGACTCGTGGAATCGACCGCCGGAAACGAGATGCTTACCTTCATGGATGCTTTCTCGGGGTACAACCAGATCCTGATGCACCCCGAGGATCGAGAGAAGACTTCGTTCATCACCGATCGAGGGACTTACTGCTACAAAGTAATGCCTTTCGGATTGAAGAACGCATGAGCGACTTATCAACGATTGGTTAACCGCATGTTCGCCAAGCAACTCGGAAAAACGATGGAGGTTTACATCGATGACATGCTGGTTAAGTCACTCCGAGCAGATGAGCATCTGACGCATTTGCAAGAATGTTTCGAGATCCTTAACGCATATAAGATGAAGTTAAACCCGGCCAAATGCACTTTTGGCGTCTCATCTGGCGAGTTCCTCGGATACATCGTGACGCAAAGAGGAATCGAAGCAAATCCCAAACAGATCTCAGCAGTCCTCGATCTTCCGAGTCCAAGAAACTGCCGAGAAGTCCAACGGCTTACCGGCAGAATCGCAGCTCTCAACAGGTTTATTTCACGATCAACCGATAAATGCCTTCCCTTCTATGATCTCCTCCGAGGAAACAAGAAGTTCCTCTGGGACGAAAAGTGCGAGAAAGCATTTTCTCAGCTCAAGCAGTACCTTACAACTCCCCCAATCTTAGCCAAACCAGACGTAGGTGACGTCTTGTCTCTGTACATTGCTGTGTCTTCCGCTGCTATTAGCAGTGTATTGATTAAAGAGGACCGCGGTGAGCAAATACCAGTATTCTATATGAGTAGAAGGATGACCGGACCCGAGACTCGGTATCCGACGCTCGAAAAGATGGCTTTGGCAGTAGTGGAGTCAGCGAGAAAACTACGTCCTTATTTTCAGTCTCATTCGGTGGAAGTTCTTACCGATCAACCACTGAGAACCGTGTTACAAAACACTACTAGAGCGGGTCGACTAACCAAGTGGGCTATCGAGCTTGGAGAGCTCGATATCACTTACAAGTGCCGAACAGCGGCCAAAGCTCAGGTTCACGCAGATTTTCTTGTATAACTATCACCCGAACTGGCTCAAGACCTCGAAGTACACGATGCAAACTGGATCCTCCACGTCGACGGATCCTCGACGAACAAAGGCTCGGGAGCTGGAGTCCAACTCCAGTCTCCAACCGGAGAACTAATCAGGCAATCTTTCAGCTTCGGTTTCCCGGCGTCCAACAACGAAGCAGAATACGAGTCGCTTATCGCAGGGCTTCGCCTCGCGAAAGCAGTTAAGGCCAAGAGACTAAGTGCATACTGCGACTCGCAACTAGTTGCGAGTCAATTTAGCGGGGAGTATGATGCACAAAACGACAGGATGGACGCCTATCTCCGAGTTGTCCAAGATTTAGCAAAGGAGTTCGAATTCTTCGAGCTAACAAAGGTCCCCCGCGGAGAGAACGTATGCGCAGACGCGTTGGCAGCACTCGGGAGCAAACTTCGAGATCAAGTCAAGAGAACCATCCCGATCCATCGGATTGAGAAACCGAGCATCGACATCTCGGGGGGGGGGGGGGCATTGGACGTTATCACCACAGTTTCTGAGACAACATCCCGAGCAGAGGCTGACGGCGACATCGAGATGACCGATCAACATCAAGCACCCAAAGATTGGAGAACAGAGTTCATCGACTACCTTACCAACGGAACAGTCCCGACTGATAAGTGGGCAGCAAGACGCCTCAATAGACGTAGCGCGCACTATGTCATCATGGAAGGCGAGCTCCACCGAGTAAACGCTAGCAAGGTTCTACTCAAGTGCATTCACGGAGAGCAAACGAGACTCGTCATGGCTGAGACTCACGAAGGAGCAGGTGGAAACCACTCCGGAGGACGAGCACTCGCTTTGAAAATTCGAAACGTGGGATTCTTTTGGCCGACGATGAATACAGACTGCGAAGCATATGCCCGGAAGTGCGACAAATGCCAAAGGCATTCTCCGAGCATCCATAGCCCAACTGAGCTATTAAGAACTTCAGCAGCCCCTTACCCATTCATGAGATGGGGAATGGACATCATCGGCCCGATGCCGAACTCCCGCCAACGTCGTTTCGTTCTAGTATTAACTGATTACTTCACAAAGTGGATCGAAGCAGAAGCTTTTGCTCAAGTTACCGAGAAAGAAGTCCGAGGTTTCGTGTGGAAAAACATAATTTGTCGTCACGGCTTACCTTACGAAATCGTGACGGACAATGGCTCGCAGTTCATCTCGGGAGGATTCAAGGATTTCTGCGGCAAGTGGGACATCAGGCTAAGTACCTCGACGCCGAGATATCCTCAGGGGAACGGTCAGGCCGAGTCATCCAACAAGATCATCATCGATGGCATCAAGAAACGTCTCGACCTGAAGAAGGGACATTGGGCCGATGAACTCGATGGCGTCCTTTGGTCGCACCGAACAACCCCAAGAGGCGCGACCAAATCCACCCCCTTCTCCCTCGCTTACGGAATGAAGGCGATGGCCCCTGCGGAAGTCAACGTAACAAGTCTTCGACGAGCAAAGATGCCACAATACGTCCAGCTAAACCGCGAGATGCTGCTGGATGCTCTCGACGAGCTTGAGGAAAAGAGAGACCAAGCCTTACTCCGAATTCAAAACTATCAGAATCAGATCGAGAGCTACTACAACAAGAAAGTTCGAGCAAGACCCCTCGAACTCGGAGACTTAGTCCTAAGAAAAGTCTTCGAGAACACCAAAGAGCTGAACGCTGGAAAGCTCGGAGCAAACTGGGAAGGACCTTATAAGATCACCCAAGTCGTGAAACCAGGTGTTTACCGACTTGCGACTTCCCGGGGAGAGGCAGTCCCACGAGCCTGGAACTCGATGCACCTCCGTCGTTTCTATTCTTAGAGAATGAATCAAAGTTTATCTCACCGAGCAGATGACAGCAGTCACAGTTTGCTCGTAAAAAAAAAAAAAAAAAAAAAAAAAAAAAAAAAAAAAAAAAAAAAAAACGAGTAGATGCACCCTACGGTCACTTCTACACGTCCGAGCAATGACCTACGTCACTTTTGCTCGGGCAAACCGAACTACGAAAGGCTTGATCCTCCTCGGAGGTACGTAGGCATCCCCATTACGGGGTCCAGCCCCAACAAAAAAACCGAGTAGATGCACCCTACGGTCACTTCTACACGTCCGAGCAATGACCTACGTCACTTTTGCTCGGGCAAACCGAACTACGAAAGGCTTGATCCTCCTCGGAGGTACGTAGGCATCCCCTTTACGGGGTCCAGCCCCAACAAAAACAAAAGTCAAAAATTTTAGCTCGGCGATCATTCCCGTTTGCTCTATCAAGACGAACACCAAGGGAATTATCTCGAACAAACGATACCAGCCCCTTACCTAACAAGCGGCGCACAGGTACTCGTCCCGATCAATTGCTCAGATCCTGATCAGATCAGAGCAAAGGGAAACGGAGATCCGTGTCACCGATGCAACGTGCATTGACCGACTCACGAGAGATATTTGGACCATAACACGAAGGAAGAACAACGGGTTGGCCGACCAAGTTTCTCTCGTTTACTGTGTTGCGTCCAAATACATTCTCTTGCTAAAATCGTCTTTGAATAAAATTCTTTCCGTTGTCTATTCCACTGAATTTGTTACGATTGATCGGACTTATGAGAATTTGGTCGGCGGAATTGAAATTCATAATTATCTTTGGATTGCCTAAGGTAAAAGAACTTGAAAGAGATTTCGAGGGAACCTTAGCACAGAAGATAAGAAGAATAAACGACAAAAGCCCACCGGGCAAATATTTTAAAAGTCTCAAAGCAACCAAAAAGGAAAAAATTTCCTTAAAGTCATTACAACAAAGCCCACCCGGGCAAACAAAGATAAAAAAAAAGGGATTCAAGTGATGAAAGAACAACAACAACAATCCGCCATCAGCGGGTTTCCTCGGCATCTTCGCCCCTCGGACCTTCCCCTTGCGGACCTGAGACACGACCAAACGGAGGAGCAGGCGTCCCCACATTCACCGATACCTGCGCCTTCGGGTCACCATTCTTCGGTCCCCCAGAAGAAGAAGACGTCGAACTCACCGCCTTAGACGCTTTGGCAGGGGAGTCTGTCAGGACGATGGTCGGAACAGCGGCCGGAGTTGGATCAACAGTTTGAGCGGCTCCGTGGGTCGAAGACCCGGCTGTGAGGGGATCGATTATTGGCACCTCGGGATTCGGACTCGAGTCCCTCAAAGGAGTACGGAGCGCAACAGCGGCTTCAGAATCAATCAGACCATCGTTAGAGCCAAACGGGTCGATCTGCCTCCACACCTCGTCGACGAGAAACCTCGATGGCTGCACTAACAAAGAAAGATGAAGATCTTCCTCCGGGATATCTTTGACTTCCAGCCGAGCAGCCTCCTCTTTATAGAACCCCTCAAGCTCTGAGAACTCGTCGATCTTCTCTTGCGGAACCTCGACTCCCGAATCCCTAATCTGCTCGAGACACTTCCTAGTTCCGAATGCTTGACTGTGAAGGCACCGAGCATCGTCGTACTTCTCCTTGCTGTGCTCACGAAGGGAAATCCGGTGGAAGCGTTTCTCAGCCTTTGCTATCATAGCAATCATCAAACGGATCCTCTCGTGTGTCACTTCATATTTGCGAGATTTCCGAAGACGGTCCATCTCCTCCGAGTACCTGCGCGCCTCTGAAGTTCTCTTAGCTTGGAGCTCGGCCTTCTCTTTCTCCAATCTGTCCACCGAGATTTCCAGATCCTTTATAGACTCCTTGCACATTTGCAATTCAGCTAAGTCAGAGGATCTTGTATCATTGAACTCCCCCCTAAGAGCCTTCTCCCGCGCGATGGCCTCGTCTCTCTCCCGAACAACCACCCCAAGGGCTTCCTGGTGTGCGAGCTCAATCCTCCTCTTCTCCTCCTCGTCTCCTCGGATCTGCTCTCTCGCCGACTTCAGCGCCGAGTTGTACTTCTTGATGAGCTCATTCCAGTCACCATGACTCTGTTCGGAACCAGAAATACTAAAATTCAGAATGGATAGATCGAGAAAATCAGAAGAAAGGAAAGAGTTGATTTTTACCTTCACAGAGGAGCTAGCCGCATGCTCGTACTCGTCTTTGAAAACGAGATCGCTTGCAGAAGGATTCTGGTCCGGGCCGCCCTTGAACAACAACATGAGACGACCGCATTCTTCCGGGTAAAAGGGGAGAGGAAGCTCCCGATTGAACTCAAAATGCAGTTTGTCCGAAGAGGCGTCCTCTTGACGATCAGAAGCTCGGGTCTCAGATCTCTCTTCAATCCTGGATGGTGACCCGCCGAGAAAGGGACTTGAACCCTCTCTGGCTTGCGGCGGGACCCCAGAGACTTCAACGATTTCCCGGCTTTCCACCGGCATCTTCTCTTTCAGCTTCCTGGCCCGATCAGCCAACGTCTGATTGTCGTCGTCATCCGAAGTCTGAACCTCGGACGAAGCTCCTTGAGCTAGAATGTTGAGCTCCTCCTCGCAGACAGAGGAAGAGCGTCTGGACCGATCAGACTTCTTTCTCCTCTTTCTCAGAGGAACCTCCTCCGGAGACGGGTCCTCTGTGTTCGGGACAGCAATGGTCAGGGCTCCGACATCAGCGTCCGCTCTTTTCCTCTTTGTCTTCTTCTTCTTCTTCTTCTTCGAAGAATCTTCCACATGCACCTCCTCGGGAAGCACCTCCTCGGGAGTTTCTTCTTCACCACCCCTCTCCGTGGAAGCGACTTCTTTCTTCTTCTTTGAAGGTTTCTTCGAAGCAGCTCCTCCAGAGGGAACTCGACCGGTTGAGATAGGAGCTGGAGTGCTCCGAGGCTCCGAAGATTCAACCTCGCCCACGGGATTCGTCTTCTTGGCCTTCGAACGAGCAGCTACAATCTGGCTGAGATCCGGGAGCTCCTTCATCCTACGAGCACGGTTAATCTATTTTTGCTCGGGAGGGGTAAAAAGGGACAACCGTTTGTCGACTGGATAATCGATGTAAGGGACGGAGTTCGATATCCAATCCTCTGCAAATAAAGAACAAGAGATGTTAACTCCTAAACATGAAATAAGAAGATTGCCAAGGAGGAAAACTCACGACTAGCGATCCGATCAACAGATCTCAGAATCCTGTCCTGAGTAAAGTTCCTCCAGTGATCTTGCTTCTGTGATGCGACTATCCGAGCAGGACCCTTCCAATCCTCCGAGTAAGTAGCAAGATTGGGGTGAGCAACTGCACATCAAAAGAAGGACGAAATAAAAATAAGGTCAGATACGTCTAAGTACTGAATCTTAATGGGTTCGGCGGCTATACCCATATCCGCGTTCCAGAGGACGCGATATTTGGAACTCGGCGGCTCCTCGAATGCCGACCTACTGGATTTTACATAAAAGTAAAATCTTTGCCAGTTAGAAGTTTTGGTCGGACCCCCGTCGACCACGTTGTAGCTTGGTCGCTGCCTCGTCGAGACGATTCCATCCGGTGAAATTGAGGCCGACGTTAACTCTTCGAAGGACCTCACGCTCAGCGGCGAACCAACCTCAGCCGCCATAACAGAGAGCGCGACCATCAGGCGGATCGACCCGTTGATCAACTGACTCAACGCGACGTTCTTCCGAAACGCGTATGCGGTGACAATTCGGGGAATTGGGAACCACAGCTTCGTATTTTTCTCGAAATACGACTCGTACACGCACTGGTAACCCCTCGGAGGAGACCAGGGTCTTTGATCCTTCCTCGGAATGATGAAGGTCACTCCAACTGCGCTCAGATTTCGGAGGAGCGCCTCCACCGATTTGGTCGCTGATCGGATCTCTTCGACGTTTCTCCAATCCTGACCATCGACTACGGACGGACGGACCCTCCTCTTCTCTAAAGGACGCTCGTCCGAAAATAGGTTCCCGGGATAAAAACTCCTCGGGACCATCGTTGTATCGACAGCTTCTTGGCCATCGTCATCCTCCCGGAACTGGACCTCCGCGTCGGCAACAAGTAGACGCTGAGACAGATCCATGTTCCGCGTATCCATCATAACCTCATGACGGATTTCTTCGGCCGGTTCCTCGGAAGAAGTCCGAGCAGAGGCCACCTGTTTCCCCTTTTCCGCTCGAGACAATCGCTTTGACGACATCTCGGATAACCAAAAGCTTAAAGCAAAGAGCTAGAGAGAGAAGGAGAGTAGAGAGAGGAAGTACCTGATCGATGCGGAGCAAAATGAGGAAATAGGAAAAGGGGGAGGTGCTATTTATAGGGAGAGACGGGCTCTCGGACCAAGGCGTCATTATTACGCCTAAAAAGGCCTAATGGGCCTAGTTACTGCTTGCGCGTATCGCACAATCGCGCCGGTTCGCTTTCTCGGTCGCACTCCTTAAAACCACCAACCGCTCCGGTTCGAATCCTCGGTATGATTTTCCAGAAAGAATCTCCGATCACGCCGGTTCATTATCCTACCGATGAATCGCCATCTTGATAACGACCGAGGAAACTCGCAGAAGAAAATCACTCAAATACTCGGTATATCCCTTTGTCCTCCAAGCTAATAAAACCAAATCCATCGACGATCGATCACTCGACTCCTCAATGGACTGGGGGGGGACTTACTGTTGGGGATGGATTGTACCCATCCTCAAAGCCCATCGAACAAAGGCCCAACCGAATCATCGAAGTCGGCTTGGAGCCGAGGAATCGCAGCTCGGAGACACGGCTCGACCACGAACCGCTTTTAGCCGAGCAGGGAGCGGCTAGCCGAGCAGGGAGCAGCTAGCGGACAACAGCTCGCAACAAGAGGGCAAGCCCAATAAGCTGATAAGGCCCAATCAATTGACAAAGGAGACTAGGTTTAGTCTCCCGAGCAGAGGTATAAAAGGAGAGGGAAGAGCAAAGGAGAAGGGATCGACACTTAGACATACACACTGAGCGGCGAGATTAGGGTTTTAGTCCGTACGAGTTATCTCTCCGCTTGTTGTACTTTTCCGGTTAAAGCTCTCCGAGCTCCGGCTTGTTTTCCTTTTTCTCCACCTTTGTAATCTCACTCCGAAATCTAATAGATACCTCTGTTCAACCCATTTTTAGTATTGTTTACTCGTTGAGACCAATCTCACCCTAAACAGTTCAGTGGTGGGTGCGTTATTAGAATCTAAATTTCATGTTTTGTGTCAAGTCTCCTCCAGTGTTAGAAGCTAGATTTGATGTGTAGCCTTCTCCCAAACTGGAACCATCAACAAACTACCTTTGTCTAAATATAAAAAGAGTCTTAACAGCAAGTAGGGTGTAATCATATTTACTAATATATAAGTCCATGTGTAGAAAAGGCATACGAGTGTACACAAGGATTTGGTCTCTGCATTTTTGTATATATAGTGTTCTTTCTCTACTATGAATATTCTTCTATTCTAAGTCATTTCCAAATTATATGTGTCAATAACAATTGGTACATCAATTGATATGTTAGCTGCACAGAGTAAGTTTACAGCAACTTACAAACCACTGAATTGGTATACTGAATCAAAGTGTACCCACTACAACTTAAAAAAAAAAGATTTTTTCGACAGTACTTCCAATAGGTGTGGACACAACAATACGATGATTTGTATCCTAAAGGCTTCTCCATATCCAGCTACTGTTGGTCAAAGATTTATATACTTATAAAAGTTCTTTATGGAATTAACTAAACAATATATTGGTTTTAATTCCATTAACGTAAAGATACATTATCTAAATCTTTAATAGCATCAAAATCTGCATATATAACAAAAAGGGAATATTTGAGGCTTGCGGAGTGTCCATATCAGCGAAATAAATTCTCCCAAAAAATATCATTTGCCATTATACTTTTTTTTATGATCCTGGTATTTCGAGTCTTGAAAAGATCCAACTAGCACCTATGACCGTCTACCGGAGCATAGTCAGGAAGTCCACAGAGGCATCCAAGAGGGGCCATTATACATTTTTAAATTAATATATAATATAATAAATAAAAATATTACATTAAATATTTATATAAAAGTGTATAGTCTTAGATTTTTTTTTAAAATAGAAAAATGTCATGTGGCTATTACTAAAAATAGAGAATAAATAATAAGAAAATGTATAATATAACGAAAAATAGAAAATAAGTAAATATACAATATAAGAAACATAAATATTACATTAAACATCTATCTAAATATTATCTTTAGATATAAAAGCAAGAAATTTATAATAATATATACAATATAATAAAAACTAAAAAAAATTAAATATTAAATTAAGAAATGAAAAAATTAAATTAAATATCTCTCTAAAATAATAACTAAATATATAATATATGTAACATGAATAATAAATTAAACATTTATCATAATATTTACTTATTATAATATCTAAAATAATAATTAAATATATAATAAAAAATATTTAAGGCTCCATGGCATGTCCACATCAGCATAAACTCATTATCCCGAAAGAAATCACATGACATTCTTAATTAAAAATTAAAAAATATAAAAAGAAATTAATAAGTAAATATACAATACAATGGAAATTAGATAATAAGTAAATATACAATATACGAAATAGAAGTATTACATTAAAATCAATCTGAAAAATAGATAATACGTAAATATATGATATAAAAAATAAAAATATTACATTAAACACCTGTCTGAAAAATATATAATAAAATAAATAATAATTAAATATAAACTATAAAATTAATAAGAGTACATTAAAAATCTATCTGAAAAATATATAGTAAAATAAATAATAATTAAATATACAATAGAAAATTGTATATTTTTAAATATAACTAATATGTATATTTTTATATAATATAAATATATATTATAACTGTTTCAAATTATATTTTTCAGAAAAGAAAAACTGTTTCAATTATTATTAAATTTACATTCCGCTCGTAAGGCGGGCCGACCCTATTAGTGTATATAAGAATGTCTACTGGTATTAATGTCTGTATTCCCGTGAGTTAAAAACCAATTAGATTTATTATTTAAAAGGCTACTAGGTGACCGGCCCGCACCCTGTACAGACATAAGAAAGTTCGAAATATGGATTAAATAATGTATAGCATTAGAAGTAATGGATTGACTCGGGATCATCATACTCCCGTCATTTGGAGAAAGTTTTAGCCATGGAGAAAAGCCGGTACTCAATATTTGACATTGGATGAGAGGGTACAAAGTAACTCCAATATCAAGAGGTAGTTATTGTGTGTATGTATAGTTGCAAAATCCCAAAATAATTTGTGTGTTTAAGAAGATGCTTTCATTAAAAATCCGACTTCTAAATAGTGTATAGTTTTAGAAGTAACAGATTTTATACTATCCTTTGTAATTAGAATTGTATTGTATATGTGTTGTAATTTTTGGTTTTAGGTAAATAATAGTATTATGTTTAATTGTTGCGTCAAATTTATGTACACGTATTAAAAGAAATATAATAAATTTCAAAATATGATCCATAAATATTATCCCGCCCGGGTTCAGAATTTTATTTTTAATTTTGAGCATATGTAACAACCTTTGTAGACTGAAAGTTTAAATAGTATACTTTTTTTATGTTAGTCTTGGTTCATTTGTTTGAAAACCTAATCTTCTAAATACCATTATTTTCTCAATTTAAATATAATCCTAATCTTTTAAATACCATTTGCTATTCAATTAAAGGTTTGTCCTTTTCATTTGTTTGATTTTATTTCAATTTAAGTGTTTTTGTCGGATTTATTAAATCATATTGACAAAATTGTGAGTAGAAGAAGATTAGTTTTTTTTTTGAATTAAGAGTTAAAGGTTAGGTTTTTTTATTCAATTAAAAGTTGGGAGTTTATTAGGTTTTTTGAATTAAGTGTTAAAGGTTAGGTTTTTGGTTTTTAATCTTTTCTACGTTGATTTTTGGTTTTTAATGTGTAACATTATATATTTTATGTGTCACATGTAATAAAATTTTCTAAATGTATTAATTTATAATTTTTTATACATTTATATTAATTTTCATATTAAGTGTTCTATATTTTTTATATGTTTGCATTTCAGATGTATCATATATTTGTCATTGTATAACAATCATATTGAGATTAATGTGTATTGTTTATTAAATAATAATATGTTTTAATTTTTTACGATCTTATATAAAAAACAGATATATCTTGCAAGTGAATTTAATGTTTCTATTGAAATAATGAAGAAAAACCACGTGTTAGTGGTCTAGTGGCGTTGAACAATCTGGCTCCCGGGTAGCTTTATCTGAGATGTGACGGGTTCGAAGGCGCCATATGACATTGGGTGATTATCCTGAGAGACCTTTGGGCTCAATAATAAGAAGCCCAGCATGCGCGTGGCCACTGGTGCTATAACATGAGGCTCACCAACTCTCCTGGATGATCCTCGGCGGGCTCCCCGGCTAGTTCCAGTGGACGGTCATTGGGCGTTAGTCAGAGTTCCTAAGGGGACGTCCGGATACCAGGTAAAATTCTGTTAAAAGTATTTTTTTTTAATTTATAACATTATTAATAAATTTAGCAAAAAAATATTCAACCAGCATGAGCGAGATTTCTACGAAATATTTTGTTTTTATAAAACAGTTCAACAAATGCAAAAATAATTTAAAAAACATTATTTGTAAAACGCTACAAACTACATAAATTTTTATTACAAATTTAAAATCTAATCTAAAATGAAAAACATATATTATAAAACATCCTTTATTGTGACATAATATATACTAATACATTATTGAAACTATTTATATATTACTTTAAAATATAACTTAATATTTTTTACCACATTACATTTGATTTTCAATTTGTTTAATTTGGAGGTAGGTGTATTAATTTATTATCATAAGAAATTAGTTATTATAATAATATTAAAATTTGACACTCTTAGAAATAAAATAAAAAAATAGTTATTCTTACTTTAAATTTTCTTCAACTGTATCAAATTGAAACAAATCAAAAAGAAAATATAAATCATACATTTTCTTTAACTTTCTAAATTAATAGAATTTACAGTATAATCTTAGAATAATATCAGATTATACTCAATATAAAGTAAATTTTCAAATGTTTATACAATTAAAACAAATTTTAATTTAAAGTAGTTTCAATATAAACGTTTATGTCTATAGGGTTGGCCGGCTTCTAGTCTTTCAAAAAGTTTAGCTTATAGGTCCGTATTATTTCTCCACATGTCTTATATATAATTTATTTTTTAAAAAAGTTAAAAAAGAAGATTAGAAATACCTTTAAATAACATTAAATACCTTTATATAAATTCTACTGGACCCCAGTTCTATCACCCTAGCAGCTGAGGCAGAAGCACCTAGGCGCTGGAATTTGCTTGCTAGCGTGGAGAAAAAAATTTTCGTCAGAAATCCTGCTTGTGTTGGCTTCAAGCAGGGGATCAGAACACTTCTGTCTTTCACCGTGCTGCTCAGACGCGTGCTTCAAGGAATGCAATCCGTACCTTGGCTACAACCTCTGGAGAGATTCTTACAGACCCTGGTGATATTCGTAGAGAGGCTGTCACTCATTTCCAGCGCTTTCTACAAACTCACCAAGAAGGACAGGATGTCTCTTTGGTCTCACTGCAAAACTTGCTTACTTACCGATGCCCTGTTTCTCAGATGTCTGGCTTGGTGGCTCCTGTAAGTGGGGAAGAAATCAAATCAGCTTTGCTTGCTCTCCCTAATGACAAGGTCTCCGGTCCTGATGGGTTCACCAAAGAGTTTTATGTAGCTGCTTGGCCTGTTATTGGGAAGGATTTCGTCACCGCAGTGCAATCTTTCTTTTTATTTGGTTTCCTCCTGTCTGGAATCAGTGCTACCATCTTATCGCTGATACCAAAGACTGATGCTGCACAATCCATGAAAGACTACCGCCCTATAGCTTGCTGTAACCTTTTGTATAAGGTGATCTCAAAGATTCTTGCTCGTCGTCTCCGGGAGATACTTCCAGAAGCTATTGAACCAAACCAAAGTGCATTCATCAAGGGTCGGCTCCTTATAGAGATCTGGTTAATGGGTACCACAAGACATCCTCCTCCCCCCGGTGTGCCATAAAGTTTGACATAGCGAAGGCATTTGATACAGTCAAGTGGTCTTTCATAACCTATGTTCTCAAAGCAATGAATCTGCCAGACCAGTTTATTATGTGGATTTCAGCATGCATTTCGACAGCTTCTTTCTCAGTTGCGGTCAATGGCAGTCTGGAGGTATTTTCACTAGTGCTCGGGGTATTCACCAAGGATGTTCCTTATCGCCATATATGTATGTTATTCTCAACAATGTCCTTTCTAGAATGTTGAATCAAGCAGCTGAGGAGGGGAAGTTTGAATATCACCCACAGTGTCTTGGGGTTAAACTCACTCATCTGAGTTTTGCTGATGATATACTAGTATTCTCTTATGGGAAGGTTAGCTCTTTGGAGGGAATTATGGATGTTTTGGATCAGTTTGCAAGTGTCTCTGGTCTCAACATTAATGCGCAGAAGTCTACTATATTTATTTCTGGTGATACCTCAGAAGAACTTAGTACTGCTGCAGCAGGGAACGATATCAGCACGGGAACTCTGCCTATTCGATACCTGGGTTTTCAACAGACTACCAAGACACTGTCGAAGCATGATTATGAGCCACTGATAGACAAAGTTCGAAGCAGGATGCTCACCTTGTCGAACAAGAGTCTCTCCTTTGCGGGTCGACTTCAATTGATTAAGTCTGTCATCACGAGTATTGTTAATTTTTGGAGCTCTGCTTTCATCCTCCCTGTTGCTTGCTTGAATGAGATTGAGAGTCTTTGCAGTGCTTTTATTTGGTCGGGATCTCCTCACCAATACCACAAAGCTAAGGTTGCATGGGCTGAGCTCTGCTATCCGAAGGATGAAGGTGGTTTGGGTCTGCGAAGGTTGCAGGATTCCTCGTTAGTGTTCTCTCTTCAGCTGATCTGGCGTCTGTTCACTTTAGCGGGATCTCTATGGGTCTCTTGGGTTCAGCAATATTTGCTCAGAGGGAGCTCGTTTTGGGATGCTAAGGATGATCAAAAGGGCTCTTGGGTTTGGAGGAAGCTCTTAAAACTTAGAGATATAGCTTACCCATTCATGAAGGCTGTCGTTCAGAATGGAAATGATGTGTTTTTCTGGTTTGATAACTGGCTTGACCAAGGAAAGCTTGTCGATATTACTGGCAATGCAGGTACAATTCAGCTTGGGGTTCCCCGTAATGCTCGAGTCAGTGACATCGTCAGAGATGATTGCTGGAACATCCGAAACCGACGTGGTCGTTTGTACCCTACACTTCTGCGTCAGATAATGCAAGCACCAGTTCCGTGTGAAGATAAAGGCAATGATTTGTGGCTTTAGAAACACGTTGAGGATCAATTCAGGCCTTCTTTTTCGGCAAAGGATACTTGGCATCAGCTTCGAGACAAACGGGCATCAGTGCCTTGGAGAAAGGCTGTGTGGTTTGCTCAAGGGATTCCTAGATATAGCTTTATGACTTGGTTGGCAGTTAAGAACAGGTTGTCGATGGGGATAGAATGCGTAATTGGGGTATCACTCAATATTGTACTCTATGCGGGGAGCCAGACGAAACAAGAGATCATCTTTTCTTTGCATGCCCTTTCAGTTATATGGTATGGGATAATGTTCCAGGCCGCTTGCTTGGAAGAAGAATGAATCCTAACTGGTCTATTACTCTGTTATCTATCCAGCGCACTAACTCTCCAACTTTGGACTCGGTTCTTGTAAGGATGGCTTTTCAGATGACCATTTATAGTGTCTGGAGGGAGTGAAATGGGAGGAGACACCAGAAGACATGGTCCACAGCCTAGCAGGTGACTCGGCTCATTGATAAAACAATGTGGAACAAGATATCGTCTCTAAAGTATGGTCACGACCAGAAGCTTGGAGGTCTCCTTATCAGATTATGGAAATCGTTTGAAAAATCATCAATAATAAATGTTCAATAATCATTAATTATTAAAATTAATCATTTGTTATTTGTTTTAATTGCAGTGGCATGGGATGGTAATTATTGTGGAAAACTCAGGGTTAATTATTATATGTACTTCAGTTTTAATAGTTAAACTAGATTTTGACCCCGCGCCCGTGTGGGTGTATGTTCAATTTGTAATATTAAAAGAGTGTTATAAGGTCAAGCATTTGAAAGGATTTTTTTTTTTCAAATCCGCTCTTATTATATCTAGCATTTATAAATTAAATATGACATTCAATTTATTGGAAAAGTCATTTGTAAAGACTCTCTCAAATTATAACTTATTGAAAAATATGAATTTTGTTGATAACATATGTCAAATAGAAATTGGTGCGGTCTGGATAATTTATGATGAAAAGATAATGAATCGAAATACCACCTACTATGATGGTATTTGGAACTTTTTTAAGAAATAAAAAGAACATCAATTTTTTTTTGAAGATCAAACTCTTTGAAATGAAAAAAAAATGAAAAATCGATTTAAAATGAAAATATTATTCTAAATAAATATTTAAAATTTGCAATGTTTTTCAAAAGAGAACCAATGAGCTATTTGATTGTTTCCTTATAGGCAGTGTTTTGAAACCCGATCCGGACTCATAGTTGAACCGGTAAACCAGGTGATCCAAGATAAATCCGGTTCAAATTTTGTTAAAATCAATATTTAAAAACCCAATAAAACCCGCAAAAAAACATTAATACCCGCAAAAAACCATTAAAACCCGTAACCGGTATCGGTTGAACCACTGGTTGAACCACTATATAACTTTGACTTACTTTTTTTAGTTTTTAGTTATGCTTTAGAATATGTTTTATATAGATTCTAAATTTTTAATTAATTATGTTTTAGAATCTGTTTTACCTTTGGTTTATTTTAGATTTGAATATTAATTTTATTATACACATTAGACATTCAAATATTTATAAATTTTAAGTCTTAATATTTTTATATGTTATAACCAGTGTTTTTAAACCCGGACCGAACCGGCGGTCGGACCAGGTTCAACCGTGAACCGGATACAAATCCGGGTTGGATTAGTACCAAACCAACCTAAAATTGAACCGGTTAAAAACCTATATTGAACCGTTAAAAACCCGAGAACCGGTGACCCAACGAACCGATCAAACCCTGGTTCTTAAATAAATCAAATTTTTATTAATAAAACAATTAAAATTTCTTTTTTAAAAATTAAGTAGGGCTTCATATTAAAGAAGATCAAGAAGAAGAACTTGTTTTCTCAGAATTAGAAGAAAAATTTCATGAAGAATATCTTAAAATGGCGAAGAATTCGATCATGGTATAATTTTTAATTTTATTTAAAATATAATTTTAAAAATTTAAACTAATATGTCTATAATTTTGTAACTGATGAAGATTTAGAGTGAAAAATATCTGGTGAATAAAGTTTAAATGTGTTTTTTCCTTTTGATTTTGGATTTGAACTATTAAGTTTTTTATTACTTTTATTACAATTTCAGTTTGTTATTTTTTAATTTTTCTAATCTTTATGGTTATTGAATTTTTTTATTTTATATGATTTATCTTTATAAAAACATGCAAATTCAAAATAGTATTAAATTGATTTTAATCTAATCAAACTCCGTTCGAACCCGATCGAACCACAATGACCCATGACCCAAAATATTTTCGGTTCGCTAGCCGGTCCGGTTTTGAAAACACTGGTTATAACTCTTCACTTTTGACAAAAAATATATTAAATAGTCTAAACTATTTTTGATATTTTGTATGTCAAAAATAAAATTATAGAAACTATAGTTTAAGTATTTTCTATATATTTTTAAACATAAAATACATACATACACAAACTGTATTTTATGTTTTAAGACGTTCAGAAAATACTTCACTTTAGTTCTTATACTTTTATTTTTCATAGCTGATATATTATGATATATTAAAATTAGTTAATCTACGAATCTGCGGTTAATCCGCGGTCGACACAATCACCAGGAAGGTCGTCCGATTCAGAGTCTAAGTCGGTTTAAAAACATTGCTTATAGGTAAAGAATATGGAATTTGATTAACATACACCATGTCATGTGATCTTTATATAATTGGCTCAGTCCATATTAAACAGAGTTTTGTATGTTATTAAACCAAGCTATATTTGCAAAGTCAAACAATGATAATTCCATAATGGGCTTTTTTATATTAGCAGTCAAATTAGTGTAGGCTTCTTAGTTAGTCAAATTAGCGTAGGCCCTGAGTTTTAAAGTCAGTAGCATATGTTAATAGATTAGATTTAAAAAAATAACCAAAACACTAAATTTTAAAGTCAGTGGTATATGTTAGTAAATATTGTGGAAAACTTAGAGTTGAGTTTTTTTGTATGTTCCTTTTAATAGATTAGATAAATTAAAAATAAAATATTAAGGAAAAAACCTTGTTTACTGTATCTATAATATTTGGTCAACGAAAATCGTCTGCTAAGTTTCAAAAAAGAGAATCGACTGCTTAACATCTCAACGTCGTCTATTTTTTCCCTGTTGTCAACTTCATCTATTTTGTCATTTAGACACTCGTATACAAAAAAAATATAAAACTAAGCCCCAAATGATGACTGTTTAGCATATAAACGTGGCCTATTTAAAACATTGTATTTTCAATCTTTAAAAGAGAAGAACTATCAATACGTGAGCTGCACTGGTTTCAAACACATGGAAGGATTAGTTGTCTATTAATTTGTTTAGGTTTACGTGTAAGTATCACTGTTATTAATCAAAGATTTGAATTAACAAAACAATTACATAGGTTTTATATATTATCTCTTACATTACTGGCAGACATGATATGCTTGTTTTATTCGTCAAATTGATTGTTATAGTGATAAACTCGAGAAAGAATAACATTTATCGATGTCATTTCTGATAGGGGAAGACAAGAATAGAATACTTAAAAATTTTAAAGGTATTCATGATTTGATATCTTTCGTCCAAATAATTAATCATTCGGTTTGATTTGTTCTATTATAAGAACATTATAATTTAAAAAAAAAATAATAATATAAAAATAATATCATATTACTAAAACAAGAAATTATTTAGTGAAACTCTAGTAACAAAAATAATCAATTTAGCAAATTAAGATATTGTAAAGTTTACATAAATTAAAATAATTATATAATATATATTTATGTACATATATATACATCACACTAGATATCCATTTTTTAATATCCTTCAACTCTTTCTTGATATCATTTTTCATTAAGTCTCGAGAAAAGTTAAATTTATCAAGTTTATCTTGTAACATTCCCCTTGTTACTAGCTTTCCTCGGAATGATGTGTGCTCGTCGTCGATCGATGGTTGGGTTTATCTGTCGAACGATATCAATACCTCTTGATCAAATCGCAGTCAATCTTTGGATCAAGTATATCCGTTGTTTCATCTATTACGTGTGTGTGGTCAACCAATTATACTGTCATCGATTGTATAATAAATAACATCAAGCCTCAATTTGTATTTTTCCAGTATCATATCCTGAGATCTGTAGATTCCATGTAGTATGTCATCCATATCAGCTCTGGTGTAAGTATCTGGTTCTAATATGGTGGTAGTGACTTTCTTTGCATCTTCTGGTGGACAGATGTGACTATATTCATGCATTGCAACTCTTTCCAGAATGTCTCTGGTATCCTCCCTTGACACATGCATAATTCTGCTATCTATGGCTCGTGCATATTCATTCTCATCTCTATATATGCCATATTAATCTCTCCTTTCTCAAAGAAATATCTTTTTGTCGTTATCATCAAAAGCTATGCTTCCAAATTCGCGCAAACCGTCGATTGATGTCGGATATGTCATGTCGATTGATGCTAAATTATTTGCTTCGTGCTTCTGGCTGAAGATGTATCCTTATCCATTAGCCATTTCTAAGATATCTGCAATATCTTCCTAGGAAACATGTAAAATACATCCATCTATAACTTGTGTTTGGCCTTCTAGATCTCTGAGAATACAAAACTCATCTGGTATGAGATAACCATAAACTTCATCATCTTATCTAATATCTGACTTTACCTCATGATGAATATCGGTCAAAGGCATGTGGTTGCTGTCGATCGATGTCTCTTCCCTGGTCTCATGGGATATCTGGAAAACCTTGGATTCTTCCATGGCAAGGCAACAATACTCAATGCTCTCCTCTTCTTTGTAGTCTTCATTATACTCCTCTGGCTGATGCGAAGGTATATTAGTGGTTACTGCAAAAGTTGAATGATAGTAATCATTCTTTCAATTGTCTATTGATCCTTCTAGAAAATCGTTTATATCATCCGTAATATCATTGACGATCATCGGTTTGTGATGCTCGTCGATCATGGTGATAAGAAACTTGTCGATCAATGGTTGGTTCTTAGCGTCGATTGATGCTTCATCTTCTGATTCGTACTCAGCTCCTGAGTAGTATACTGCTATGAATCCTGGATCATCTCCAATCTCAATGTCGGACGTTTATGTTTGTTAACTTTCACTGGATCATAGTAGATATTAGGATCTATCAATGTTAGGCATAACTGATTAGTCTCCATATTGCAAATTGCTTATACACTAGCCATGAAGGTTCTCCCTTATGTACAGTTTGTTTTCTAAAACCTGAAAGTCCACTAGCTAAAACTAATGCATTATCAATCTGCACCTCATGGTTTCAGATGATTCCTCCTAAGCTTCTCCTAGAACAATCTACAAAAGTGAATGAATCATCTGAATGCTCTATCTTCAGACCTAGCCGGTCTGCCACCACCTTAGGTAAAATGCTGACCGAAGAACATGTGTCGTAGAGACCACACGAAAACTCAATGCCTTCTAGAAAGCGTGATACTACAAACTTCCAGGATCACTCTTCTTCTTCTTCTTCTTCTTCTTCTTCTTCTTCTTCTTCTTCTTCTTCTTCTTCTTCTTCTTCTTCTTCTTCTTCTTCTTTGTGATCCTCTGCTTCATATTCTCGCTGACCTGATGGAACATTCTCTTCTTAAGATGCTTAGAAAACTTTTCATTCCTTCTTCTCAAGGTCCTTCTTCTAATAGCCTGATCAACTTGTGTAGGATATGATGCACATTCAGACTGCTTACTCATGTTTTCTGTTGATTCCTCTAGAGGTTGTGATAGCTTTCTGAATGCATTCAGTCGTGCTACATCAATTTTGGGTTGAACCATGGTATATAAGTATTTTAAGATATAACTATTATGTTTTGGAGTCTATTTGGTATGTTTTCAGGTTCAGGGGTGTTTTGGAGTAAAGTGGTGATTTTGGAGCATTTTGGAGATAATAAGTGAAGTTATCCGAGCTGACCATCGAGCATACCAAGAGGTCGACGACGATTGAAGATAAAAATTGATCGATGCACACTTTGTGCCATCGATCAACGGCGGAGCAAGATAAGCCCAAATTGGTTTCAGCCGACTTTGAGCCCAAGTCAACACCAAATCACAAAACTTCCTCTGACGAGTTTTAACCTAATACTTATGTGCTCTGGATTGTTCTTGGCAACACATGCTTTTATATTTTCATAGTTTCATATAGCAAAAGGTTTTAGGGTTTTTAGTAGATTTAAAGATAAGATCCAAGACTCCTTCAGAGCTTGTTAATGGAACTTCAGTTTTTCTACATATTCTATTCTATGTCATTTATGTTTATCATTGCTATGAATTACTTAGTCATGTCTGAGTAATCTACTTGTTAGATTTAGGGTTCAAATAGGTTATGAGGGATTAGCCCAAAATATAGAATTGCTAATGTGTGATGTTCATCAATAGGCTTGTTCTTATTGCTTGTTCTAGATGTAGCTAAGTAGAATATTGATCTAGGTTGTTATAAACCTGAATAAACCCTTATGGAGCTAAATCTTGTAGAAACAAACGACAATTGATCTACAAAATCTAGTGGACTTAGTTCAACTTGTTCGTAAGGCTTGATAAGAAGGATCCATTGATTGATTATCTTATAGATAAATTGATAGACGTTCTAAAAAAAAATCAATCGACTACCAAGTGGTAACATCGATCGACACTTGCTCGGCTCAACAAGCGAAAGCTGAAATTCCGAGATCCTATTAATTAACAACCGCTTTTTGTCTCAGGCCCTCCATGCTTGGTACACTCAGTCCGTAGAGAAAGACACTCCATATCAATCAACGACCGCACTCGTCCATCGACCGATTCTCGCCATCCACCGTCAACCTTCTTTACACCCAACATCGATCAACCCCAAACATCGATCGACGCCCAACCGCGAGACATGGTTGCGACTTTAGTTCTTGTACGAGATGAGAATGGTGACCTGCATGACTAGGAGGGTCATCTGCGTAATGCAGCATGTCATAGATTAGATGATCAGGGAGGTGTAATCCCGGATCCTAAGGATGCTGCATCTAATGCTTTAGTTGTAGATACGGCTACTCGACCCAGAATGTTGGCTGATTACGACCGTCCAGATCAGTATTACGCCAATGTATCCGCTTCTTCGTCCTCCAGCTATACAGAGGAACGATTTCGAGCTTAAGCCACACTATTACACAATCGTGGGACAGACACCCTACTGTGGGTTATCTTACGAGCACCCTATGGACCATCTAGAACAGTTCGAGGATATGGTTTTTGCCATTAGAGTTAATGGAGTCTCTAAGGACTACCTATTTGCAATCTCTTCAAGCACTCACTTGCTGGAGATGCTTCACATTGGTATAAGCAGCTACCACCTGGATCTCTTACATCCTAGGCCGACGTCAAGAATGCTTTCATGCAAAACTTCTTTGACGAGGCACGTGCAGAGGACTTGAGGAACAAGATTGATACATTCACACATCAACCTGGATATTCTTTCAGAGACTCTCATGGATCAGATACAAGTTCTATCAGAGGGATTGTCCACACCATGGATTCAATGAAGTGCAGTTGCTTAGGACTTTCTTTAGAGGCATCGAGCTGGCAAATTAGATGGGTCTTGACACAGCTAGTTGACGAAACTTCAACACCAGGAAGCCAGAGGAAGCTGTGAGACTTATCCAGAACTTGGCATCTACCAACAACACCAAGAACAACAATGACTTTAAGAGGAGGAAATCGGCTGCTTCTTGGGAAGACGAAATGGACGATGTAATAGCAAAGTTGGGCAGTGTTCATAGGCTTCTCAAGAAGCAGGTGAGCTTTGCACAAGATATAGAAGCTGTATACACAGGTGTTAGGGTCAAAAACGGTCACGACAAAATTACAACTTGAATGCCTTCAGAAAATATTTTCCGAAGAAAAGTAATTCTTGTAAAAATTACTTAAAATGAGTTTTTAGATAAAATTCTTTAGAAAACTTTGCCACAACATCGAAGCAAGCATCAATCGTCCGAAAACACGCTCAGAAAGAACAATCAGACGACCACACGAACTGATTGTTAGACCAGCGATCGGACCAGCCGACATACAACGACCGATCGAGCCAGTCAACGTATGTCGACCGAGCCATCCTGAAGCGCCGAATAACGTAAAACCACCAGCACAATACAGATCTATGCATTATCGTCTACTCTTCAGCACGATCCCTTAACACGACTATACTGCCCCTTACTCCATTTCGATCGGAGTTATCACCAAGATTTTACAATAAAAACTGTGAAAAGCTTATTTTCTCGAAAAATCGTAATAAACGCGGCAAGTCGAAACCAAATCCGACCCGAGCCGAGGTATTTAAGATAACCAAATGTATCTGAAATATAATATACCTACATATATTAATTATTTTTAGATTTAGTATATATTATAACACTCGAAATATATAAGATAATTTTAAGTTGTCCAAAATAATTGAAAATATATTCAAATAGTCAAACTTAAATATTTAAAATATCTATTAATTCTATATCCACATATTCAAATCAAACCAATTTATATTTTTGTTTAGGTATTTTGACATATGTTATTTAAATTTATATATAATATATTATTTTGTTTCTAGATTTTAAGAAACATAAAGTATATAATGAATTGAAATTCTAAAAATAATTTAAATGGGTTGTCCAAACCCGAACCCAAATCCGAATCAAACCCGTACAGATTCGAACCGAACCCAAACCAAAATTCAGAAATACCTCAACGGAGAAGAAATTTTTAACTCTAAAAATCCAAAACTCAATTGGATCCAACCGATATCCTATTATGACCCCGAGAAAAACCAAAACCACCATTTTTTGTTATAAAAAATATATATTACCCAATATATTCCATTTTAGACGGGTTACTCCCAGTATAATGGCAGGGGCTAGTTATTCATCTGTGTCTAAAGAAAACATAAATATTGACATTACATATTTACATGCGCTGAAAACAATAAAGCTATAGTTTTTTATCAAAATTTCCTCTTCACCTTTGAATAATTGTCCTCTCATTAATTCGATTTTTAATTCTTTTGTAGAGTATTGGAGAAACGATGATATTTTCATATTCTGGAACGTATGTATTTAATTTTAACAAATCTCTTATTGGGAAAAAAAACTGTATGTTAGACTTTTTTATCAATAAATGTTATGCATCGATATGTTATGTGAGTTTCTGATGTTCCAATAAATAAATTCGATTCTTCTAGGCAAGACCTTAGGTTATACTTTTAAGTCAAAAAAGACCTTAGGTTATCCTTAAAATTACTAGACACAATATACGATTTACGTTATTCCTGTAGGATAATTACCATTATACTTGTGATATTTCCTAATCTTGTTAGGCCTATAAGCCCAAATCGATGATGTATTGTATATATACGATGTAAGGTTGAAATTTAAGTTGTCAAGAAACACAATATTCTAGAGAGGCCAAACATCAGTTTCTCTTAACGCTCTCCACGACAAAATTAATCAGAGCTTGCTTTAACGTGACGAGATAGAAAACCCAAAGAAGGCGAAACATATTAAGAGGGAAGAAAAAGAAAACGAAGAAGCTCTCGTGAACTTCCCGCCTCGACTACTTTTCACTCGAACACATTATAGTAAAGAGATCGGATCGAAGTTTCGGCTTCTGGATTCCTCCTGATTCGTGTGGTGTGGTCAACACCGTGTTCCTGACTGCCACGTGTTAGATTTGGATCGATTGAGAAATAAGATAGATTTGCTAAACAGATGGGGTGTCTCCGGCGACGGCAAGAGAGTATAGCCGAGGAAGACGATGTAAACGACGACGTTTCAACGAGAAGAGGTAGATTCAGCTTGGCCGAGTCTTTTCGGTGGCTTGATTCCCCCGAGCATCTGAAAAGTGATTACGATGGCCCTAAGGAACACCCTTGGATCATTGATCCCGCAAACAGGTTCGTCTCTCTCTCTCTCAATCTCATTTTAGCACTTACAGATTTCTATTGGCTGATAAAAACGTCGATAGAAAAAAAAAATCTTAAAAATATTTTTTTTTCCTTCACCATGCCATTTCATAGTATTCGTCTCTCTGTCTCTTAAATTCTTAATATTAGTTTGTTTTATTGATACTTATTATTATTTACTTAAACACCTTATTTGAAGGAATTAATCTTTTGTGTAAATCCAAAAAAAAATCCCCGATTTGAATAAATCCAAGAAAATCTCAGATTTAAGTAAATCTTAAAAATACTTTTGTTACAAATTTTATGAGTTTTGAAGAAATTTCAGAGTTTTTTGAAATTTTAAATATTTTTTAAAAATATATATATTTTTTTAAAGTACTAAACCTTGATACTTAATCGTTTTATAATATGTAAAAATTTGTAAAAATTGATTTTCAAATATTTTTTTTAAATATATTTCTATTTTTTTAAAATGTGAAATAAATTTTATTTTTTTGTAAGTTTCAGATACCGTTGTATAGGATATGGTATTTTGATTCATTTTTGTGCTTCTTTGGTTCATTGTTTTCCATATAAAATATCATCAAAATCCCACCAAATCACATTTAAAAAGATTTCATTGACAAAATTCATAATTTTCAATAAGCTGAAATTTGAGAAAGTTTATATAAAATATTAATCTAATAAAGTTGGTATTCTTATGAAATTTATAAATTTTAGATACAATGAGCGGAGAATTGGAAAAAGAAAAGAAATTCTCTCAAATCCTCCTATAAAATCTTTTTAGTGTCATCTTGTTTTTGAAAAGACAAACAAGACGAATTAGGATTTAGATGAATAACTTTTACCACATTATTCGAAAGTCAACTTTAGATGTTAATTTGTTGGAAATTATATTATTTTTTTATTTGGTGGTGGGAGTGGGACATTTCATATTCTTATCTCTTGTTTTTCATCATTCATGTATTGTCAAGCGTTTTTCTTTTTGGCGAAAAGTAATCTCTTTTAAGTGTCCTTTATTTACGGTCCACCAATTGGCATTTAATACTTCCTTAGATTTCTGTAATTTTTCTGATTCTTATACAAAAATTAAGGCAATATATATTAAAATAAATATAAAATCATCATTGATTATCTATCTAAATATAATTCTTTTTTCTTAACACTGGATTATATTACTGAGCATTTAGATAAAATATTCTAAACAATCAATACTATTAAAACATGAAAATTTTTTATCGACTATGTTTTGTACTATCAAAAAAGTCATAATAGTCCAACTAAAATAATTTAATTAGTTATTATTATATAATTTTTTTTCTAATCTAACAATGAAAATGATCCGAGGGTGTTCGTTCGAGATTACTTTTCATTAGTAATTATCATATAAAGTCATAACACTCCAACTAAAATAATTTCATTAGTTATTATCATTAACACCGATGTTTCCATTATAATATGTCTATATTAGAAATGAAAATGTTGTTACACTCGCATAAACGTTTAGAACTGTTACTTTTTGTTATATTTTTTTCTTTTTCTAGGCAAAAATAAAATTAACTAATTTTATTTCAAAACAAACATAAAGTAAATTATAGAAATATGAGTGTCAGAATTTAAATGACAATTAAATAAAATATTGTTGAAATGTTTAATAATATATATTTTTAAAAATCAGCAGGGAGTATTAATAGTAATAATGTTGGTAACTGGATGGGCTATGTAAGCAATCACCAGATATCGGATTATTAATTGGTTCCGCCAAAAATGCCGTAACTAGAGTGTCCACACGTGGATGCCTTCCACCTGTTCTTTTAAAACTTTAATAAAATAACAATTTTTGTAACACAATAAAGCTTTAGTAAATAACAAATATTATCTGAATTTTAAGAAAAAGTCGAACTAAAAATGTATACTACTATTTGGCTTGAACTCCAGCTACATAGATCTTTACAAATTAAAACTTGACACATTTTTGCATATAACTATTACTTTCATTTGGCTTCCTTCCTCCCAAGATTACATGTTAGCTATATTCAACCTGTAGTCCAGCTATATGATTAGACATGAAATCAGTAAAAATGGGGTAAATTGAGCAGGTGGTACAAGGCATGGGAGTTATTCATATTGGTCTGGGCAATATACTCGTCTTTGTTCACTCCCATGGAGTTTGGTTTTTTCAACGGTCTACCCGAAAACCTCTTCGTACTCGACATTGTTGGTCAGATCGCATTTTTGGTCGACATTGCTCTACAGTTTTTTGTAGCCTTTCAAGATAAACACGCCCACCGGACTGACGACAGACCAACACATATTGCTCTTCGGTTAGCTATACATTTATCGACCTTTACGGACATTTCTGCTTTTATGCTTGAACTATCATGCCTACTCGTCATTTAACAAACTGTTTCTTAGGTACTTGAAATCACATTTTTTCTTGGATTTGGTCAGTTGCTTCCCGTGGGATCTTATCTATAAGGTATACTAGCTTTTGTTTTCTAGCTTAATCTTACACAAATCTACAATAACAGTACCTAGTGGTCTGGTTTGGTTTGGTTCTGTTCCAGCTTAGTGTTGACATTGACATTAGTTTTGATTTTTTTTTTGTTTAGTTGATAGGTTCCTATTTAACAGATTTTTTTTTTAAAAAACAACTAAAGCAAATAGAAACTACAGTACTGTAAATTTGGTTTATTCGGTTAGGTCACTCAGAAATCACTTTCATCAGTTTGATTTTTGATTTAAAACCATAGCCAAATATAGGTTTCAGTGTATTTTATATTTTTATTGCAGGCGTCAGGGAAACACGAGGTGGTGAGGTACATGTTGTGGATAAGGCTGTTTCGTGTACGTAAAGTGATAGAGTTCTTCCAAAGGCTTGAGAAAGACACGAGAATCAACTATCTCTTCACCAGAATCCTGAAGCTCATTTTCGTTGAGGTTTACTGTACTCACACTGCTGCATGCATCTTCTATTACTTGGCCACCACTCTTCCTCCTGAGAACGAAGGTTACACTTGGATCGGTAGCCTGAAGTTAGGAGACTATAGCTACGAGAATTTCCGAAAGATCGACATTTGGAAACGTTACACCACATCTCTCTACTTCGCCATTGTCACTATGGCTACTGTCGGTAAAACAAAGTCTAAACATCAATTATGATAACCATTTAATTAGCTCTGATAACAAAGATACTGATGGGTTTTATTTGATTCTACTCCAGGTTATGGAGACATACACGCGGTTAATTTAAGGGAAATGATATTCGTAATGATATATGTTTCGCTCGATATGGTTCTGGGTGCGTACCTTATTGGTAACATCACTGCCTTGATTGTGAAAGGATCAAACACAGAGAGATTTAGAGATAAAATGAATGATCTGGCAAGTTTCATGAACCGAAAAAAACTACGGGGAGACATTCGTAGCCAAATAACACATCACGTAAGATTGCAATACGACAGTAAGTTTACCAACACTGTCATGCTTCAAGACATCCCAGCCTCTATCCGCGCCAAGGTATCCTAATAACTTATTATTTTCTTAGCAGCATAATATTGTTTATATTAGTTATAATGGTGATATTTCTATATCTCTTGCAGATTGCGCAGTTATTATACACTCCTTACATTGAGAAAATCCCGATGTTCAAGGGCTGCTCATCAGAGTTTATTAACCAAATAGTTGTAAGGCTCCATGAAGAGTATTTTTTTCAAGGAGAAGTAATCATGGAGCAAGGAAGCGTTGTTGATCATTTGTATTTCGTCTGTGAAGGCACACTGGTACGTAACATTATCACTGTGTGTTGTGTCTATCTTCTCATATGTGTACTTACATTTTTGTAGGAGGCTCTTGAAGCAAAAACAGATGGAACAGAGGAGCATGTGATGTTTCTTGGGCCTCACACTTCTTTTGGTGATATCTCCATTATTTGCAACATCTCTCAACCTTTCACTGTTAGAGTTTGTTCATTATGTCATCTTTTACGCCTCGATAAACAGTCTTTCTCCAACATCCTCGATATTTATTTTCATGATGGACGCAGAATCCTAAACAATCTTATGGAGGTACACTCTTTTATTTTGCTGTTTTGTTAAGGTTTAAAATCACGCAACTGGGACGAGGGTTTTGACAGGGTAAGGAATCAAATGAGAGGTTAAAGAGGCTAGAATCTGACATTATGATTCACATTGGGAAACAAGAAGCAGAACTTGCATTGAAGGTAAACAGTGCAGCTTTCCAAGGAGATATCTACCAGCTTAAAAGCTTAGTCCGCTCTGGAGCCGATCCTAACAAAACAGATTACGATGGAAGAACACCGCTTGTATGTTTCAATCTTTTTTTTTTCTTTCTTTGGCATGAAATATTATTTCTTTTAGCCTGTAAAATGTCTTCTTGAAATGCAGCATCTTGCAGCTTCTAGGGGATACGAAGACATTACATTGTTTCTTATTCAAGAAGGCGTCGATATAAATCAAAAAGGTAACTACTGAAATCAGAAAATACAACAATGCTATATGCTTATGCTTCGGTCATATACTTGCGCAGATAAATTTGGGAATACACCATTGTTAGAGGCTGTAAAAGCAGGGCAAGACAGAGTGATCAATTTGCTTGTCAAAGAAGAAGCTTCCTTTGATTTAGAAGATGCTGGAAACTTTCTCTGCACGGTAGTTGTGAAAAACGACTCTGATTTTCTTAGGAGATTGCTCTCGAGCGGTATGGACCCAAACACCGAAGATTATGATCGTAGAACACCGCTTCATGTCGCTGCTTCTGAAGGATTATTCTTGATGGCTAAGATGCTTGTTGATGCTGGAGCTAGCGTTGTCTCTAAAGACAGGTAAAAGACCAAACACAAATGAATATCTTATAACAAAACTCTCAATAACTTGTCACAAATCTCTATCATTCAAGGTGGGGAAACTCTCCTCTTGATGAAGCTCGAATGTGTGGAAACAAGAAATTGATTAAGTTACTTGAAGACGCAGGAACAACTCAGCCTTCTATATGCCCGTCAAGCTCTCATGAACTACAAGGTAGTGCAGCTCTTTCCTTCAGACAATACTGCTAATTAAACAAAACAGACCTTGTAATCACTGAATTTGATTTGTGTTTAAAACAGTTGAGAAATTTAGGAGAAGGAAATGCACAGTGTTTCCCTTCCACCCACAGGAGGAGCATAGTAGAAAGCATGGCGTTATGGTTTGGCTTCCGGGTGATCTCCAGAAACTTGTGGAAGCAGCTGCCCAAGAGCTCAGGTTATCTAATGAAGCCCCCTTCGTAATATTGTCAGAGGAAGGAGGTCGAATCACAGACGTTGATATGATCAGTGATGGACAAAAACTGTATTTGATCAGTGATAGTACTGATCAATCAGCTTTATAGAACCAACTCCATGCCATTGATTCTTTCGATCATTCCCATACAAAGCCATTTCAGGTTATATTGTTCTTATAAATATTGCATATTATAGAGAACTTTGTCCTTTTTTCATAACACATAATTGGTCAATTTCTTCATTTCCTCTGTATCCTAAAATATCAAAATGGCTTCTTGAGATACTTAAAGTCCATTATTAGAGGATGAACTTTTAATTCTTATTAGTTTCATCCGTCGCTTTCTCATTCGTTTCTTCTCCATACTCAAGCTGTAATACCAACAACACTTGATCTAGGGATTTCAATTGAAATCGCAGGAGATTGGTACTTGAAAAAGATGAATTCAATCAAATCTTGTTCAAGGTTTTTCAAAGTAGATGAACTGAATCAAAGGTATAACGGATCGTTTATATGTTCTAATGTTATTTTAATTTATTTTAAGGATCCAAATCCGAATCCGGATATCCGCCAGATATTATAATTTTTAGAAAGATGTCTGAAACCCGGATATCCGAGAATCCCGGATCCGGATAAGGATAGCAAAAATATGGATCCGCCGGATACGAATCTGGATCCGGATACCTTAAAATACTCTGGTTATCCGATCCGTTCCAGCCCTAGTGTTTGGATGCAAAATGTAAAATATATAGATATTTGAAAAAGAAGTAGAGTTTGGATGTAACATTACATTTCAAAATCCAAAAGATTTAACGTGGAATCTGATTATGCCTCGGTGAGCACATACCAGTTAATTCAAAAAGATTGAAGATTTTGGATACAACATATTACTATTACTTAAGTCTTGTGTTCTTCAACTACTTTAATTTAGGGTCTTGATGTTGCTTATCCCCTACAATGAGACCCGATAGATTTATCAACTGGATATTCGTTACAGTTCTGAAAAGATTGAACATCCGGATCTATCGGGTCTCATAATAAGGATAAGCAACATCAAGGCCCTAAATCTTTCTCCTGCTTCTGCTTATGTGAGTTTGTCACTTTCTTTCTTCCTATAGAACTTTGAAAATAGATTGGACATTCTTGAAGTGTGTGTGGTGTTGCAGGTGATCTCTCGATGTGTTGAAGATGGATTAATTGTACCGGTGTTCAAAAATCTACAGGTGATCTCTAGATGTGTGGATCGTGAAAATTAAAATGGTTTAGACCGCATACGACATTGTCAGCTAATCCCTTTCGTCTGCAACTACTACTCAAACTTTTAATGATACTGTGTCAAACCATCAAAGATGACATCACGTAAATGAATGGTAGCTGCGCAAGCAAAACTCATTACATGTGTGTTCTTAGAAAATCTTCTATTAACCAACCTAAATGGCTAAATCTAAATAGAGTGGCAATGCTCAAGATAGCGTAGAAGGGTATTATAGTGTTTCAGCTGAAATCACTGCTGGTTTTTCGCGGTTTGCCATGTACGTCATGTAGATTGTCCAGAGATATGAAAACGAGTTGCTTACAAGAGGCTGCAAGAAATTAAAAAAAAAAAAAACAAGAACCAACTCAGGAAGCATATTGTGAAACAATAATTCTTCTGAGTCAAATGATCGTTACCTGTAAGTGGACGGGAAAGAACCTGAACGTTATAAAATCACAAAGAGGCCAATACATGACACCGTTAAACATTGCAGGGATTACATCCCTTTTCAATCTTGCAACTATATCTGAACCACTTTCCCCTGAACAAACAACGGAACAAAGAGTAGCTTAGAAACATGGTTCTGTGTAATCAACCCTTTGTAATTGCGAGAGACAATAGCCAAGTCAAACCAACATGACAACTTACCCTGTAGGGAAGCGTTCAAGGAGAAGAAAACAACGGTCATGATTGGCCCGTAGATAGTTTGTCCCATGGCCATTTTCTTGAACGTCGTGATCAAATCTTGTTTTGGGAAGAGCGTTGACATGAAGTTGAACCAATAATGAAGTGTTGGACCCAAGACCAATAGTCCATATCCTCCCATCCTTGCTGTTCTATACAAGTCATAAGACTCGGAAGCTTTTTTCGAAATTGTCTGTTGAAAAGAAACATAAAAAGTTAATTAAATTACCACTTCAAGAAGTCAACGTTAGTCAAACAATAATCAGACAACTAAGAACAAGATTTAAAGCAAACTGAAAAGTAAGTACCTGAGAAGACAAATCGGCGGCAACGTAAATAATCGAGGATGTGACACTTTTGGTGATGATCGGTCGTGATTTCACCATACCAAGATACCATCCTACGAATCCAACCTTCGGAGATGAACAGAGACCGGAAGGAGAAGAGGGAATTGAGATTCCGGTTTCCTTTGCTCTACCGAGAAGCTGAGGTGAGCGGAAAACGGGCCTGGATTGCAGTTGCTTAATTTCCGCTGCCGCGTTCCGCCGTAGCAGCCGTGCGGTGTCGGCGGCGACATTTCTGAATAGTGCACCGCTCATTCTGATTTGTTTTTGTGTTTTGATTGCTTCTTCTCCGAGGTTCTAAAGATTTTATTCAGGAAAGTGTCTCCACCTTTTTGGTAAATTGTAAGAAAGAAAAAAAGAAAAAGAATTTCCTCTTCTCCAGCCTCCAATTTTGCGGGTTAGGGAGTTGATTTAGGAATTCACATCTATTTTGTATAATTCCATATATACTTGGTCAGTGATGTAGGATTAAGAAAGAGATCGACATCACGAATTTGTTCACCAATATATGTAGATATTTTTTATACTGATTTAATTTTAAACAACTAGATTCTGATCCGCCCATAAAAAAATGGAAATATTTTTTGTTGAAAATATTATTTTATGTAATAACAATTGTGATTTTCAATAAATTATATATTTTAATTCTCTTATAAATTTTATCTTAAATTTATTTATATAACTTATTTTGTTATTTAAATATGACAAAACTTTTGTTAAACTTATTTCAAACTTATTTTATTTTTAATATTTTAATTTAAATAAACTATTTTATATTTTAACCTGCTACGTATTGACAAAATTACTTTTGTGTGTATTAAACTTTTTATAATTATATTAAATTTAGTTTATATGATTTATTTTTTTATTTTAATGGAACAATTTCTTTAAGGATTTGAGATAATTAAAAACCGCATTATGATTTTATTGATTTAATCATTTGTTAGTGTTAGATAAAGATGTCGTATGTCGGTTTTCTTGTCTCATCAAACATAAAGAACGAGATTAGTTGTTAAAAATACGTATGTGCTATATATATTTGTTATTAAATTTTTCATGCGATTTATAAACATTATAGGAGTCCCTAAAATATAGGGATTAAGGGAAGTTTGAAAGGTATTTTCTAAAAAGCCTAGGTTAAAATGTATTTAAATTTGGTAATAGTTATTAAAATATGAAAATAATGGCAGTTACTATTGAAGACTACTAATTTAGTTTTTGATATATATATATATATAAATGAATAAATAAATGGACTGAGGTTTTATCAATAGGATATGATCTTGGGCATGATCCTATTTTAATAGTATTAATTTCATGATATTTTTTATTTTTAGGCAAAATCCTAATTTTGTTGATATATTAGTTAAAATAAATTTGTATTTCATGAAATTGAAATAAAAAACTAATTATCTTTATTTTATATTAACTTTTTCAATGGTAAATAATATTATATTAATTATTTATTTTATTAGAAAGGCATATAAAGCATACATTTAGATTTTAAATATTAGTAGTCATAATAGTAAGAGTAATGGTGTATATTAATTTGGATTAATTAATGTATAAGTAATGTATTATTGTTGATTAATAAAATATATTATCCGAACCAAAATGTGCAGATATTTTCAAAAACAAATGCTGTAATTGTTATACAGATTTTGATCGAAATATATCAATAATTTATTTGTTTTTCATAAATGTTGTAGTTATGGATTCTCGAATATAGGAATTAAAGGAATAGAATAGTTATAAAATATTTGAGTTCTTTTTAATAAGCTCCGACCATTAAGAAACTAGAAAGGTTGTTACAAAATAATTATTTAGATTCTGTTACAGAATATATAGTTTATTTCTGTTGAAAAATAATTTTTAGACATAACCTTGCATCAATTGATCATGTTGCAAATTTAATAGTATTGATGCATAAATGATGATAAATATTTTAAAACATTTAATAATTTTAGTGATAAAACCCTTCAACTAAAGATGAATATAAAACCCCGCAAAATGAATCTTACAAAATAAACCCTAGAACTTTAATTTCATTCATGTCTGTTACCATTATAGACGGACGGTAATATACATTAACAGAACTAAAATTGACGGTTTATTGGGTAGAACTTTTAGTTGAAAATTTTCTTTACAATTTATTTTTAGTTAGGGATTTTAATTACTAATAGTCTATTATTAATTGACTTAATAATGAATTATATTTACATTAAGGTGACTAATAGTCGTTCAACAAACATATTATGGTGATTACATGCAAACAAATTTATTAATTTGGTAAGTCGATTTTTTGTTCATACTATTTAATGAACCAAAGCATAATTATAACACTTAATAAAAAAATATTCACAATTTTCAAAAGTATAATATATAATTTTTTTAATTCTAAGTTTAATGGAAAATTATATATTGATAGGTATGTTATTAGTTTAACCATTTCACAAATAGTTTTATTTAAAGCATGTTACCAAAAATTTAAAAATTTAAAACATGTTATCATAATAAGAATTAAGACATGTCACCATTTTGATAAGTCATGTTATTTTTTTCAAGTGAAAATGAATTCAATAGTGACACATAAATAAATGGAAAATCTCATAAAAAAACTTCAAAGTGACACTCCATAACTCTTTAAATCTTGAACTTATTTAACTAGTATATTAAACGTTTAACTTGGCTTTTATATCATATAAACCTTCAGTTTGGCTTACTTTTTCCACCATGTCAAAATTGTAACCTGATATCCTGTAATAATAGGTGATATGTAGGTTTTTTAATCTAATTAACAAATGTAATTAACATAAATAACGATAATAAACATAAATAAAAATTAGAAAATTACAGAAAAACTCTAAAATTGTATTAATAAAAATCAAAATATTTTCTTAAAATTTTGATTTTTTTTTTCAAAATGCAGGTTTGTCAAAACGAGAATTTTTAAATACAGAAAAATTCAAAAATCTTAAATTTATAAAAATTAAAATATTTTGTTAATAAATTAAAAAAATACTTGTATTTTTATTTTTATTTTAAATGAAATTTTGAGAAAATATGATTTTTTAAAATATATATATATAAAATCTAAAGTATTATTTAAAAATAAATAGTTAGGATATACCATCATTAAAAGTAACCTTTTTCGTTATATTACCATTAATAATAACATTTTGTAAGTTTTAAAGTGTTTAATTTCGATATGTTGATATCTTCATACGGTGATAATTTCTGACATACGGATAACATTGACTTTTGACACTATTGTTATTATTGATATAACTAAAAATGTCACTCTTAATGATGATATGACGAAGAATATTCATGTTGATGGTGATAATTTTGTAAAGTTATTTAATTTTTTGTGAGAATATTTTCTAGCTTTTACATGTTTTTCTTTGAATTTTTTTTTTTGGCAACTTGCTTTTTAAAAAAACTTTCAAATTTTAAGAAAAAAATTTGAATTGATAAAAAAGTAAGTCAAAATTAAAAGTTTATTACGATAAAAAAGCCAAATTAAAAGTTTAGTATGCTAGTTAAATAAGTTCAAGATTTAAATTGCTAATAAGTACCACTTTGATGGGTTTTTATGTAATTTTCCCCATAAACAAATTTTATAAATCACTTTTCAAATAATGATTAGAACATCAAAAGAAGCAGCGAAACATGGGAAAATTCTTGTTGTTTTTTTTTTGAAAAGGAAAACTCTTGTTGTTTTTGCATACAAAACTGAAAGTTTTTATTTCAGCTATGAAAAGCATGTTTTAATATTCAACAGGTCAGTAATTTAGGACCGATTGTAGGAATTTTATTTGAATGCATCAAGAACTGCGACATGACCCAAAAACTGACGGAAATAGCATTTTTGCAAAATTGTAAGATTGCAAGAATTTCTACAATCCTAGGATGCAAAAGTAGACAGCAAATTCTAGCCAAGATTATACATGCATTTTCATAGAGGTTTATATTTAGTTGGCTGATTTTTTTCTGTATAGATATCTAGACTAATTCTTTTTTGAAAATAGAATGATCTTCTAATGTTAATATTAATTTAATTTGATTTTAGGAAAGTAACTCAACAAAATGACAGCACATATTTTCGAATATTTATCATCAATAAACAGAATGTGATAGTGTAGATAATGTACAAACAATAGTAGATCTGTGAGCAAAGGAAAAAACAATGTGCAAGCTTTTATCAGAAATATAATATTGCATACAAGGGCTGTCTCAAAACATACAACTAATTCGTATAATTTAATCACAATGCTTCTTAGCCTGACACAATACATCACTCCTTTCCGATGCAGAAACGATCTCAGCCAAACTAGTTCCAATTTTTTCATCATCATGAGAAAAGAAAAAAAAACGAAACAGAGCTTGAACACAAGTGATCCAGTGAACATCAGTCCCATACGTAAACTAAACAAAAAAGTGAAAACCAATAAACGGTTTAATACTTGAGTTTCGTCTGTACATGTGAGTCGATGAAAAGAACTAAAATAAACTGAATGTGATAGTGCAGATGTCATACAAACAAAGCTGATTTCTGAGAAGATGAAAAAAAACAATGTGCAAGCTTTAATCAGAAAACATAATATTTCATGACATACATAAGCTACAAGAGATGTCTCAAAACATACAACTAAAACGTATAAACTAATCACTACGCTTCTTAGCCTGACACAAAAGACAAAACATCTCTCCTTTCCGATCTAGAAACGAAACTAGTTCCATATTTTCATCATCAGAAGGGAAAAAAACGAACCAGAGCTTGAGCACAAGTGATCCCCATACATAAACTAACCAAAAACCACCAAACGGTTTCATACTTTAGTTTCATCTGTACAAGTGAGACGATGATGAAGGGTCAGAGCTGCAGATATTGTATAGCCTACTGCGATAAGCAGATATAAGGAGACAGAGCCAATAGTCCTGATTCTAGAATCCCAACTATCTTATAGGCCATTTCTTCACTATGCGTTCCAGCAACCTTTGATCCTCGTCTTTAGGGGCATGAGGATCAAGATTCCTCAGATCTTCAGCAAACAGCTTCGCCTCATCTTTCCTGTTTAACTTACAGTAACCATCAACAATGGAATTGTAAGTGTTCTGGTTTGGTCTACACCCATTCTTGATCATGTACCTAACAACGCCAATGGCTTCCTCAAACATCGAGTCCGCCGCATAAGATCCGATAAACGTATTGTAGGTGATTACATCTGGAACAATCCCTGAATCTCTCATCTCTGCGAATATTCTAGAAGCATCTCTCATCCGAGTATTCCTACAATATGCGTAGATGACCGTGTTGTACGATATGATATCTGGTTTGATGCCTTTAGCTTGTATTTCCCTCAAGATCTCCTCTGATTTTGCGAAATCCGCAGACCGGCTATGCATATACATGAGGCTGTTGTACGTCGCCATGCTTGGTGTGAAACCCATCTCCTTCATGTAGTCCAAGACTTCGTTTGCCTTTGCCACCATCTGCCTCCTTCCGTAAATAGAGACCATGGAATTCAATGTGGTTATATCTGGTGAAAACCCTCTTTCTTTAAGCTCGGAGAACGCACGTTCTGCTTCTGGCAAAAGATCACACTTGCTACAAACCAGGACTAGTGTCTTGAGAAGTACAGCTCGAGGCTCGATAACTCCGGAATACACTTCTTCTGCTAAGAAATGCATCCGACCTATCTCCTTTCCATTTGCATACGCATGTAGTAGCGAGCAGTAAGTTAACTCATTCGGTTTGCACCGACCATCCTCCATCTCTGCAAGTACTTTCTCAGACTGTTCCCACATTCCTCCACGTGCCAAAGCTGCCAACACAGTGTTGTAAGTGGAGAGGTCAGGAGTGACCCCAGCTTCAAGCATTCGCCTGTAAACAGTCATAGCTTGCTCAAACGAACCACATCGGCTATAAGCACTGATTAGCGTATTGAAAGTCTCTCTCTCAGGTACGAAACCTGCTCTCTTCATCTCCTTGAACACACCTGAAACTTCAGAATCCATCCCGTTTTGGCCAAAGACTGCTAACAGCGTATTCCAAGTGACAATATCTGGAGAAAGACCACACACGTTGATCTCATCGAATATCTTCATCATCTCCGCAAACTTGCCCCTGTTACCATACATCTTTATAAACGCATTAAAAGTACAAATGTTCGGTTTGCAACCAGCGTTCCTCATCTCTTCGAAAACACTCATAGCAGATTCAACCTTCCCAGCTCTCTCGAATCCCGACAAAAGCGTCGTGTAAGTGAAAACATCAGGCTTCATTCCCTTCCCCATCATCTGATTCTTAAGCTCCATTGCTTCATCCAACATCCCATCACGCGCATACGCAGATATCAACGAGTTATAAGTCACAATGCTCGGTGTAAATCCACTAAGCTCCATCTCATTCAAAACCTTCATAGCTTCTTTAGGCCGATGAGACTTCCCATAAACATCCAACAAGGCGTTGTAAGTAACCTTATCATGACTAAACCCAGCACTCTTCATCTCTTGGAAAACACGAGCAGCTTCTTCATGCAACGACCCTCGTTTACAGCAAGTGATAAGCGTGTTGTACGTGTAGGCATCAGGAGCAATCCCATCGCTTTTCATCTTCTCCACAAGAGACATAATCTTACTCCAAGGAGTACCCATTTTCCCAAACACATTCAAAACAACATTGTAAGTAATCAAAGTCGGTTTACAACCTTCTTCTTCCATCTTCTTGAACACCATCACAGCATCTCTGTACCTTCCGCTGTTTGCAAACGCAGATATCAACGAAGTGTACGAGTAAACATCTAGCGAGAAGCCGTTTTCTATCAGCCCGTTGAACAAGTTGGCAGCTGAAGAGACTCTTCCTTCTTTACCCAACATGGAGATAACAACAGCAACAACAGAGTTATCTAATTGATAATCCTTTTGCTTCATGAACCAATCAAATACGGTAAGAGCAAAATCGAATCTCTTGTGGAAGCCTAATCCTTTAAGAAGAGCGAGTAACTCCGAGGAAGACGACTCGGATAACTGGGAGAGGAGACTGTCTAATTGGCCGGAATCGAAAGTGGGTTCGATTAAGGAACGGAGAATCTGCTGACCGTGTGGAGATAAGCCATGGTAAGACCAAGGCTTTCCGAGGTTAGGGTCTCGCGACTTGCCGATTCGAGTTCGGTTACGGGTTTTGGGAGTGTTTGGGGTTATGGGTCTTCTCGAATTAGGGTTTTGGTGGAGGAAGACGTCGTGAAGGAGAGGCTCAACTGGAGAGGGAGGAGGCTGCGATGGAAGTTGGGAGGTGAGAAAGGGAGTTCGGGAGAGTTGGTGGTGGTGGTCGTGAAACAAGGGTTTTGAGGAAGGTGTGCTTGGGAGAAGAAGAGGGAGACCTAGCTTGTCCGCCATTGGAGAGAAACCGAGAAGAGGGAAACGAGGAATGAGAGAGAGAGAAGTGAATGGATATATCTTCTCTTAAACCTTTTTTTTTTGTTTTTTAATTAATTTCTTTATTATATATTTTGAAATCAGGGTGACCAAAAATATCGTAAATGTTGAAGATTGTAGAGTGGTATATAGCGGGAGAACGGCCTTAACCTACTCACAGATCCGGAGTTGGACAAATATCTTATATCTGTGGATTATTTAGTATTTCTGAGAAGCCATGAATAATAAACTGTTCAGATGGATGATACGAAACTCATTGGAGCTAAATAAACATGTTCAAAGTGAATATCATGCTTGGTTCAACATACAACATGTCAACACTTCAGGGCATACTGCAAATATATAATCTCTTGAGCATATGGTTGAAAACCGTCCAAACATGGGTTCGACGCCACCCAACAACATTTCATTTTAGCAAAAAAAAAAATATAATCTCAGTGATTAAGGATCCGACAACATCACTACAAGAAAACAATTATTTTATGATGGCCAATTTCCTCGTGACTTCATCGTAAAAGTGCAGTTACGTGGAATTAAAGAGGAAACTTGTTTCGTCGTAATTCGTTTGTCGTTAAATATATTTCCTCGCCAGTTCCTCGTTAAATAGCTTGTCAGATATTTCCTCATAAAAACGAAGTAAAGTATTCCTGAAAAATACCACGTGACGTATCCACGTAAAGACGTCGATGACTTTCCTCGTAAATACCACGTAAATGATTCATTGTAAATACCACGAAAATACCATAGAAAGTATTCCTCGTAATATTCATGTAAATACCAAGAAAAATATTCGACTTAAGAACCTCGTAAAGACCTCGAAAAGCTTTCCTCGTGAATTCCACGTTTACTCTTCCTCGTTAACTCCACGTCAATGTTCCACGTAAAAGACTCGTAAATTAGCTTCGAATTTACGTCGTTTCTTATTTTTCTGATTTTTAATATATAACCAAATAATAATTACTAAAAATCAATAATTTATTTAAAAAAATATAAATTAAAAAAAAATCTAAAATAAAATATTTTATAAATAAATATGTTATAAGTTTTGCATTCATAAAAAAAGAAAAGAACAATAGAAAAAAACTAAGAAGACTCGTGCATCGCCTAATAGAATTCGTCGCTCCTCTTCGAGACATCTTCCTCGTTATGTGTGACGGGTACGGGTGGCTCGCCTGAAACATGGTTTTTCTCTCGCATGGTCCTCAACAATGCCTCCCATTTCGGATTTGTGGAGGCTATCACGTCCAAAAAGCCCTCCACTCCACCCATACAAGCTGTGAACGAAGTTTTCGTCGAGGCCAACTCAGTTCTTGTCGAGGTCAGCTCAGTTTTTGCCGAGTCCAACTCGGTACGTAGCTGAGAGACTTCGTCCTCCCGTCTCTGACCATAAAACGATGTCGCTCTCGGAACATCGTTGACGGAACCAATCTCCATCGTACGCCCCTTTTTCCTCGGGGCAACCTTAAAAACACAAAAAAATATATATTAAAATTTTAAATTTAAAGTAATAACTAGAGATTGACCCGCCCTCAAGAGGGCGGGTATATTTTCTGTTTTAAATTATTTTGCCTTATTTAATTTATATGTTTTGTGTTTATATAATCATATTTTATATTTATGTTTTGAGAAATTTATTTTTTACATATGTGTTTTTAATTTTTGTATTGAAAATTTTAATTTTTGTATTTGTATTATTACAATCATATTTACGTTTAATATTTAATTAATTTAATATAATTTTGGATAACTATATTACATATATTAAGTTGCATAATTATACACTTGTGCTATATTTACTTCACAAATTATTACAAAAATTCTAAAATTTGCATCAGATTATATTTTATGAGTAGTTACTTAACATAATTAGTCAAAACTATTTCTGAAATTATTTAAAAAAATTTCTCACAATTATTAATTTTTGTGTCTAATAACCTAACATATATATATGTATTACACAAATATGATTACAAAAAAACATAAATATGATCACAATAACACACATAAATATTAAAATTAATTTTTTTAGAAAATGAAAAAAATATACCTTTGAAGGCGAGTTAGAATTTAGTAATAATATTATTGAAATTAATACTACAGAATCAAACATATTAGTTATTTAGGTATTTATGGTTTAAATGGATATTTTGAACATAAACTATCGAAATCAAAATTATATTGATGGTTACTTTCGAAAAAAATAACTGATTTGAAACATATCTCATGAGTATTTTTGGTTTTTTTAAAAAAAAAAAATTCTGAGTAACATAGGCTATTCAGATATTAAACACTCAAACCGGATCGAGTAATTGGTTATTTCGGTTAAAAATATCTAAATCCAAATCAAATACAACACATATCCCAAAAACAAAATTAGTTCTTTTACATGAGTCATATACCCATCATGAGTAAATCTAACTCAAACCCAATCCTATTTTATAATATATGATTGGGATTTTATTCAAAATCAAAAAATGATACCCAAAAGAACCGACCCTTTTTATATTTTTTTTCAAATTAAAATCATTAAGTCCAATCGCTTCAAAATTCATTTTATTTATGTTCCTTTTTAACCTAAATCATGTACATCTATTTTAAGATCTAATAGAGTTATTTGTTTGCATCCTCAATAATAAATTGCAGCAAGTAAAAATATTGTAGACTGTTTAATTTTTCTTGAGTTTTATTATAATTTATTTAAAATCTAAATTATTTTAAATAATAATTAAAACATTTTAAATATTAAAAATACAAAAACTTTATTTAAAAGAAAAAGGGGGAAATGCTTTAGGAAAAGGTGAAAAATAAACACCCAAACCGGATCGAGTAATTGGTTATTTCGGTTAAAAATATCTAAACCTAAACCAAATACAACACATATCCCAAACAAAATTAGTTCTTTTACATGAGATCTGTACCCATCATGAGTAAACCCAACTCAAACCCAATCCGGTTTTATAATATATGACTGAGATTTTATTCAAAATAAAAAAATGATACCCAAAAGAACCGATCCTTTTTATATTTCTTGTCAACTTAAAACAATTAAGTCTGATCGCCTCAAAACTCATCTTATTTATGTTCCTTTTTAACTTAAATCATGTACATCTATTTTAAGATCTAATAGAGTTATTTGTTTGCATCCTCAATAATAAATTGCACCATGTAAAAAAATTGTAGACTGTTAAATTTTTTTTGAGTTTTATTATATTTTATTTAAAATTTAATTAGTTTAAATAATAATTAAAAAAATTTAAATATTAAAAATACAAAAACTTTATTTAAAGGAAAAAGGGGGAAAATGCTTTAGGAAAAGGTGAAAAATAAACACCTAAACCGGATTGAATAATTGGTTATTTCGGTTAAAAAATATCTAAACCCAAACCAAATACATCACATATCCTAAAAAAATAGTTCTTCTACATGAGAGTTGTATCCATCATGAGTAAATCCAACTCAAACCCAATCCGGTTTTATAATATATGACTGAGATTTTATTCAAAAATAGGTATTGATAATTGTATTGAATTTGTGATGTTGCATAATTATACAATTATGTCATACTATTTCACACATTATTTTTGAACTTTATTCCTTAACAGTGGTTAATTGTTTGTTTTAAAGAAATTATAGTTACAGTTTTGTTTAGTAATTTTTTCTATTAAAATAAGAAAGTATAATTACAGTTTTGTTTAGTAATCTATTCTATTATTAATAAAATAAAATTAATATATTACTTTTATTTGTTTTATCTTTAAAAAATATTTGGTATATTTGATTTAATAATCCGCGAAAACTACAATGGTGAAAACAAAAATCATTATCTGATATACTATAAAAGTGGATATTATTAATATTAACTAACTTTAATTATTTTTTTAAAGTATTTAATACAATTAATGGTGAACATATTATATTAACTGAATAGTTTCAATTTACTAAAATCATGTTTATTGATCTAAATTTGAAATGTTGGTCGTTTGTTGTAAAACAAAAAAAAAGAGTACAGATAATGGTTATATTAAATATTTGATATGTTAATTATGAAACCATAAACATGAATTTTTTAATACTTAATTTCCGTCCAAAAGCATTATGCCATGGGTCTCTGAGACTTGACAATAAATGTCGTATGCTAAAACTTAGCACAAGAATTTAGTTGTAACTTGTAACCGTTGTCTGATTTTGTTATAAATAATGTGATTAATTAATGTAAATGAAAGTGATGGATCCCTAGAATATAGGAAGTGAAGAGGAAGTTATAATGAATTAAAATTTACGTAATATATATATATATATATATAGTTATGTAGATCAATAGCAGTTAGTAAAATGTAAAAATATATAATTGGACATAACTTCATATCAATTGGTCATGCTGGAGAATTAATAAAATAGACTAGATTTTGACCCGCGGTTTCAAACCGCGGGATAATTTTTTTAAACATTCCAAATTCATTTGATATTGTATTTATTGTATCTACATTTAGATGTTATAAATGAAATGTTATATTAAGTATTTTAAAATCTGTCCCGACCCGCTGCTAAATCGGCAAATTAAGTGGTCTCATATGTAATCTCAGTTTAGTTTTTAATAAAATATTATTTAAAAATCCTATAAAACTCATAGTTACAGCTAGTACTCGGGATCCTGGCTATCGGTTGAACTGATAGGTGATCCAATATGCATTCCGGTTTGACTTAATTATTGTAGTTGAAGTATTCTAATATTTTACTCATGAATGTTTATATGAATAGTGGATATATAATGAAAGCGGTGTTCCAATTTTAATACATTTTTTGGTCAAACTAAATTTTTAACTTATTGTAAGTGTAATGAATCAATATGTGAGAGGATGCATACTAAAAATAAAATATAAAATGTTTAAGGATCAACAATTTATATACGTCTATTACAATTTAATGATTTATGTTTGTAAATATAATTTTCATTTATTTAGTAAGTTTACTTTTGTTATTCACATGTTATTAGATTTTTTGATGTTTTGTTTATGACTTATTTTAAATTTTAAAGTTAATTTCATTAATCACATTAGAAATATAAATATTATTATTTTAATTTTGATTTATTATTTTATATATAAAATTATATTTTACAACTAATTAAACTGTTGATCCATACTCTCTTGCATCAATTTATGTTTTAACGTAGTGTTTATGATATAATTGTGTTAATATATTTGTTGAATTAGTTAATATTTGATAAATATATTATATATGTTTGAATAACCCGTAAAACTATGATCATAAAAATATCATAGTAAGTCATCGTATACTAAATATTAATAGTATTGAACTATTACTATTTTTATCACATATATATATATATATATTTAATATTCTAACTATTAGAATTATATTTTTATATATTTGGTAAGGGTTTCGAAGATTTTTTTTTTTTTGCATCTGGATTAATATATAGCTGTATATATACAAATTAATTGACATATATCATTATTTATTACATAATAACTAAAATATAAATAATTTATTATTAAATTTCGTATTAGTATTAATTAAATTCATTAGTTTTAAGAAATAGAATAGTTAGTTAGCTCCTTAATTTTAGACATGATTTATATTTAATATTAATTAAGTTAAATATAAGTAGAAGTAAAAGGTAAGCTAAATATATGGATAATAAAAATAAATGACATGGAACAACATAGACTACTTTCAAGTAGATAAAAATTGCTTCTGTTTTAATAGTATTGATTTTAATTTTAATTTTCAAAAAGTTACCTTCTCGTAAATCTGATCCACTTTAGGTACGGATAAAGTGACGTGCAATCCGTCGGGCGACTCCTGCGTCAGCTGGGTCTCACGCTCCGCAACCCGAGTTGCCACCCCGTTGTAGATTTGCTCGGACTTTCCATCTAGAAACTGCCCCGCCTTATTCCTGTGGATCCGGTCATAAAGTTCGAGAAGAGTGGGCATGCGTCCCAACTCTTTGGCCTATAAACATTGAATAAAATTAGTTAAATTTTTATTATATATATATATATATATATATATTAAAAATAATAAATTAAAATATTTAATTACGTACCATTTATAGCAGCATGGAGTTTTTGGCCCGTAGAGTGTAGCATTGCCATATGGCCGTTCTCATCAACCGAGTTACGGGAGTTAGAGCAAGACAGGGCGACTCTCATGGAGTTCAGATCCTTCCACTAGGCGATGAGGCCATCCCAGACATTCATGGTGAGCTCAGCGGGGTTGCATTTCACATAACCCTTCATGATCCAGTCACCCTTCTAGTTGGAGACCGTGTCCAGCAACCGTGGTTTCACCTTCTCGTAAAACGCTTGTCGCACCTTCTTCGTGACCCCCAAAGACCAATTATATTTTTGCTGCCAAAAATAATTAAATTAGTAAATAATTTATGATAATTTAATAATATAAAAATTTAAAAATCAGAAAATAATAGTAATTAATAAGTTACAGTGTAAATTTTGAACCACGTCCTTCTGACGTGGATCGGATTTAGTTTTCAGTGAGGATGTGGCAACACGAAGTAACCTTTCATCGTGTCGGTTACGTTCGTTGCAAGTCGTCCGTCAACCCCAAACCTGAAAAAAATTAAAAAATATAAAATATTTTAACTTAAAATTATTTATAAAAATCATTTAAAAATATAAAATATTTTAACTTACCACATAGTTCCGTCTGGTCGGTCGGGGTCTATGATCGGTAAGCCTTCTCTGCCTGGCATAGCGAGAATGTCCTTGACAGTGTATTGAGAGTAAGGGACACTCGGCGGCACCTGCAAATCAGCATGAACTGGATGATTTGTGGGCATTTGAGGAGGCGGCACATGAGCAGCTGGCATCGGAGGAGGAGCTATCAGAGGAGGAGCCATCGGAGGAGGCGAGACTCTATGTGAATACTGAGTCTCAGGGACAGTCTTCTGCTGACTCGAAGTGGTGTGATCTTGGGCTGATTTACGAAGTTTTGGACATGGAAATTATTCAGAAATCATCCCATGATGTTAGGTAACATGTCCAGCCAATTTTATCAAGTTGCAAGCCCAAGAAGATCCAAAATCAAGTGGTTTCTTTGCTGTCAAAGAAGAGTGACGAAAATCAGAAAATAAATTGCATGGATAGCTTCTCTCTCTTACATGCAAGGAATGCTTGTTTCAAGAACCTCCTCTCTCCTCCATGCACTGATTTTATCATTTCCTATGTAATAAATATTTAGCTTTCTCAGCAAGTTTAGTTCTACTATAAATAAGTTGTAATATCTATTGAAATGAATAAGAAGTGAGTTTATATTTTTGGAACCTTGAGAGAGTTTCTCAAATTTGTTTTCGATCATGGTGTGTCATATCCATTGGTCAAAACTTTTCTGATTGTTGGTGTGTAATATCCTTCAATCTAACTTGGTTTAAATCTAGTGTGTCATATCTAGAGACGACCATTATAGGGTAGTATCAAGAGACTTTCCGCCCCTCTTGTGTCACCTTTCGATCCACATCCCTTGATTGTTTGTTGCTCCAAGTTACACATCTCTTTCTTGTTGGACCGGTGCGTCACATCCGGCAACAGATCGAGTTTGTTGCTTTCTGCCTCATTTGATGCAAGGCTTATCATGTACTAATTTCAGAGTGTATTCTTTGGGAGATTATCATCACGAAGAAGAACCGGGACCTGAAACAGATGGCGGGTCTAACCGGCTACCCGGCGGACCGAACATCTGTGCGTAATGAGGAGTACGCTGATAATTACGTACTATGAAAAGAAAATCAAAATTAAAATCAACACTTAAACTAAAATATATAACTAATCTATATTAAAAAATATTCCATAAAACTATCTAAATTCTCTAAACTAACCACCTAATATAAATTCTCTAAACTAACCATCTAATCTACCCTATACTAGGAGAGGAAAGAGAGAGGCTTACCATAATTGGAGAGGTAGAGGAGAGGAAATGAAGAGAAATGAGGAGACATCGCGGCTTCGCCTATATATAAGATTAGGGTTCCTCGTCATTTCCTCGTCAAGTTACGAGGAAAGCCCAAGGCCTGTGTTTTTGTTCCTCGTAAAGGCCACGTTAGTCCACGAGGAAATAGCGAGGCCCATCTTTTTGAGACGAGGAAATACCGAGGCCCGTCTTTTTGTTTACGAGGAAATACCGAGGCCCATGTCCTAAACCCCTAAAATCTCAAACCCCAAACCAATAATCTCATCTTTCATATCTTCTACTTCATATATTCTCAAACCATCATCTTTCCTCAATCTCCTCTATTTCTAAATTTATTTTTTTCTTTTCAACATTTCGTTTTCCAAATCGAAATACTTTAGAAAAAACTTTTAAAATCTTTATTTAAAAATTTGCAAATTTAATTTTAAATTTTCTTTTTAATAAAAATATAAACCTTATTTTCAAATATATACAACTTAACTCTGAGCATTATTTTTATAAGATGATCTAAAATTATAAATCTGTTAAGTTTCTATTGTAAATGAGAGATATTGTATATTTTGGATAAGATTGTATTTGTGGTTTTAGAATTTGGAATTAATTTGGATTGGATTGAAGAGATTTTGGTTTAAATGAAGATGTATTTGGAATATATGAAGTAGAAGATAAGGAAGATATGGTTTAGGGTTTACGGTTAGGGTTTTGGACTTTAGGGATTTGCACATTTCCTTGCCACTTCCTCGCCAAGTGACGTGGTATTAACGAGGAAAAGTAAGATATGGTTTAGGGTTTAGGGTTTTGGATTTAGGGATTTAAACATTTCCTCGCCACTTCCTTGCCAAGTGACGTGGCATTAACGAGGAATATTCAAATAAAAAAAACTTTTCTCGTTAAGTCCACGTCACTTGGCGAGGAAGTGGCGAGGAAATGTGCTGACGTGGACATAACGAGTATACGTTTTCCATACATGGATGTTTCCCTGTATCATATCCCACACAAACAGCACATTTCCTCGCCACTTTCTCGCCAAGTGATGTGGCATTAACGAAGAATATTAAAAAAATAAAACTTTCCTCGTTATGTTCACGTCACTTGGCGAGGAAGTGGCGAGGAAATGATTTGACGTGGAAATAACGAGTATACATTTTCCTATATATACATGGCTATTTCCCTTCCTCATAACCCACACAATCACCCAAATCACACACTATACTCATAAATTTAGGTTTGAAATTAGCAAGATTTGAAAAAAAAGAAGAAAATGAGATATTGGAGTTACATATAATATAGTCTTGCAGGTTAGATTTGCGTAGGTTTTGCCATATGTGACTCCAATATCTTTCTTCTCTTATTTTTTTAGTATACTTGAAATAGATAAAAGTAAAGAGTTTAGGGGGTTTATATTTTTAGGGATTTAGAATCAACGAGGAAATAAGGACGAAGTCTTTCAAGTTTCCTCGTTGAAACCACATAACAAGATGTCATCGTTAGGGCCCCGCCCATTTCCGTGGATTTAACGAGAAAGTATTTGATTTACGAACACTTTCCTCGTCTAATCCACGTAACTAGACGAGGATATTACGAGGAAACGTGGAAATCTCTAAAGCTGGAGTCTCCAAACCCTAAACACTTTCTTTCTTATCTTCTACTTCATATTTCTTCTCTCCAATCCAAATCCTAAATTATAAAACCACAATTTCAATACTTAAAATCTCAATCTTTTATTTTTTAATAAAAATTATCTAAATAGTTTTAATGATTATATCAAAAAAACAAATACATCAATCAGATATATCGGCATTCTCGTCATCACTAGAAACATCATCATTTTCGTTAAACTCGTCATCAACAGCTTCGTCTGTGGTATCGTCCATAACATCTTCATACTCTTCATTATGCGGATCAATGAGAAGGATGTCATCAATTTGTTGTTGAGCTTGATCGACGATATTTATCTGTTCTTCTTGCAATGATGGTTCTTCCCCACCGATAATTCGTCCTCGAGGTGTAACTTTGATCACGGCTAACCAATTTTTTTCCCGATTCTCTCATTCGAGGGTATGGAAGAAAGCTAACTTGGTCTGCTTGTGAAACTAAGATGAAAAACTCGAATTTGTCGTACCTGCAAAATTAGAAAAACATAGATATTAATATATCATACATGTCATGTATGGCAACAAAAAATATTTTGTCGTACCTTCGTCCACCATTGACATCAACTACACCAAATTTGTTAAACCGGACACCTTTGTCCATGACAGGGTCAAACCATTCACATTTGAAAAGAACGCATTTCATCTTCAATATTCCTGGGAATTCCACTTCAATAATATCCGTCAAGATACCGTAGAAATCTGTTTCGTCTTTCACACATATTCCATAGTTACTGGTCGCCTGGTGCCTACCATACTCATATGTATGAAAAGTATAGCCTCATATGAAATATATCTGTGATGTGGTGACCTTTACACGTGGAACTTGAATTACTTCATGTAACAACTTAGGATAATCTGGATCGTCTTCATAATCAACCTGCAAAATTAAGAGTTTCATATTATACATTGTATGGAAAATTCTGCAAAATTAAAAGATAGAGTAATACCTGAGTCCTCAACCACTTGATAAAGTGTTGATCTTTTCTTTTGTCTACATCACTTGTAGATATACCTGGGAATGTTTCTTCGACTTGAGAAATAAACATGCTATAAAATCACAAATTTTATGAAAATTAATATACTTATATGTATTTAAAACTAAACTTATACATGTATTTAGAATTGTCAATATATATTACCTTTCAAAATAACACATCAAAGGATCATCGCAATTGAGTAGAATATAGATGTGTGCACTATGAGCGTCTTCTTCACTTGACCACCAAACCACTTTTAATTTTCCACCGAGTCGACCTATCTGGCTAAAGATGTCTGGAACACCAGCAACTGCATATGTTGGCGCAACACCACCATCATCGTATCTTCTTGGAGCTCTTTTTCGAGTACGTACTTTTGACGCAAAGTAATACGATGTGAAGTGAGAAGTTTCTTCCGTCAAACTTCCCGCAATTATAGAACCTTCAACTTTCGCAAGATTTTTTGCTTTTCCCTTCAAATAGTTCATTGCTCGTTCATATTGATACATCCATCCGTAATGTACAGGTCCACGAAGTAATGCCTCATATGGGAGGTGGACAGCTAGGTGTTCCATGACGTCCAAAAATCCAGGTGGAAATATCTTCTCCAAGTTGCACAATAAGATGAGAATGTTCTCCTGCAGTTGTTCGACGACTTCTTCTTTAAGAGTGCGTGTGCTCAGCTCCCTGAAAAATGCTCCAATGCCTTGTATATTCCAAATACAATGAAACACATTATTAGTTATATATAATAGCAAACTAAACCATTTTAAAATAACTGTGTTAATCTATATATATATATATATATATATATATATATATATATATATACCTGCAAGTGCTTCATGTATGTTTGTTGGAAGTAGCTCCGCAAATGCAAATGGAAGTAGTCGTTGCATAAAACATGACGACCATGACTCTTCATCTCGGAGAATTTTTGACCTTTTTCAACACATCTTGAGAGATTTGAAACATACCCATCGGGAAACTTCACTTCTGATGCAACCCAGTCGAACAACACCGACTTTTTTTCTGAAGACAGTCAAAATATGGGAACCAGAACTTGTCCATTGCTTTTTATATGTAACTCACTTCTTGCGCAAATGTCTGGCAAGTCCAACCTCGATTTTATGTTGTTTGTTGTCTTCCCTGGAACATTCAATATTGTATTCATCATGTTCTCAAAGAAATTCTTCTCTATATGCATCACATCGAGGTTGTGGCGCAGTAGAAGATCCTTCCAATACGACAACTCCCAAAATATACTCTTCTTGTGCCAGTTGTGATGAACACCATAAGAATCAGTCATATTACTGGGGACATGCCAATTACCACCACACAGAGCTGTTTTCAATGCTCCATAGTAATCGAGTTGCGCTTCAAATTGTTCTCCAGTTAGATATGGAGGACGTGTGTCTCTGACTACCTTTTTGTGCTTAAACAATTTTTTTTCTTCGGTACGGGTGGCCAGCGGGAAGCAATCGACGGTGACAATCAAACCAACTTGTCTTCCTACCATTTTTTAGTTGAAACACATCTCTCGTTCCATTACAATATGGACAAGCTAATCTACCATGTGTTGTCCATCCAGAAAACATCCCATAGGGAGGAAAGTCACTTATGGTCCACAAAAGCATCGCTCGCATCGTAAAATTTGTCTTCGTTGAGCAGTCATACGTCCTCACTCCCGTAAACCACAAATCCTTCAACTCTTTTATAAGTGGTTGCAGGAAAACATCCAGAAATCTTTTTGGATGGTTCGGACCAGGTATTAATATGGTCAAGAATATCAACTCCCGTAAATTGCACATCTCCGGTGGCAGGTTGTATGGCGTAAGAAAGACTGGCCACAATGAATATTGTCTCCCTGACATTCCGAATGGACTAAATCCGTATGTGCATAAACCGAGATACACATTCCGGCTATTGCTAGCGAATTCCGGATATACTTTGTTAAAATGTTTCCAGGCTCTTGCATCTGATGGATGACTCATCTCACCATTTGTCTGAGTATGCTCGGCATGCCATCTCATCTTTCCAGCAGTCTCCTCTGATTGATACAATCTTTTCAATCTATCTATAATTGGTAGGTACCGAATCCTTTTGTACGGTATCCTATTACGTCCCCGTCCTTGCGGCTTGAATCGTGGCTTCTTGCAGAATCGACATTCTTCTAACTTATCATCAACTTCCTAGTAGATCATGCAGTTGTCGATGCAAATGTCTATCATCTCTGAAGGCAACCCAAGACTATAGACCAGCTTCCGAATCTCAATAGTAAGAATCAACAGACTCATTGCCTTCCGGAAAATACTCTTTAAACAAGTCTGCCCATTCATTCATGCAACTTTCAGGTAGATTGTGATCAGTTTTTATATTCATCATTCTAGCAGCCAACGATAATTTAGAGATACCTTCTCTACAACCACTGTAAAGTGGCTGATTTGCCGCATTCAACATTTTATAAAACTTTTTGGCATCTATGTTAGGTTCTTCATCTTCGTCATGAGTTACGAATGCATCAGCTACCATATCATGAACCATATCACAATCTACCATTTGCTCTTCGTGGTGGTTATGTTCATTAAGCAAATGATGAACAACCGGTTCTACCTGAAAGTTGCTATTACTACTACTAGCTTCATTCTGATCATAATTATAACCTTCTCCATGATGAAACCAGATATAGTAATTTGGCATGAAACCTCTATTTATTAAATGCTTCCAAACATTTTCACGATTTCCTAATTTTGAATTGTTGCATTTCTTACAAGGACAAAATATCTTACCGCTTTTCGGCGAGCGATGTAGAATCTGCTTGATGAATAAAAGTCTCCATCCCCGTAAGGTGTTCTTTCGTCACTATCCCATTACCATCTCTATGCATATACATCCACCTTCGGAACTCAAAAATATTCCCGGACCTGGACATAGTTTTTTTTTCAACTTTTTTTTTCTTGTTGGTGTGTCTAAAATGAGGTTCAAACGTCCATATTTATAGGAAATTTTTGAATATGGTTGTTGAGATTTAGCGAGGAATTAAGTACAAAATTATAATTAGGTGAAACCCAAAAAAAAAAAGTGTTTCAAATTGTTCGTGGTTAATTCTTCGTCCAAGGTTAACCACGTAAAAACGAAGCTATATTTACGTCGAGTTACGAGGAAATAACTTTTTCTCGTAACGTCGACGTCATCCTTGTAAAACCGACGTTAGTTTACGTCATCTTTACGAGGAAATACTATCTACGTTACGTAACGAGAAAATACTATCCACGTTACGTAACGAGGAACTAACGTGGGTTTCTTTTTTCCTCGTGACTTCATCGTAGTGTCCACGTTATTTAACGAGGAAATATTTTCCTCGTTAATCTTCCTCGTCAAAGCCCAGTTTTCTTGTAGTGCATGTCCAAGTTTTCCTACAAATTAGCAGTGCTATCAGCTATTTAAGGTAGGTTTCAAAACTTCAGATCATTTACATGCTGAGGGCAGAGAATCGCGGAATGAGGAGCAGTTATTCTATCAGGAATCAAGAGTTCATGGCTGGATTTAGGAGACAGCAACACAAATTTCTCTAATATTTCAACAGACAGTGTCATCGATGTTTCACCAAGGTTTTAGTTTAAATTTGTCTGACTTCCTCTAATATTTCAACTAATAATAATTTCATCTATTCATTTGTATAAACTATTTCTTATTTTGTTTGTAACAGATTCTGACTGCACTTGATGGTCAGTGATGATTCATGCATCTCGAAGATAATGATCTTGGATCGTGTTGCTAACGGAATTGTTTCTGAAACTCCAGAAAAACTCCTCAATGGAAGCTGGGAAGAGGTAACAAAATGTACAAAAATGAAATTTTCGTATTAGTGTAATATATTTATACTTTCTGATATAAAATATTTATTCAGCTTCAAGATCCAACCTTAGTACCAGATTGTATTACTGATTTCGTTGGCAAAGAGTTCACATCTGGAATCTATATTGACAAAGAAAATGTTGCTTATGGAAGTGAAATTTATAAGGTGGGAAAAATCTATAAATATAAACTCACTTCTTAGTGGGAAAGAGTAACCACTTATCACGCTGACCACGCTTACCCACTATTCTAACTCGGTTGTTGTTGTCATCTTGAGAGTCGTCATTACTCTGGAATGATGTTAGAGTCATCGCATCATCGTTGATCCTACATAGAATAGAATGGAAATACTTAGTTTGCTGTGTGAATTAATAGAATCGAGTATAGCCTTATGGACTTACAAAACTTTAAATGCTTCGGCTTCAAGTATTGGAGGGTTTAGCATCATTACAGAAGCATCAAACGCATTAGAAATTTGCAGTTCTCCTATAAGTTAACAAAAAAACTCTAAGTGTAAATAAAAAAATGGATGGTATTAGTTTTTGTAAAATGGTTAATCACTCAAATTATGTTACCTCTAAATCTCCCAAGCTTAGCAAACCTGAGAAGCATAGTAACCATTCTATTTTCTTGATTAATTGAAGAAAAGAGTTTGTCCGCCAAATTTCCCTATATGCAGCATGTTAAACGGGTATCACTATAAACATTTGTGAAAAGAGGTTAGTAATATAATGTTCCTCGATTCATAATTTTTTTTCCTAAAAAAATAAGGGATGACTTACTTGAGATCGCTTAGAGTGAACTGTAGCTTTTTTCGTTGCTTTCCCCCAGTACATTACATGGTTTCAACATCACCACAATCCATAACTTGACCCAGGACATCGGTAAGAAATGAAAATGTCTATGTCAGTACCAAGGTTGCAAAGACAGTTTGCCGCATCAGCTATGAAAATGCCTATGGCTGATTTGCCGCATTCAACATTTCATAAAAAAATTTGGCATCTATGTTAGGTTCTTATCTTCGTCATGAGCTACAAATGCATCAGCTAACATATCATGAACCCTATCACAATCTACCATTTGCTCTTCCTGATGGTTATGTTCATTAAGCAAATGATGATCAACCGGTTCTACCTGAAAGTTGCTATTACTACTACTAGCTTCATTCTCATCATAATTACAACCTTCTCCATGATGAAATCAGATATAGTAATTTGGCGTGAAACCTCTATTTATTAAATGCTTCCAAACATTTTCACAATTTCCTAATTTTGAATTGTTGCATTTCTTACAATGACATAATATCTTACCGCTTTCTTGGGCGAGCGATGTAGAATCTGCTTGATGCATAAAAGTCTCCATCCTCGTAAGGTATTCTTTCGTCACTCTCCCGTTACCATCTCTATGCATATACATCCACCTTCGGAACTCAAAAATATTCCCGGACCTGGACATAATTTATTTTTTCAACATTTTTTTCTTGTTGGTGTGTCTAAAATGAGGTTTAAACGTTCATATTTATAGGAAATTTTTGAATCTGGTTGTTGAGATTTAGCGAGGAATTAAGTACGAAATTATAATTAGGTGAAACCCAAAAAAAAACGTGTTTCAAGTAGTTCGTGGTTAATTCCTCGTCCAAGGTTAACCACGTAAAAACAAAGCTATATTTACGTCGAGTTTACGAGGAAATAACTTTTTCTTGAAACGTCGACGTCATCCTCGTAAAGCCGGCGTTAGTTTACGTCATCTTTACGAGGAAATACTATCCACGTTACGTAACGAGGAAATAACGTGGGTTTCTTTTTTCCTCGTGACTTCATCGTAGTGCCCACGTTATTTAACGAGGAAATATTTTCCTCGTTAATCTTCCTCGTCAAAGCCCAATTTTCTTGTAGTGCATGTCCAAGTTTTCCTACAAATTAGCATTGCTATCAGCTATTTAAGGTAGGTTTCAAAACTTCAGATCTTTTACATGCCGAGGGCAGAGAATCGCGGATTGAGAAGCAGTTATTCTATCAGGAATCAAGAGTTCATGGCTGGATTTAGGAGACAGCAACACAAATTTCTACAACAAAACTTGTCAAAATATAAATTCCCAAAATGCTGTGAGGCGACATGTTACATGCAGATGGTTGTATCATTACAGAACTGGTGAATATTAAAGCATAAGCGGTCTCATACTATGAGGAGTTCTTGCAGGGGCAATCATCTACAGTTGTCGAGGTATAACAAGAACATCTCGGGGATATCTTTGACTACCATTGTGCATCAGAGGATACTGCTATGTTGACTGCACCAGTCTTGGCAAGAGAAGTTAAAGCTGCTATATTTTCTATGCAAGCAAATAATGCTCTTGGTCCATATGGATCTCCTTTGGAGTTTTACAAAGCGGGTTGGACAGTAGTGGGGAAGGATTTGATTATTTATGTTCAGTCTTTCTTCTTGTCTAGGGTACTGCCTCGAAGTATCAATGCGACGCTCTTGTCCCTGGTTCCGAAGACGGCTACTTCTGAGAAGATGAGTGATTTTTGACTGATAGCATGTTGTAATGTGGTATACAAAATAATCTCAAGAATCATGGTCCACTGTCTCAAAGCTATTCTCCCTCCTGCTATTGAATTGAATCAGTGCACGTTTGTTCAAGGGTGGTTATTACTGGAGAATATCCTACTAGCCACTGAGCCGATGAAAGACTAGTGCAAGCCAAATGTCTCTTCTCGTTCATCTGTAAAGCTCGATATGTCAAAGGCTTTTGATACAGTGAACTGGTCCTTTGTTGAATCCACTTTTAGAGCGATAAACATTCCCACACAGTTTGTAACTTGTATTATGAGGTGTAACTACGCTCTCAGTTTCCATTAACAATGAACTTGAAGGGGTTTTTCCCAAGCTCGAGAGGCATTCGCCAAGGTTGTTCGTTGTCTTTGTACTTGTACGTCACTGTGAGCAATGTCATTTCCAAGCTCCTCAACAGAGTAAATTGGAGTATCGGTTAAAATCCTATGTGCCATGATACTCACCCTACTCACTTAAGCTTCGCTGACGACATGGTGGTGTTTACTGATAGCCTCCACAGTTCACTGAACAGTACACTTGAAGTGTTTCAATCGTTTGCGGAAATGTCAGGCTTGTGTATAAATGTATCCATATCTACAGTCTTTACAGCGGGTAGAGAGAAGGAGGCTCTGGAACAGCAGCAGCAGTGGTGGGTCTATCAGTTTCAGCCTAGCCTATCAAATATCTTGGATTGACTCTTACCATGAAGATGATGACGCATCATGATTATGAGCCACTAATTCTGAAGATTAAAGCTCGGTTCCAAAGTCTAACAAGCAAAACACTCTGTTTTGGACGCTTGCAGCTAATAAATTCGGTAATAGCTAGCATTGTAAATTTCTGGTGCTCGGCTTTCTGTGTTCCTCAAGGTTGTATTGATGCAATCAAAAGCATGTGTTCTGCATTTTTGTGGAGCGCCTCCCCCAACGTTACCTCTAAAACGAAGGTAAAAAATGAAGGTAGTCTTTGTGTACAAAGTATAAAAGAGGTCTCCATTGTGTTTTCCCTTAAACTGATTTGGCGTGTTTTCAGTGATCCTGGTTCTTTATGGGTAAATTGGGTCAAACAAGTTCTTTTGCGAGATATCTCGTTCTAAGATGTAAGAGAGAGGACTGCAGGATATTAGGTTTTGGAGGAAGCTTCTACAACTTAGGCCTTTAGCGAATAAGTTCATTCGTATGGTGGTTTATAATGGTAGAACAACCAATTTTTGGACTGATATTTGGCATCCTCTGGGAGGTAACTTGAGGTCTTGGGAGAGCATGGGAGGTTGAAGCTAGGTATTGATATGAATTGTACTATATCGGAGGTACTTTTATGCAACGTGTGGAAATTTAGAAACATAAGGGATCGACATATTCAGCAGGTTATTGAGCAGATTAAGGCGTTGGGTTTATGTATGACTTCTTCTGTGGAGGATGAGGTCCTATGGAAGAAGGAGGGGGAATTTCGGTTTGATTTATCTTCTTGGGCGACGTGGTCCATCATCCGTAACTATCGTAACACAGTTCATTGGCATAGACTCATCTGGTTTTCTAAATGGGCACATCTGTATGCTTTTGTTACATCATTAGCGATAAAGGACAAGCTCTCAATAGGGTTCTAGAATGTGTGTGTGGGAGATAGAGCAAGGTTTTCTGTTTTGTGGTGAAGATTGTGACCATTTATTCTCTGCTTGTCCTTACACCTACACCCTTTGGCTGGAGGTGCTGAATTCCTTGCTGCAGTCGGCTCCATCTCCAAATTGGAGTGAAAACTTGAGCCGCATTGGTCCCCCAACTCATAACCGGTTGACATCGATACTTGATATACCATGGAATTTACCCATTATTACTCATGGTATATAGGTGTTTTAGGATATGTTTACTATAATTTGGAGTCTATTTAGTGTATTTACAGGTTCATGGATGATTTGGAGGAAAGTGATGATTTCTGTGTCTTTTAGAGCCTTTTTAGTTCAGAACTGCACATATGCATCATATATTTAGATATAGATGGAGACATTCCCACTACGCGATTGAGCTTATCTTTTAACACAAAATGGAGCTTTGAGTTAGATTTCCAATTTCACCAGTTTAAGGTCAATCCAACGGTTATATCAGAATATATGCCCGTTTTACTGAAGAGTGGTAAGTCTGTCTCGTGAGAGGAAGCCGTCGAGGAGATGAAGGAACGTCGATCAACGACCCCGTGTCGATTGACAGTGATTTCTGAACACGAGCCGATTATATATCAAGAACCGACTTAAGCCCATAAGTTACCACAAATTACTAGAATGCCCATGGACGACCATAAATCATATTTATGTATTTCTAAGCCATGTTACGGCTATGCTTTCTATTATTCATTATTCTTGTTTTAGTGTCGGAAAGTAGATCAATTCTATTTCATAGATTGATTGGAACTCCATTGGTTTTATCTTTGATTTCTATTCTATTATCTATTCAGACTATGGTCTGTGCTATTGATTCTATGTCTGAGTAATTCATCTTGTTAGGTTTATGGATTTAATAATCTTAATGTGAAACTGATATGCAATTAGGATTAATAAATTATCTATAGATATCTACACCAAGGGGATTTGTACTACTAGAATCTGAGATAGTTAGAATAGCACGACAATGTGACTTATTGTATGAACCTAGAATCATATGACAATTGAGATGCACGAAAGTGCAATCAATTAACGGAACCCTAATCCTGCTGGATTAGACATCTAGATGCATATGAGAGTTGGTCTAGGAACCTAGTTGAACATAATCAATTAAATCGTTAATGCATGTATGAGGAAGCATCGATTGACGCTCAGGACATAGCATCGATCGACGCTCATTCCTTGTTCGCATGCGAGAGCAGGAAGAAAGACTTAGACATTTGATTAGTAACTGCATGTGAGAGCTGGATTACTTGCGGAAGCATCGTTTAACGCTCAGGCCATAGCATCAACCGATGCTCATTCCTTGTTCGCATGCGAGAGCTGGAAGAAACTTGATTAGTAATTGCATGTGAGAGCTGGATTACTTCGTTATTCAAATCAAATTCTAGAATTGAATCTATAAACCATCAGTATCCTTGAATTGTAGTTTTTAATCTCTTGATTGATAAATACCTAGGTCTTGCTATTTCTCTTTATTGCTTACAACTTCAATCAATCGAACAACTGCCTTGTTCAACTTGCTTTCATCTACTTTACTGCTTTAATATTGATTGCATGGCTTAATCTTAATATTTGGAGTCTATTGTGTGCCCTAGCTCTATGTGGTTTGATCCTTAAGTATTACAACTGAACCTCTTAGTTGAGAGCGTATAAATCACACCTTAAGATAATTTGAGTGGTATCAATACTATTGAGAGTTAGTTTTCCATGTAACTATTTATTATGTCTGGAGGAAAAGAAATAAAAGGCGTCACAATCAGGTGGTGCGTCCAGTTGAAAATTTATCCAAAGTTATTCACAAAACCATACGACAAAGGATACTCTCTACAAGGTATTACTAGAAGCCACACCTTCTCGGCATGCTTCAACATTGGTTCAGCTCACGTACTGGAAGGAGTTAGATTTCTTTTTGTCATCAACTTAAACAGACTCATACTGACCCTATAAATTGGACAGGTAACTTTGAATCCATGTGAACGACGAAGGACAATTGTTTCCTGACATTGCGTGCTAGAGTGTCTGCCTTTGATGTTTGTGTTCGTGGTACATAAATGATCTCTGAGCTGAAGAAGCTTTCTTTCAGGGTCTCGATTTCTTCCAAATAACTTGCAAAAGCTGGTCATTCTTCTGTCTGAAGCCATCTTCACCAATTGAGAAAAATATGTTGCAAACATGACCTGAAACTGACGTAAATTCTTCTTACATTTCATTGCCTAAAGTAGTGCTTCCACTTCTACATGAAGAGGAGAGAGACTAGCCCTGAATTTTCTTACCCCAAACAAGCCATCAAAACCTTCAAAAATACTACACCATCCTTGTCCGGAAAATTTGTCATTTTCCTTCCAAAAACCATCTATAAAATACCAACGCACTGGGACTAACAGTAGAGTTGCAACCTCTACAGATTGTGTTGCTCTCTGCATATTCAACACATGTGCCTCATCCCAAAATGTTGATAATGTTTCTGCCAAATTGAGCGTTTTCCTGGGATCAAATCCAGATTACTGAAAACTTTATTATTTGTTCCTTTTCAAATTAGTTAGGTCTTCTTTATGATCCTTTACTTTAGTTTTCTAAAATTAGTTTGTATATAATCATTCTTTTTGCTGATGGTCAGTAAATTTAAAATTTATTTAAAAAATGGGCATTGGACCCCCTTTTTAGTGCACCATTTTTGAGTTTTAGTATAAGTTTTCGTTATTAATTTTGGATTTTATTATTTGTAAAGTCAAAAAAATATACCAACATCAAAATGAATAAAAGTAAGTGCATTATTAATATGTCAGCGAAAAAAACAAAAACAAAACAGTAAAAACACTAAAATAAAATGAATTTACTATTAAATAAGCGCCCAATTTTTATTTTGTTTAGGGCCTTAGTAAATCTAGGCATGCCCTGTTGAAAACCTTGTATTATAATTTTTTTTGTTAAAGAGGTCTCACCAATTCGTCATAATTACCATCGAACTAAACTTCAGAGACCTTGTTATTTATCAAGAAATATAAGTCACTAATTACTCTAACATAGATGAATTTGAACATTACTAAAGAATATTATATCTAAACACTATAAATGGTAAGATCATGGTCAATAGTGTGATACGTGTGGCTCCTATATTAGTGGGAAGTCTCCCACTTATATAACATGTTCCTTATTTATGTAGTTGGAAGTTATATAGTTGATCTCTTTCTTTGTGTATTTAAACAACGATTGTTTTATGAAAGGATATGAAGAGAAAATTGTTGTTTATTGTTGTGTATTGTTGTTTAAGTCTTTGAGATCTATCATTTGGTATCAGAGCCCGGCTCTTGGTTCCATATTTTTCATCCCTTTCACCACTAAATTTTCATCATTCAACCACAAAAATAAATGTTTGAAAAAAGTTTGATTCAAACGATGTTGGAGGACTTTGCAAAAATATTGGCCGACCACCGTAAAGTGCAGAATGAAATCTTCCAAGAGATGAAGGTCTCTATGGTGGATAGTATCAACCATATCGAAAAGACCATTAACCGTATGGTGGAGGTAGTGAAAGATATGAGATACAGTGAAGAAGAAGCTGATGACGGTAATGTCCAACGACCTGCTCAAAGATGTGTATCAGTTATGGAATCGGCAAACTCAACGGTGAAACGTGGACGTGCTCAAATGGTTCCGATCAACCGCAAATGTCAAACTTCACATGTTGGCAATCCAAGAATGCTTAGAGCATCAACACCCAGAAACGGTCTTGGCTTTACACAATGTGTTCTTTGTGGTGGAGATGGTGCAAAAGAGAAATATCATTTTGATCGTGGAAAAGTTAAGTTCAAGTACTAGACGTCCGATGAATCAGTTTCAGTCATGGTCAAGTAATGTGGATTGGTACTTGAACCTTGAGGACAAGGTTCTTTGGAGGATGGAGTACTGATAAGATCATGGTCAATAGTGTGATACATGTGGCTCCTATATTAGTGGGAAGTCTCCCACTTGTATAACATGTTCCTTATTTATGTAGTTGGAAGTTATTTAGTTGATCTCTTTCTTTGTGTATTTAAACAACGATTGTTTTATGAAAGGATATGAAGAGAAAATTGTTATTTATTGTTGTCTCTTGTTGTTTAAGTCTTTGAGATCCATCAATAAAAGAAAGTAAAATACTGTTAGAAATTGTTTAAAGAAGGACATATCAAAAACATGTAAGAGATTTAGAAATTAACACAAAATGGAATTAAATAATCAAATATAGAAATCATTGAATAACATAAGAATAATTTGAACAGATGCATATATTATTAAAAAGAAGTCGATTACATAATTTGATTTGCAAGAAACATAAACTTTATGTAGATTGCATCTGTGTTTTTGTGACGAAACAACACTAAAAAAAGCTTGAGGCATTCAATGCAACAAGTTCAAAGGCATGTTGATCAGGTCAAAGGCTTTAAAGACAGAAGGTCGTTCTGAAACCTCCTTCAGTTGCTTGATGTCTATTTGACAGTGGCAAGATCTGTGATTGATCTTCTCGTCACATGTTGGAACACATTCTCTTGCAGTTCATCTAGCGAAAGCAATTTTTAATCTGGTATTAACAATTCCGACTGGGCGAGGAGAATTGATATTTTAGAGATAGATAAGATATTGATGATGATATATATTGATTGTAAAATGTAAAATAAATAGAGAAGAAAATTGTTGGTTTTAAAACAATAAAAAGGAAATATATGTTTTTTTAAGGGAAGATATGTTAAAAGCAATATATGATCGATTATTGAAATTGAAAATTTTGTTTTAATCCCCCTATACATTAAAAGATAAGTCACTTTAGTGATTTCTGCTTACGTGGCGATCATACAAGACACTCTCGGATTAATTCTTATAATCTTATTGGTCGTTTTTTTAATTTCTTTTTGATTTTTTTTCCATCAGCCAAAACTTGCCAAAAACACATACCATGTAATTAATATATATATATATATACGTTCTTAACTAATCGATATATATTTTAAAGGTACAATTATGGTAACTTAATAATGACATATTTAAGTGGCAAGACAATCATATTAGAGTATTGGTAATTAAAAAAAAGGTCTCAGAAACTATAATTTATGAGAAAAGAAATTAGAAAAAAAAATCATAATATGTTATTATTAATCAATCACGAAATCATAATTATTAGTAAAGCAAAAAAAAAGTTATTGAAATCTAATGAAATCATAATATGTGAAAAAAATGAAACATAGTAATTATTTTAATTCCGGACATGAAAATCATTGTAAGTCATAATGAAATGAAATCATGTTAAAAAATGAAATCATGTTAATTATTAATATTTGAATAGTAAAAAAATGTTATTGAAATCCTAATGAAATTATAATATGTGAGAGGAAAATGATTTGGTAAGTTTGCAAAAAATTAACACATACAATCGATGCATATTTCATTTCTATAGTAAAAAAATGGTAACAATTCCCTTTTACGTATAATCTTTAATTTAAAAAAGGATTTCAACCGATTTAGTTTCCATAACATTTATTTCAAAAACGATTTCAACCGATTTAGTATTGTGAAAAGACACAACCTTGGAGAGTCTTCCCTTTCCATTATAAATAAGACCAAACCGCATCTCATTTCATCCCACCTTTCTTATTACAATTTCTAAACTCTCTTCTAAAACATTTTTGTCTCTTCAAATTTCGGTTAGTAATTTTTTTTTCTCGATTTAGGTTAGTAAATCATCACAATTTAGGTTAGACAAAAATGTTTGTCTATTCACTTTTGGTTAATTGTAATCTACCAACTCTCTTCTTCCACATTTTTGTTGTCTTTTTTGTCTCTTAAACTTTCGTTAATCGAATCGTGATATTTGGCAAGTTAGAATAGTTTTGATTAGTAACTATACTTCATGCAAAAGTATAGTTGATTAGTTTTGTGATCTCTTATTTGTAGTGATTAGTTTCTATTATTACCGAAGCGTATGTGATATTCATAAGGGTGTGAAATAGTGATTGTGGTTATTTCCCTTTTACTATAGAAGTTTCCCTTTTACTATGTTTTTTTTTACTAACAAAATATTTGTACCATTGCATGCAGCCGAAGATCTCACCATGGAAAACTTCATAAGGGACCTCAAACTCAAGTCGCTCATGGCTGAAGACTATGGGACTCCCGTAGAAGAGGCATTCGACAAAGGTGTGGAGGGGATGACAGAGCATTACCGGGCCAAGCTGTTTATGCTCAAAAAATAACACGATGCCGAGTACAAGAAATTTCAAGAGGAGCTTGAGGTGTGGCGCATACAAGGCAAACTGGAACTCATTAACGATCTCTTCAACAATGATGCATTGAAGGAAGAGAAAGAGAAGTTGGAGTCGGATCTCATGCTTGTAGGCGAAGATCGATTGGTTCGTCCTCAACGAGCCACAGATGTTTCGTCCATGAGCCATCTCTTCAATAATAATATGTTTAATGTTTTTTATGTTTTGGTTATGTTTTTAAGAAGACATTATCTGGTTTTTTAATCTTGGTTGATTGTTACACTACAAACTTATTATGTTATAAAAAAGCAAGTTCTCATTCGCATATTCCATTCTAGGTTCTTATTACTTTCACAATTGGCTTTCATGTTGCTTGAGGAATATGCATAGAGAAATGTATAAATTTTGAGAATATTCACTATATATGACAACCAAAATTAATATAAGAACGATATCCAATACGGACTATTGATAAATATAGTTTAAAGATCATATTTATATGCTTGAAAGATCAAAAGCATAATTAAATTGCGTAAAGATCATTCTATTATAGTTAACATCGAGAATTATACAAAGCAATAGATTTTTTAGAAAATTAGTAATTATTATACAAAGCATCGATAGATTTTTTAGAAAATTGTAAAAGATCAAAACAGTTTATAGTTAACATACCAATAGATTTTTTCTTTTAATTGTAAAAGATCAAAAGAGTTTATAGTTGACATACCAATAGATTTTTTAGAAAATTAGTAATTATTATACAAAGAATCGATTTTATAATTAACTATATGATTGGTAAAGAATCTTATTGTTGATTTGATTGTAATCAGATCACAACTTCAATCTTCTATTATATGATAAATAGTTTATAGCAATAGAGAGTTACAATTTTATTCTTCTATTATATGATACAAATTAATTTAGAAAATATCAAAATATCACGAACCTCACGTAAGTATCTTCTACCCAAAATAACTTTAGGGGCAAGGCAATTATAGTATAGTTTTGGTAAGCTTCATTTACATAACATTGCAAATTTACTTTCTATAATATAGAAGGGTAATATATATAGAAATTTGGCCGATGGAATTGGTAATAATATATTTAAATATCAAATAAGAGTTAATTGCGTATGAGAAGACATACTTAAATCATGGATTTCCAAACATAGAAACTGATTAAATAAGTCAACGTACTGATTTGTCACAACTTCATTCTTCTTACCTTAGATGAATTAAGAAGTTTATTTAGAAGAATATCAATAAACTTGTACCTCACGTAAGTATCTTCTATTGGTAAAAAAATAACTTTGGGGCCAAGGCAATCATAAATGAAAGTTTGGTAAGCTTCATAATCACGAATCAGTGGTAATTTACTTTCTATATTAAAAAAGACTAATTTTTATATAACATTGACAAATAAATGGTAATAATATTTATATAACATTAGGAATTATACAAAACTATACTTCATGCATTCTTAAATAGTTAACATACCAATAGCCTACGAAGGAAATTAGTAATAATTTTACATAATCTAAATTTTATTATGAATTCGAAACATGAGAAAGCATTATTATACTTCATATAATTGTAATCAAAAGAAGGTAGGTAATTATATTAATTTGATATAATTATGATCTTGAGGTGACAATTCGAAATTGTATCCATTATGATTATTTTGTTATTTAGGAAATTTAATTTAGTTTTCATAATGTAAGCTTTTAATTTGATTTGACATTTGAACCACCACCTAAATTAATAGATTTAGATGATAGGAAAAAAGGACAATTACACATTTTATAACATATCGTGTCATCTATACATTAAAGGAAATCGTGAAACTATATATATGATGGAGTTCCACTTAGTCGACATCCCTAATTACTTCCCAACCTCCAAACCATGTCTCTCCAAAATCTTCCATGTAAGTTCTTTCATTTTCCTCTGATCTCTCTCATATTTTGATCTTTCTCTTCTCTCTCTCATTGTTTTGCATGTTTATGTTTTTGTAATTTGTAGTTGATAACTATATATATTGTGTTAAGAATGGGGGCGGATCGTTGATCTATATTAAGAAACATTGTGATTTTGTTATAATGGAAGTTTTACTGAAAATATATCAACATGCAAAGTAAAAACTTGTTATTACTTAGGATAGCAAACGATACTATGAATCATTAGTTTATGTTTTGATTACTTGGAATTTATAAAAAACATTAGTAAAGGATGAAGTGTTTTCATCATTAAAATCCCAATGTTTTTTATTTTCACATTAATGGGTATTTACAAATCTTAATTTTTTATATGTTTATGTTTTTGTAATTTGTAGTTGATAATTATATATAATGTGTTATTGGGGGCGGATCGTTGATCTATCTTAAGAAACATTGGGATTTTGTTATAATGGAAGTTATACTGAAAATATTTCAACATGCAAAGTTAAAACTTGTTATTACTTAGGATAGCAACCAATACTATGAATCATTAGTTTATGTTTCTTATTTTTAGTAAAGGGTGAAGTGTTTTCATCATTAAAATCCCAATGTTTTTTATTTTCACATTAATGGCTATTTACAAATCTTAATTTTTTATACATTTTTTATTTTTATTTATTATATAAATATAATAATGAAAATTAACAAATCTAAGAACATGCAGAATCAACACGGTATGGCAAGTTCAAACGATCTTCGTCTTAATGATCCGGTTGTTCATGAATCGGGAACGACATTGCAAAATGCTTACAAACAAGGACAAAGGGAAATGAAGCATCATTACCGTGCCCTCCTTCGACTTTTCAAGGAGCATGTTGAAGGTGTTAAGGCTAGACATCAGATGGAGGTCGAGTTTGAAAGACTCCAAGCCAAGCTTCAGATGCTTGACAAAGTTGAGAAGGTGTTTGGTCCGGTGAAGGAAAAGCAGAGACTTATATGTGAGCTCGGACTTGCACATGAGAGGATGCGAGAGGTGAAAGTGCCAAATCCCGATTGGTGCAAATTGGGTGAAGCTTGGTTGGACGATTGATCTATTCGATCAAATCCCAAAGTCTTATCTTTTGAAACTTTTTGGAGTGGTTTGTTTAAGTTGGATCTATGTCTCGGTTTATGTTTTTGGTTTTCAACTTAGCTCTTTATGTTTAATTAAAGAATTATCATGATCGGATTATGCTTTATTTTGATATCAACCCTTTATGTTTAATTATAGAACGTTTACATATCGAAACTAAGATAAATAATGTAGTGAAAGATGTATTTAGCTAAAAGATATATATATATATATATATATATATATATATATAAAGGATGATTTAGCTAACCTTAATAAAAAGTTATAACATAATTGTAACACCCGTATTTCTCAAAATAACATAATAAATAATAATGTCTTAAAAACTCCATTTATTAATCCTCATAAATAACTCCAACATCATAATCCAAAATAAATAACATAAAATCCAAGTAATAAAATAAATCCTGAAAATATCGATAAAACATAAAACCGCGAATCTGGAAAAATAGATAAATAAAACTCCCAAAAGCACCAATCTCATAGCAATCACTCCTGCTCGTCAGTCTCACCTGAAAGGGGAAAGAAAAAGGGATGAACGACAGGGGAATCGTTCAGTGAGGTATGGGATGCTACCCACGCAACACACTGACTTGAGTAAATAGAACTCCCACTATAGAAGTTTAGCTCTAACATGAACAAACAAGACGCCTAAGGCATCACACATCACAAACAATGTGCTGATAGTGCATAGCTAGACCACACACCCCGCATCTCCTCATACGGATATACATACGCTGCGTCGCTAGTACAGTATGTCTCTGTACCCCCGCCCAACAAAGCTGCGTCAATGCAAACGTCTCTGCACTATGGCCCACACAAGCTGCGTCGCTAGCCCAGACGTCTCTGAGCCCCCGCCCAACAGTGGCGTCGCTAGTTCGGGCATCCCTGAACCCCCGCCCTCGCACATAGTCCCTACTCATAACTATGTACGTACATATATATATCTCATAACTCAGCATCACACAATCCAAACAATAATTGAATCCTCTAGACCCCTAATTCCGGTTTACAATAAATAACTAACTAGCAAACACGACTCAAACAGACTCAATTCATGCTTCGAAATCTAAACTACGATAGAAAGAATTCTACACTGGTACGGGAATTACGGAGTAGACCCTCACCTTAGCAAGTGTGAAAATGTAGTAGATATGAACTCCAACTCCTCAAACAGACTCCAAATCTGAAATCAGGGCGAAAAATCGAGTCAGAACGCCCTTCGAACGGTCCAAAACGGATAACCGGAAATCTGGTCAAAAAGTCAACCCGCTGGTCAAAGGGTCAACCCGGTCAACACTGACCCAAGCCGGTCAACCCTTAACCAAATTGAAATCGAATTAAACCATCCGGTTTTCCTTAACCGAATTCGATTTCAATTAGACCAAAATCAAATCAATTAAATCCGGTTTAATCCTTAACCAAAATCAATTCCAATAACCGCAATTAATCAAACCAAACCGCAATCAATTCCCAATTGAAGATAACCAACCGGTTGGAGCGGTCACCGAGTTGACTCGCTGAGTCAACGGCGAGTCACCGGCGGCCGGTCGCCGGCGGCGACCAAAGACGGCGGCGGCTTACCGGAATTTCACCGGCGGCGGCGGAGACGCGGCGGTAACGCGGCGGCGGATTCCCGGCGGCGGACGGACGGCGGTCGGACACGGTTGCTCCGGCGAATGGCGGCCGGAGACGGTGGCTGCGGCGGCGCGTGTACTTCACGCGCCCGACTTCTCCCTGCGCGTGCGGGCGCGTCGCGGCGGCTCTCCGGCTGATCTTCCTGCTCCGGACTCGTCTCGACGTCACGAACACGGTGGTGGTCTTGGATTTGCGAAACACCACACAGTTAGAGAGATATCGACGATTTACGAATCGGACAAAAATAAAACTAATACTATGGCGGTTTTCTGGGGTTACCTTTGGCGGTTAACGGTGGTGACGTGACGGATCGGATCCCAGGCGACGGTGGCTGGCTCGGTTCGTCACTAAATCTCAACGACGGCTCGGTTTCTGCAGAGATTCGACGGCTTAGACTTTTCTGAATAAAATAATGAGCTAGACTTGTTTATATAGTTGCTCACCTAGGATTTCCTGCACTGGGCCAACAACTTGTTGGGCTGAGTTTATTGGGCCGGGTAACGGGTCGTTACAATTCTCCCCCACTACAAAAGAATTCGACCCCGAATTCGGCTCCTGAACTGACTGTCCGATACCATCCTGAAAAAGCTCTGGATAATCAATCCTCATCTGAATCTCGGTCTCCCAGGTTTCCTCATGGATACCATCTCTTTCCCAACGAACTTTAACAAAACTTGTCATCATCCCCTGAACAGCTTTCATTTGCCGATCTACAATCTCTACTGGCTGACAAGGTGCGTGCAAATCTTTACCAATATCACTTGGGGGCTGCTGTAAGATGAGCTCTGGCTCTCTCACAACTTTCCTCCAAACCGACACATGAAACACATCATGAAAGTCTGACAACTCTGCTGATAATTGCAATCTATAAGCCACAGCTCCAATACGCTCCAAAATAAGATATGGACCCATATATCTCGGTTTAAGCTTCTTCAGTCTTCGAGTCTTAGACCCACCCTGAAATGTCCTCATTTTCAGGTATACTAAATCACCCACCTGAAATTCCAAATCTTTGCGACGCTTATCCGCATAACTCTTTTGACGGTCATGGGCTTCCTTAAGCCGAGTCTTGAGCATCTCCACCTGCTCTACCGTTTCTTGAACCATTGCTGGTTCTAGGTCTCGCCTCTCCCCCACTTCGGTCCAACAAAGTGGTGTACGACAAGGCCTACCATAAAGTGCCTCATATGGAGCCATCCCAATACTCGAATGATAACTGTTATTGTAGGCAAACCCTGCTAGAGGTAAATACTTCCCCCAGCTTCCTTCTCAATCTAGGACGCAAGCCCTGAGCATATCCTCCAATGTCTGAATAGTCCTCTCTGACTGTCCGTCTGTCTGTGGGTGATAAGCTGTACTCATATGGACTTTAGTTCCAAGGGCCTTCTGAAAGGCTCCCCAAAAAGCAGATGTGAACTTTGTATCCTGATCTGATACAATGCTAACAGGAACACCATGCAACCTTACAATCTCCTTAATGTAAATCTCCGCTAACTGCCCAGCTCCATCAGTTTTCTTAATCGGAAAAAAATGAGCGGACTTGGTGAGTCGATCCACAATAACCCAAATAGCATTCCTCCCACCAATCGTGGTTGGAAGTCCAGTCACAAAATCCATAGTCACCATATCCCATTTCCATTCTGGCAACGGCAGGTTCTGTAATAACCCGCTAGGCACCTGATGCTCAGCCTTAACCATTTGGCAAGTCTGACACTGCGATACAAAAGTAGCAACATCTTTCTTCATACCAGGCCAATGGTAATAACGCTTCAAATCTCTGTACATCTTGGTATTCCCTGGATGGATAGAAAAACGCGAGTTGTGTGCTTGTTGTAAAATTTCCTTTCTTAACGGCATATTATCAGGTACACAAACTCGGTTCCGATACATGTACATCCCACTAAAAGCTGTATGGTATCCAATACTCTCAATCTCAATCTGCTTAACCAAGGACTTATCATTGTCCTGCACTTTTCGTATCCTCCACAATAAATCTGCCTGTTCCAAGGCATCAAGACCCGCGATCTCTCCCTCTGCTGTAACTGCACACAATCTGAGACTAGCAAGTGTCCCAGTCAGCTCTTGAACCTCCTTGGTTCCTGAAACATCAATCCTGCGTCTACTCAAGGCATCTGCCACCTGATTAGCCTTACCCGGATGGTAGGTGATATCCAAATCATAATCTGCCAACAGCTCCATCCACCTACGCTGTCTCAAATTAAGGTCTGCCTGAGTAAAAACATACTTCAAACTCTGGTGGTCTGTGAAAATCCGCGCCTTTTCTCCATACAAATATGACCTCCAGATCTTAAGCGCAAACACCACTGCGGCTAGTTCCAAATCATGAGTAGGGTAGTTGACCTCGTGGGGTCTCAACTGTCGAGACGCATAAGCAATAACATGACCTTCCTGCATCAGTACACAACCCAACCCAATACCAGACGCATCTGTATAAACATCATATGGTATTCCCGGCCTCGGTAGTACCAACACTGGTGTGTTTGTCAGCTGCCGTTTCAGCTCTGTGAAGCTCTCCGAACACGCATCTGACCAAACAAACTTAACATCCTTGCCTGTCAACTGAGTCATAGGCTTGGCAATACTGGAAAAACTTTGGACAAACTTCCTGTAATATCCTGCTAGGCCCAGGAAGCTGCGAATCTCTGTAGCACTCTTTGGTGTGGGCCATTCCGATATTGCAGTAATTTTCTCTGGATCTACAGCAACTCCGAACTCAGAGACCACATGACCCAAAAATCCAATCTTTCTCTGCCAAAAGCTACACTTACTCAGCTTAGCAAACATCTGATGCTCCCTGAGCTTCTCCAACACAATCCTTAAATGTTCAGCATGCTCCTCTCTGCTCTTTGAATAAATCAAAATATCATCAATGAAGACAATCACACACTTGTCTAAGTATTCACGGAAAACGTCATTCATAAGCTTCATGAACGCTGCAGGTGCATTTGTTAATCCAAAGGGCATCACCACAAATTCATAATGTCCATATCGTGTACGGAAAGCTGTCTTCCGAACATCCTCGTCCGCTATCGCAATCTGGTGATAACCCGATGCCAAGTCAATCTTAGAGAACCATGAAGCTCCCTGTAACTGATCCAACAATTCATCGATACGTGGGAGTGGATACTTATTCTTGATGGTCACCTTGTTCAACCCTCTGTAGTCGATACAAAGTCTGAAGCTTCCATCTTTCTTCTTCACAAACAATACTGGTGCTCCCCAAGGCGATGTACTAGGTCTGATGAAACCTTTACTCAATAACTCTTCCAACTGCTTTTTCAGTTCAGCCATTTCTGCTGGCGCTAAACGGTATGGAGCTCGTGAAACCGGTGCTGTCCCTGGTTCCAACTCAATAGCGAGAGCATCTCCTCTGGCTGGTGGTGGCCCCTTTAAAGCCTCAAATACATCTTCAAACTCCCCAACCACTTCAATGTCTTGTAGTTGGTGGTGTTCATCATTCTTAACCATCGAAATAGTCGCTAGGAATCCTTCCCCTCCTTCCTCCAATAGTTCTTTAGCTTGCATCATGGAGATAATAGAGATTCCCCGACCTGCCTGAATACACTGAAATGTGATCTTTCCCTCTGCTCTAGGAATATGAACTTTTGCTCTCGGGCAATCTACCACCACATTATGTCGTGTCATCCAATCCATTCCAAGTATAACATCATAGAAATTTAGCTCCATCTCTTGTAAATCTCCTGTGAAAGCAACTCCTTCAAGTATCACAGGTACGCCTCGATGAACGCCAATAGTTCCCAGTTTCTCTATGCCGGCTGTCTCGATCTGCTTAGTCTTTGGCTCAAAAACACCTTGAAAAGGCCAGGACTTGACAAAACGCGAACTCACAAAACTGTGGGAGGCTCCTGTATCAAAAAGAGTGTGAGCTAACTCACCTCCGACAGAAACCGATCCTACACACACATTATACCATTTTTCTTTTCCTAACCACGCATATAGCCATAAAACATAAAATACTCAAATAAATATAACGTATGGATACATACCCGCTGTCGGCTTCTCCTAAGGCATACACACGCGGAGCGATGGCCTGACGCTTGGCCGCATGCCCCTTAGTTGGGCAATACCTGGCATAGTGACCCAACTGGCCGCAAATGTGACGAGCCCCTGGTGCGCCTACTGCTGCTGCCGGTGCTGCTCCCGCTGCTGGTGTTGCCTGCACTGCTGGTGCTGCACCCTGGACTCCTGATGGCCTGCTTCGACAATTCCTGCTAATATGCCCCATCTTTCCACAAGTATGGCACTGGATGTTCGCTGCTCCCAAGTCCTCTTATGTGGCTCGGCACTCCTTCCAGTCTTAGTCTGAGCTGACCTATGCTGCTTCTTCTCCTCTGCAAGACATGTCTCATGCACCACGGCCTTCTCTACCATATCTTCCAAACTATTGTAGTTAACCACACTGCATCTGCTGCGAAGATCCACCCTCATCCCATTTAGGAACATCCTCATCAAGTCCTCCTCGTCAAAATGGTCACCAGCAAACATGCGAAGCTCCCTAAACTCATGCTCATACTGCCTGACGGTCTTGCCATCCTGGGTCAAATGCTGGAACTCATTCCTCTTTTGGTGCAAAGCTTCCTTGGGGAAGTATTTCTTGTCAAAAGCGACGAGAAATTCAGCATAAGTAGGATAATCTCCATCCCTACGCATCGAGCACACTCCCTCCCACCAAACTGCAGCATCATCACGTAGATATAGCTCCGCAATATTAAGGCAAAGGTGGTCTGGACACTTGATAGTTCTCAAACACTTGCTCAATCTGTACTTCCACTGGTAAGCAGCTGTAGGATTCACTGTTCCCCTAAATTTCTCCAAATCAACATGCTTCATCCGCCCCATCACTCTCATGAGGTCCTCATCAACCCCCTGCTGCTGCACTGGAATAATAGACGGCGGTGGAGGAACCTGAAAAGCTCCTGGAACATGCTGGTTACCCTGAACCTGAACCGGAGCGGCCTGCTGCACATGAATCTGCGGGCCCTATTGCACCTGAATATGCGGTCCACGCGGTACCTGCTGAGCCTGTCCCTGCTGAGCTGCACCCAACTGTCTAGCAACCTCCTGCGCAGCAATCCTGGCAGCCTCTTGGGCAGCTACTCTAGCAGCCTCTTGAGCAGCTTGCTGAATCACTCCTTGAGCAGCCTGCTGCACCATCTGCATGATAGCAGCCTGATCCACTTGTGGAATCACTGGTGGTGGAGGTGGTGGAATCACTGGTGGTGGAGGCACATGCTCATCTGCACCCTCTCGAGCAACACTGGCGGCCTGAGTACGGTTAACTCTCCTCTTTGGCGGCATCTGAAAGGAAAGCAAAACAATTAACTTCTGTTGAAAACAAATACCGACGATTTAAGACATAATGCCAACAGGAAGGTGCTATTTACTTTTTATTTTAAAATCTCCCACCCAAAGAAACCATTTCAAAAATCATTTAAAACCGATTACAATCAAGTCCCATAAATCGCCATCCCGGGTCAGAGCCGGGACGGAACCTGGCTCTGATACCAAATTGTAACACCCGTATTTCTCAAAATAACATAATAAATAATAATGTCTTAAAAACTCCATTTATTACTCCTCATAAATAACTCCAACATCATAATCCAAAATAAATAACATAAAATCCAAGTAATAAAATAAATCCTGAAAATATCGATAAAACATAAAACTGCGAATCTGGAAAAATAGATAAATAAAACTCTCAAAAGCACCAATCTCATAGCAATCACTCCTGCTCGTCAGTCTCACCTGAAAAGGGAAAGAAAAAGGGATGAACGACAGGGGAATCGTTCAGTGAGGTATGGGATGCTACCCACGCAACACACTGACTTGAGTAAATAGAACTCCCACTATAGAAGTTTAGCTCTAACATGAACAAACAAGACGCCTAAGGCATCACACATCACAAACAATGTGCTGATAGTGCATAGCTAGACCACACACCCCGCATCTCCTCATACGGATATACATACGCTGCGTCGCTAGTACAGTATGTCTCTGTACCCCCGCCCAACAAAGCTGCGTCAATGCAAACGTCTCTGCACTACGCCCCACACAAGCTGCGTCGCTAGCCCAGACGTCTCTGAGCCCCCGCCCAACAGTGGCATCGCTAGTCCAGGCATCCCTGAACCCCCGCCCTCGCACATAGTCCCTACTCATAACTATGTACGTACATATATATATATCTCATAACTCAGCATCACACAATCCAAACAATAATTGAATCCTCTAGACCCCTAATTCCGGTTTACAATAAATAACTAACTAGCAAACACGACTCAAACAGACTCAATTCATGCTTCGAAATCTAAACTACGATAGAAAGAATACTACACTGGTATGGGAATTACGGAGTAGACCCTCACCTTAGCAAGTGTGAAATGTAGTAGATATGAACTCCAACTCCTCAAACAGACTCCAAATCTGAAATCAGGGCGAAAAATCGAGTCACAACGCCCTTCGAACGGTCCAAAACGGATAACCGGAAATCTGGTCAAAAAGTCAACCCGCTGGTCAAAGGGTCAACCCGGTCAACACTGACCCAAGCCGGTCAACCCTTAACCGAATTGAAATCGAATTAAACCATCCGGTTTTCCTTAACCGAATTCGATTTCAATTAGACCAAAATCAAATCAATTAAATCCGGTTTAATCCTTAACCAAAATCAATTCCAATATCAATTCCCAATTGAAGATAACCAACCGGTTGGAACGGTCACCGAGTTGACTCGCTGAATCAACGGCGAGTCACCGGCGGCGACCAAAGACGGCGGCGGCTTACCGGAATTTCACCGGCGGCGGCGGAGACGCGGCGGCGGATTCCCGGCGGCGGACGGACGGCGGTCGGACATGGTTGCTCCGGCGAATGGCAGCCGGAGACGGTGGCTGCGACGGCGTGTGTACTTCACGCGCCCGACTTCTCCCTGCGCGTGCGGGCGCGTCGTGGCGGCTCTCCGGCTGATCTTCCTGCTCCGGACTCGTCTCAACGTCACGAACACGGTGGTGGTCTTGGATTTGCGAAACACCACACGGTTAGAGAGATATCGACGATTTACGAATCGGACGAAAATAAAACTAATACTATGGCGGTTTTCCGGGGTTACCTTCGGTGGTTAACGGTGGTGACGTGACGGATCGGATCTCAGGCGACGGTGGCTGGCTCGGTTCGTCACTAAATCTCAACGACGGCTCGGTTTCTGCAGAGATTCGACGGCTTAGACTTTTCTGAATAAAATAATGAGCTAGACTTGTTTATATAGTTGCTCACCTAGGGTTTCCTGCACTGGGCCAACAACTTGTTGGGCTGAGTTTATTGGGCCGGGTAACGGGTCGTTACAATAATCTTGTAGTAACTCATACAGGGTTATGTGTCAAGACTCTCAGCTTAGTCTCGATACCTTGAGACTAACCAAAACTCTAACTAATACAACACCAATAATGGTGGAATGGAGAGACAAGATTATTCTCATGATCGGATTATGCTTTATTTTGTTATTTTACTATCATATACTTTGGTCTTTTGAAACTCTTTATGTTTAACTAATTAAGCAATCAAACAAGATTAAAAATATTTTGTCTCTGCAAATATATACCCTGTATAAAATTTATGATCGGATTATGTTTTATTAATATATAGATTCTTTATGTTTAATTATTTTGAAAAAATCGTGATCATTGTCTTATCGAAAATGAGAAATGAGAATCGTAAAGCACACATTACTTGCGCAAGACGGAAGCACTATCAACATATGTTCCTAATGGCCCCATTGGGTAAGAGAAATGAGAATCGTATTTTCTATCCTACCTTATGTATTTTATACTTTATTTCTAATAGCCATATTAATCAACTCAATCTTTACTCGACAATATATACATGCCTTATTGATTCCAATAATAAAATATGGATTAAATTAGAATTTAAGGTAGGTTATTAATCATGACGTCTTACAAATCATAAATTTGCTACTTTCCTTAATGAACTATTATTACATATTATTTAGACACAGTTTCAAAAATCAAGCAAATTTAGTTTAATACCTTTATGGCAATGGTCCAAGAAAAAAAAAATCTCAAGCTACCTTAAATTAAATATGCATAGTTAAGTTCAAAAGCAAGCAATGTTTAATCAAAATATATGTGCATATATGTGTATGTTTATCTCAAGCTACCTTAAATTAAATATGCATAGTTAAGTTCAAATATGGATTAAATTAGAATTTAAGGTATGTTATTAATCATGACGTCTTACAAATTATAAATTTGCTACTTTCCTTAATGATCTATTATTACATATTTTTCCTTAATTTAATGTAGGTTATTGCAATGGTCCAAGAAAAAAAAATCACTGGTGCCTTTTATCATGAGAACATAAACATCAGATCTCTTGAGAACAAAGTCATCAACGGAAAAGATAATTTGAGGCTATTGATTGAGTTACGTGACCAAAAGTAAGTTTTAATACTTTGTTACTATTAAGACTTTTAATCTATTTGCTTAGCTTACAATAGATCGATACATTAACCTAACTTTACTTTATATACAGTGATGTCAAGTTGATGTGTACTCTTTGGGGCTCTTATGCTAAACAAGTATACGATTACAGTATGTTAAACATGTCCAACATGATTATAGCTATCATGAGGTTCTGTTCTATTAAAGAGTGGAAAGGTATAGTTCTTCCACCTACATTTGTTAAAATATTCATAGAAAGTTATGAAAACTTAAGAAATTGTTCTATTATAGGTGCTTACTCCATATCTAGCGGGTATAATTCAACCCATATAATGCTCAACCCAACACTGGATTTAATTGAGAACTTTAAAGCAAGGTACGTGTCTCAAGCTACAACTATCCACATCTATATCTTATTGTATTTTCATTGAGAACAGAATACATAAACGTTTTGAACTTGTCTCTTACTTTATTGTGCAGTCTCCCTAATGATTCACTTGCTCTTACAAACAACGATAGTAGCCAATGGTCTGTTGGTAGTGCTACATCTGTCCGTGCTAGATTTTTTGTGACTAATGAGAGGCTAACCATAAGAGAGATCATCGATAGTGAACTGGTAAATATACAACCTTGCTGAGAATAATTCTTTGTACATATAATAGTTCCATTTTTATTAACTTTACTTTTGCATTTTATCAGGTTGGTACTTTTGTCACTCTTGTCACAATTGACAGCATAGATGCTGATCGTGGGTGGCAATATCTAAGCTGCAAATACCACAACAAAAAAGTTATGCCAACAACCAATGTTGATGCTGATAACCGTCCCTTGTTCCTCTGCATTGCATGCGATAAGGAACACACTGAGGTCATTTCCAGGTAATGTATTCTTTGATCTTCAAGGAAGAGTTGTTAAATGTATTATTATGAAACCACACACGTGACATTGAGAGTAACGTTTATAATTCATCCATTTGCTTGTTTTGTTTTCAGGTACAAATTAATAGCCAATGTTAAGGACGATTCAGGTGAAGCAAAGTTTCTTTTGTTTGACACCAATGCTCAGCTTATTGTTCGTCATCCTGCCGCTGAACTCTATGATGAGGTATTTTTTTAATTATGATTCTCTGTCTAATAATACTTTCGTATATGATATTGGTGTAACCGAGTATTTATGATCTTAGGATGAAGATCCCGACATCTTACCGATTGCGGTTAGCGACCTTTGTGGCAAGAGATTTCTTTTTGAGATTTCGGTTGATGCTGGTAACATAATGGGAAAGACCTCTCAGTATGTCGTTCGATTGGCTACTGAAGACCGTGAAATGATTGAGGAATTTGCTCCTTTGCTTCCTAAATCGGTATGGGAATAATAAAATAATTTCCACTCGAAATTTTCTATCACATTATCATTTCTTTTAAAGTCCAACTATTTCTGTTGTAGGTCTTGATGTTGCAGAACTCGGATGATATTTCCTCTGCTTCTGGTGATTTATCAGTGACTTCTTTGTGTAAAAGGAAAAGCGAAGAACATGCTATAAGCCCAATGGAGCAACACTCCGTCAGCAAGAAACAATCCCGGAAGAAAATCAAGGGCGAGTGATAAAGAATATTGCTACAATTTTTACTTTTTTTTTCTTATGGTTATGGCTTTGTTTTACTTTTGGGATTTTATTGTCGTTTCTTTATTTTTGCTAAAGTACCTATGTGTTTTGGATTTTTAATTTTATTTTACAAACATCTATTTGTTCTTCAGTTAACCATGTCGGAGAGAGTTTACAATGTGTCATTGGTTCTTTAAAAATGTTACAAAGAACCAGAACGTATAATAAACATTTTCAAGTTAACTCTTTATGATGAAATACAAATTGATGTTTGTAAATTATGGGTTTTCTTTTGTTTATTCTGTTTTCACATCACATGGACTGTTTTCTAAATTTCAGTTATAGTAGGTGATCTTGCCGGTTAATGTGAGCCAAGTACTTTTTCAGGGAAAGCTTTCCCAAGTTCCGCATCGATCTGATTAATAACTTTGGTATTGCTCCACCATCGCAACTGTGATTGCTCACTCGATACCTTATCAGCAGGGTAGAGATTCTTGAAAGCTTGCGTGAGGGTCAACTCCTTTATCAATGTACGGTGAATACTGGCCTAAATCACATTGAGGTCTGTAAATTAAACCAGGATTGTAAGGAGTTTTCGATTCGTGTATATATTTAGTGATTGTGATAAGTTTTTTAAATAGATTGTCATTACGGGTTGATAGATAGCTTGCACGAGGGCTAAGTTGACTACAAGTAAAACGTTTAAAACCGGATACTTTCAGAGAAAAAAAGGTTCTACTGGCCCAAACGTTCGAAAATTGGTTTATAATGTAAACGAGATAAAAATTTTACTAAAATTCCAAAATAAGCTCAATATCATATAACCTACAACCCTAAATTTACTTGGTGAATAAAAGTCTATAAATATGTAGACCGATGTTTGTTTAGAAAAGAAAGAAGATATCAATTACTCTATTTGTTCTGCACTGAACCCCCGGTACCATGCAGCCGGCAAAATATCTATGGTCACTTCCTAAGAAGGTATTCTTATCTCTCGAGATCCATCATACTCCAGTCCCAGTTTTATTTACCATATAAGTATTTTAATTCCTGCAGGAAATATTCAAATTGGATCAAGATAAAACTTGGTCATCGTTGTACCTTACTGTAAGTCATTTATATATATATATATATATATATATATATATATATATATATATATATATATATATATATATTCCATTGAAGTTGATGTATTCATTTTTATTATACTTCCAATTACCAAACATTATCTTATAAAACTTCTCAGAGATCCCAAAACAACGAGAACAATCAAGAGATTGAACAAAATGTGTGGCGTCAATATCACAAGGTCATGACATTTACAGACGATGGACGTAAATCTAAGTGGCAAAATTGGATGGACATTAACAATGTCAATTCTGATAGTGTAAATCTCAAATCAGCAGATTGGCAAGACATCAGCTATTTTGTTTGGGATCGAAAAGCTAAGACATGGAATCCAAAATTTATAATTTGAAAAAAAAGAATATGGGGGCATTGGATCTCGATTATTAAAAATAGTACGGATTTCATATTGTTATGGCTTTGTCTTACTTGATAAATTCTTAATTACCAAATTTATATTTGATGATCTAAGTCCTTTTTTTTGTTTTTGTTATTTTCATTTTAAATTAAGAATAGCGAGTTCTATGTCTTAAGTAGTTAAGATGGAACTAATAAATTTTTTTATAAAAACCGTATGGTAATTTGTTTAAATTTTTATTTTTAATTAAATATGATGTGCTGAATGGAAGAAGTGATGAGAATATCCCCCCTGAATAAGGTAACCGATAATATAATTTTGTAAGTAAAATTATAGTTAAAAAAATAAAATTATAGTAAAACAATAAAAAACTATAACCATAAATCGAAAGTGTTTTAATATTACTTGGTCAATACTCATATAAATATCTCACACACTAAAAATGAGAACCATGTCTCAGTTTGAATATTACTTGGTCAATACTCATATCAATTTATCAATATCAATTATAGTAAAACATGGACAATAATGAGGAAGGTTGATTACTTGCACAATAATGTTTTACTATAAAACTCAGGATATGAAATTAATTGGTTAGATGTCGATCATTGTATTTAGAAAGTAAAAATATTTACAAATCGATCATTCTATTTTAAAAGTAAAAATATTTACTTTCAATAAACCGTTTGGTAATTTTTTTAAGTTAATTACAATGATTCCAAATCAATGTATTGATTTCAAAATATGGGTAGAAGATATACGCATAATAATTCTACGGACACAATTTATGGAACATATAGATGTTTAGCTTGACGAACACACTATTAATAAAAAACGTGGTTATAACAACACTTTTTCAACCTACACACTTCGCCTAACCTATTGAGCGTGAGGAACCATAGAGATGTCTAATTTCAGGACGGTTTCAGAACTCGAGCCTTACAAAGAGATATGTCATATTAATGTTCAGATTATCCGTCTTTGGAAAAACTATATCGCATCTGATCGATATACAATTGAGTTGGTGCTATGCGATGCGTTTGTAAGCACCTACTTTCATAGACATTTCTCTATCGTTTGTATTTATTACTAATTAATGATAGATTTCTCCCTTATAGCAATTTTTAACTTGCAGGGAGATAGGATTCATGCTTCTATCGGTAGAGCTTTGGTGGCACCATATGAGCGAAGACTCAAAGAAGGTTTATGGACAACTTTTGAAAAAATTTCAGGTGTCCACTCGGGAGGTCCATATCGAACCAGTAAACATACATACATGATTGAGTTTGTCCGTCATACTCGCGTTTGTGTCTCGGATTTTCTCCCACGCCCACTCACTGGTTTCCAACCAGTTGCTTTCAGAGATATCTTGGATGATTTGGTCAATACTGAGTATTTGGTTGGTCAGTATATAAGAACATGTTCTGGATGCGATTCAGAATATTTTGTACTTATTATGTTACGTATTTATTCAATCCGGTCCATTCTTTTACCAATATTTATAGTCGGTTATTTATTTGTAGACGTCATAGGCCAGATAGTTGGAGTCAGCAATGTGGAGATTGTTTCTCTCAATGGAAAAGACACTGAGAAGATATCACTCGAGCTCCAGAATGAAGAGTATGTTTTCCAATTTTATAAAACAGAAATCGCTTATTCATATTATCAGTTTATAGGACAATATCTGAGATGTTTTTTATTCGATTGTATTTTGCTCCAGTTCCGATCACCTCACGGTTCATCTGTGGGGTAAACATGCTATCTTTGTTCACAAGGCTACGAAAAACCTAATCCATGATAAGTATATTATATGCGTTCTGCGATATTGGAAAATCAGTGTTTTCAAAGGTAACCTTTTGTGTATAAAACTACTACATTACGTCTACCAAATTGCGTAACAACTAAACTATTTTGTCTTGCTGACCAACAGAGAGTGTATCTACTGCATTCGGTGTTACTGACGTAATGCTCAATCCTGAAATGTTAGAGGTTGAAGATTTTTCAAAATTGTAAGTTTCTCATAATTATTTATACGCAGTATTGCCACAATATATAGTGTGCTGACGTGTGACCACTTTGTAATGTCAAATTCTTTTTATATAAATGGGGCAGGATGAACAAAAGAGACCCGCATATAGCATTGGTAGCATCCAAACCATATTGTCTGACTCCAGATTTCTAAGAGTATAAATATTTTGAAGTTATCATTCAGAAATAAATTCTTGAAGTGTTGGAAACTAATCATGTAAAGGAGATTTAATATATTAGCGTTGTTTTTCGATTCGATTATAACACACTGTTTTTTGAATACACAGCGGCAGAGGTGTATTGTTATGTGTACAATTGCTGGAATTGATTATGACATGGGATGGTACTATATGAGTTGCAAAATCTGTCTTCAAAAAGTTGTTTTGCTGCCTAGCGATAAGAACGTTTATGGAAATCAAAAGTCTCAAATCAAGAAAAAGTACTATTGCTTGAAGTGTAAAAACTATCAGCCAGAACTAATGCCAAGGTAATTATAATATTGGAGTGGTTTATTTCTATGTGTCTAACTCATTATTGTAATCTGAATGACAACAATTCATTGGTAGTCCTATTGGAGTGGTTTATTTCTATGTGTTGAAAAACTATCAGCCAGAACTAATGCCAAGGTAATTATAATATCAAGGTACGGAATACAATTGGTAGTCCTTGACAATACTGCCACACACAGTTACTTCTGTCTGATAACCTTGCAGAAGATGTATTAGGGATATCATGCATTGAGTTATCCGGTTCATCTTCCAACCAGGTAATAACCACCAACTTAATATGTTCATAGTATACTCTGGAAAATCATAAATATGCATATTTTCAGTAACTGAATCTGTGTAACAATTGTTTTTTCAACATCTGTATAGATCGAGGAACCCGCTGTCGTCCATTCTGTTCTCTCTATATTAATTGGCGGAACCTATTTCTGTAAGATTGGTATAGAGGAGGAAAATTTCCTCTTCAACTTCAAAACTTTCAAAGTTCTGGATATAATTCCAGCTACAGAGTTTTAGTCATTTCTCAAAGTTTTACAACCCATGGGGAATTATATGAGACTCTTTGTTTTTTGGATTTTTAGTACTTTGTCGTATTTTTTTTTAGGGTTTTCCATCTACTCATGTTATCCACATTGCACTCTGTTGAATTTTTTTAGTAGCATGTTTTAAGAAGTTTTTTTTTACTTTTAATCAAAACATAATTTTGTGATGTATTAAACAATTGATTGGATTTGGTTAGTCTATGAATATATTGATCTAACCATACTTATGCCTAAAGGATGATAACACCTATTTCAAACATGTACAATAAGGAAGGATATCAAGACTAAATCCTACGTAAATTGTTAAGATAGTAGGGCCAAAAATACCAAATATAAAAAAACGGTATATCAAGATACTTACCATAGCTTCAGTCTTAAGCCAATATCAGAATATTGAATATATTACTTGACCAATACTCATTTTCCTTAATCTTATGCATTTGAATATCTTAACACTCAAACTATTAAAAATGGAAATAATACTACAAGATTTACTTTCCTTTTTCTACAAATTTGCCGGCTGGTCTATTTTTGCCTTACTCTTGGCATTTAAATTAATGACGAAATTCATCAAAGTTATCTTAATAAAAAATTTTATAATTAAACGATTACTTGACCACTACTCATGTCCGTATTCTTAGCAAGTTGAATATTTTGTTGCTCTAACAAGTGTATATAGTGTTTCTTTTCCATTAAATCACATGTATATTTCATGGTACCTAGGTTACTCATATGTTCTTATAAATATACTCGCAGTCATTCCATACAAGTCACGAAAGAGGTTACAATCTCCACTCTATATCTTCAATATTATGACGATTGCGTTTAGGTTATGACAATCGATTAAGTGGTGGTTTTTTGTCTTTGTCAATACACAGTATTTTATAAGCAATGGAAAGCATGAAGAAAACAATTTATGATTCAATATACAGAAAGTGTTTTGTTCACGAGGGATAACACAACCTTTTAGCTAGATTTGGAAGCATGAAGAGAAGCAATACATTGTCCATAGACACTGGGAATAAATCACAAAAGAAAGCCAAACAAGGTATGTTATACTGAACAAAAAAATGAATTGTGTTTTAAAGGGTCCTTTCTACTTAAAAGGGCGGGAATTATCATATTACGTTCTAATGATATCGGTTAATGTCTTCTTTAATATGTAAATGCATGTACTAATGACAACGAGAATATAGTTGTGGGAAACATAACACAAAACTCATCTGTCACAGATGTTTCACCTACACCAAGTATCCAAAATCCTTTTAGGGTGCCCTTACAGAAAGAATGTAACCAATCAAGTACTTCGACCCATTAATCCACGCCCATCACAGTCTAATGGGTCAAACTTTGTTGAAAATTCTCTGACGCCTACTGTCCCATTAAGTTGTGTTTTTTTAAGTTTTAAACATGCGACACAGAGAGCAAGAGTTGCAAGAAAGGAAATACTGGATAACAAAAGAACAATAGGCCTTACTACCTCAAATAGAGGTAAGTCTCCTTAGAGCTTTCATTTTACCCGTGTTGATTCTTATTAATCTGTTGACAAGAAGATCTTAACTGACCAATTTATTTACATTTCATTCAACAGTTACAAGGATTTTCAAGCCAACAAAGCCACCACTTGTACCAACTTCGAGTAAAAGTTACATTACAATCAACATATTCAGTAATTTAGGAAGAATGATTGGAAGCACCACGATTCACAATTAGCTTGCTTATTTGTAATGATAATATTATTTTTGACTGCAGGCCCCTATATTGAAACACAAAGTTCACCTAGCAGTGCAAGTTTCAGTGGTTCTGGAAACGTCTCACACCCTGCGAGTAATGGCATAGGTAAGTAATAACTGCATATTATATAAGTATTGCTTTGTATAGAAATAGTTAAAACTGAAAATTAGGCTTTCGCACAATCTAGAGTTACGCATGAATAATCAGAGTGTCATTTTTTAGGTAGAACTGGGAACCAAGAAGGTATTCAACGGAGTAGCAACATTTCAGCCAGGAAACGAAAGACTCTTGGATCACCTCCATCGGTGAATTCAAAGACAAGACAAACGAAAGGTATCAACGGTTCTTAAATAATAAATACGTATATCTATAAATTAGTTATATTCCATAAAGTGCGTCTAAACTTAAGCAAATATTAACACGAAGACAAGGTTCAAATATGACAGGACAATCAAATCCGACTTTTCCAAATACTGAAGGTATTTTTATCTCATGTTTTAATTGTAGTAGTATATTGACGACAGTTAACGTAAATACTTATATCATACCAGTTATTAGCAATTTCTAGCTGTAAATGTATATCGATTTAGTATTCAGCCTGTATGTGCTACCCTTTTTATATATTTTAACATTATTTTCAGATAATCAAAATCGTAGACAGCAAACCAATACAAATGAATTTGTACCTCCACCAAGGTTCATCGTCGAGGACCATCCTGAAGGTAAAATTTATTCATCATCTACATACCAGAGATGCAAAATTTTATTATCCTTCGATTATATGTTTTGACTAGCTCATACAATTTTTCACGCATCTTACAATAATCGATATGAAATGGACAGTGAGTCTGAAAGTGAATATGAAGATGACGAGAATCAAAATTACACTAACTATCAAGCTGGAGAGTCTTTAATAAACCCATCGCCACAACATATCCCACAAGAAACGAATCATACAGTTACACCGACTATTATCATCGGGATACAACAAAACGGTAATCACCTTTTTATCAAATTAATATATGACTTTCATTTTGTGACAATATATTTAAGGATATTGATAAGCCTGATAGAGTATATGATGGTGGAGGCTTGAGAGACATTTAATATTACCCTTACAGAAATTTGTTCTATGAATATATCAAAATATAAGTATGTATCAATGTACAATGTATAGTTGAATTTAAATAATATTATATATATATATATATATATATATTAACATTAAAACCTATTTAAATAAAAGTATTTATTCATACTGGTTCGTAATCATTATTATCTTAATATAGAAACAAATTGAAACCTTAACAATTTGGTTTTATTTAGTACAAAGTAAATGTTATAATTTTAAAAATGTTTTCTATTAATATATAGGGGATTCTTTGTAACAGTAATAGGTGTATGTGATTCTTAAGTGATTCCATATATTTTTAATCTTGCCTTGGGCCGAAAGTCTTAAAGTGTATGATTTTATTTGAAATTTTCCTCCGTTTGATAAGGCAATATCAATAATTTTATAAAGATATTTTCTTACGCAGGTTATTACGACGATGGAGATCCGGTTTGGAATTGTAAGTATTGTCAAGCATATATGTGGTATGGTGAAAGAATTGGAAAACGTCGTCGTAAGTCCAATCCTGTTTTCACAATGTGTTGTAAAAGTGGTAAAGTTGTGCTTCCTCGGCTCGCGAATCCCCCAATGGAGTTAATGTATTTGTTATGCAAAGGAGACGAGTTAAGCAAACATTTTCGAGAGTTCATACGAGCTTACAATATGATGTTCTCTTTCACATATCTTGGGGGCAAGATTGATCATTCTATTAACAATGGTCGTGGACCATTTGTTTTCCGAATGTCCGGTGAGAACTATCATCGTATTGGTGATATAGTCCCCGGGCCTGGAGAATCTCCAAAAGTTTCCCAGCTGTATATCATTGATACTTTGAATGAGATCAGAAATAGACTTGACGCTTATGCCGGGTATTTTTCATTTCGTTTTCAACTTAATACTATCATATATATTAGTCAGATTGCAGTATGTTCAACGTTTTGTGAACTTATATTTTTTGAAAACATATGTTGCAGGTCAGACAGAGCTGGTGCTAAGAATTTAAGAGAATCAGTTGTTCTTCTCCTGAAGAATATGTTAGATCAGCGTAACCCTCATGTTTAGGCTTTTAGGTCTGCAAGAGACAGATTCGACGTGGAGGGATCTACAGGTTATAGGATGAGGTTGATTGAGAGTCGACAATCTGATGGACGGACCCATAATCTTCCGACTGCAAATGAAGTAGCTGCTTTGATACCTGGCGATTTTGTTTTGAATATGGAACCTCGAGATATTGTTCTTGAGAGTACAAGTGGAAAGTTGCAAAGGATAAGTGAACTACATCCGGCGTATTTGCCTCTGCAATATCCACTGTTGTTTCCATATGGAGAGGATGACTTTCGATTAAATATTCATATTGGTTTTGAGGAGAGCACTGCGAGAAAACGCAAAAATGTAACTATGCGTGAGTATTTTTCCTTTCGGATTTTAGAGAGGAGGTGGGAAGCACCAACAATTACAAGATCAGGCAGATTGTTTCATCAGTTCCTTGTGGACGCCTACACAATGATAGAATCGAGTAGACTGCGGTACTTGTGGTTGAATCAGAAAAATCTATGGTCTAGCAGTTACGATGCAATCCAGTTACGATGCTAAAGGTGGAGCTAAGATGGCTGAGCAAGGGAGCCGGATTTTTATTCCAGCAACTTTCACCGGAGGCAAAAGGTATATGAAGCAGCACTACTATGATGCCATGGCTATGTGCAAATACCATGGATTTCCAGATATTTTCATCACTTTTACTTACAATCCAAAATGGCCTGAAGTTACAAGGTATCTAAAAAAATATAACCTGACCAGCGAAGACAGACCAGAAATATTGTGTAGAGTTTTCAAGATGAAACTCGATAATCTTATCGGCGAGTTGACAAAAAAGAACGGCTCCTTATTTGGCCCTACTGCTGCAGGTAAATCTCAATACACATGTACTCTTTGCTAAAAATTCTTTGGTTGATTAAAAATTGTCTGACACTTTTTTTTTCATTTTGTTAGTAATGTACACGATTGAGTTTCAGAAAAGAAGAATGCCACACGCTCATATTCTTGTCTTCATGGAAAAAGGATCTAAATTTCCAACAGCCGATGATATAGATAAGATTATTTCTGCGGAAATACCAGACAAGACCGCAGATCCAGACCTGTACGAAATCGTTGGGGAATGTATGATGTATGGTCCTTGCGGTCCAGCAAAGAAGGATAATGTATGTATGGTTAACAGAAAATGTTCTAAGATGTTTCCGAAACATCTCAACCCAACGACAACGATTGACGCAAATGGATTTCCAGCGTACATACGTCGGATTAATGGTAGGTTCATTGAGAAAAATGGAATCAGACTAGACAATGGATATGTTGTAACATACAACAGAGACCTCATGCTCCGATATCGCGCGCATATGAATGTCGAGTGCTGCGTCCAAACACGAGTTGTTAAGTATCTTTTCAAATATATTCATAAGGAACCTGATTATGCCTCAGCTGCAATGGATATGGAAGATGAAGATGGTTTCATTGACGAAATTAAAACATATTATGACTGCAGGTATTTTTATTTCTTACATACATTAGTTTTATGTCATACAAATTACTAAATTCTACAAACTATTTACCAATATATATTAAATTCAGCAGACACGCTATAATAAATCCATGTTAATATGTTCTCCAATATATATTTATTTAATGGTCAATAACAGGGTTTTAAAACTGATTTTTAGAATTAAAATAAATAGAATAGTGTATACCTTAAAATATTCTAAAATGTGTTATAATATTGACACCGAAATATACATAACTAAATTTTTTAAAACTTAATTATTTATTTATAATATATAACAATTGTTTCAATTTAATAACTTCATAAATGAATAAATACATTTATTAATACACAAATTTTAACTGTTTTGCCATTTTAAGGAATAAGTTCAACTTTACTAATTCGTGTTTCTGTATCTTATTAATTAGATATATTACGGCATGCGAGTCTTCATGGCGAATTCTTGCTTTTCCTACACATTTCCGTACTACTCCTGTAGAGAAACTTGGATTTCATCTTTCCGATCAGGAGCTGGTGTTTTTTGATGAAGATGAACCTATTGAGAGTATTCTCAACAAAAAGACGGTCAACCAATCCATGTTTTTGGCCTGGTTCATAGCAAACAGAAAATATCCAGAGGCAAGAGAGTTGACATATGCTGAATTTCCAACTAAATTTGTGTGGAAATCATCTACGAAAGAATGGGTACCACGAAAACGAGGCTTTGCGATAGGGAGGATTGCGCATTTTCATCCATCAGGTAATGAGCTCTAATTTATTAATACGGAAATTGCCATATAAGAAATGAATATTACAAATACGTATTTATGGAAACTAATTATCAAAATTATGGAAAGATTAATAATGTTAGATTTATTACTTATAATAGAAAACAAACTTTAATATATAATTAATGAAAGAATCGGATAAGATAAGCAAGCATAGTTTTATACTTTACACTACAAGAAATATATGTATTGGTAGCAGTTCGCGGTAGCACGAATTCACGAAATGCTATTAAAAATGTCAGAATCCGGATTTTAACTTTATCGTAGCATTAAATTTGGGCTACGGAATATTTTCACTAAACAAAGCCCAAAAATCACTACTATAGCGGGAAAGTTATTTTGGAGGCAAAATACTTAACCAAAAATTTAGCTTTTTGCCACCTATCCAGAATTCTTATTTCATTTTTGACCAAAAAACAATTCTTATTTCATCGTTACAAAGAAAAAAAATCATTTGTTCTAATTCATACAAAAAAACTCTGGTCTGGGTTCATCTTTCTCCTCTTCCACTGTATGAATTATTTTCTCTAATCTTGGTTTCTTTTCTCTACTTCGATAAAAGAAAGTCGTTTACTTTTCCCTCTATGCTTCGACGTTGCTTGGATTGATGAAGAAACCCCATTGCAACTGGAAATTTCGCTGCTGCTAGGATTCTCCGTCACAGCCAACAAGTCGCTGAAATTAGGGTTCATAACCTTTGACTAGTGTTGATTCTCTAAACCGATACTGATCTTCAAGATCTGAAAACCCAGAATCATGCTTTCGGTATCTTCCCCTTTGTTACTTCGTCCAAGTTTACACCTCCATGTTTCTTCCAACCAATCAGTCGTTACAGGAAGAAGAAGTATCACCTCGTTGGATCGGAAAATATTTATCTGTTCCACCGCCACCAAATTCTAATTTCACAAAGTCGCTGCCTTTTTCTGCAAATTGATAGTGTTAGCTAAGGTTTTGATATCTGCAGAGCATGAAGATGATTCTGATGATTGTATAGAATGCCGAGATGTCTACAAATCATTTGGGGATAAACATATCTTGAAAGGTGTTGCCTTTAAGGTAATCTTGTTCATGACTTGCTAAATGATATTTCCTCTAGCTTTAGGCATTTGATAAGACCCTTTAGATGTTTTATAAATCCTTCGTCACAATCAAACCAAAATATTTTTGGTAATGCAGATTAGACATGGCGAAGCTGTTGGGATTATTGGTCCTTCCGAGACTGGAAAATCAAACATTTTAAAGATCATGACTTGTCTTCTTGCTCCAGACAAGGTCTGCAAGTCTTTCCTTTTTCTCTTCTGTAGCCTTGGATTGTCTCTAATGCTTAGTATTACTCAGGTAGAGGTTTATAGGAAAAAAGCGAGCAGGTTTGATAAGTGTCGAGGAGATATCAGGGCTTCGCATTGGCCTTGTGAGTGCTCTTCTCATGAATCGTGTATGTTTGGTTTGGAGTTTGTGTATATGGGTTAAGTCTCTGCATTTTTATTTCTTCTTTTACTTTGTCTCTTTCCGTGAATCTATGAGTGAAATCTTAGCACTGCCTCTGTTTCGTTCCATCTCTTTGCGTGAATCTATGAATGATATTTTTGAGCTTCTATTCAAGAATGGATTAAGTAACCCACTTGCTTACAGGTGCTGCTACCAAGGAGTGGGCAATATTGGAAGATGGTACTAACTCTGTCTCTGTGGCTAAGAGAAGAAGTAAGTACATATATAAGAGTTTTCTTTGCTCGTTTCTCTTTATTGAAAGAGTTCCTAATTTTTTAATGTTGAAACTACAGTGAGAACCAATATGGAGATCAGAGCATAGATATGGGTCACGGCAGGTCAACAACGTTTCAGAGCAGTAACTTCTGCGTATTACAGAGGTGCTGTTGGAGCTCTTCTTGTTTACAAAAATATTGTGAATGGGGCTGTGTTTTGACATTCAACATTGTTTGTTTTTCTTTTGCCAAAAATTCAGAAAATGCAGAAGAAACAGCGACTGTCCCTGCTTTTGTCACTCGTTGAGATTGAAAAAGAAGCCAGGGAAGTTCTTGATGTGCTTGGTTTGTTAACAACCCTGAGCTATGCCGAGATTTTGAAAGAAATGAAACAAAAAAACATTAAGAAGAGCAGGGTAGAGCGAAGAAAACATTGCACAGAAGTGAGAAGAAAGGATAATGACTCATAATGGTGATTTGCAAAGAGACATGAGTAGTAATGGCAGCAAGATCTTTCTCATTAGGGTGATGTACCGTTGCTGGTGGTTCAGTGACGAGGTTCATTTATCCTTAGCAATCTTGAAACAACTAAGATCAACGAAGTGATACTTATAAAGACTTGATTGTAAAGACCATTGTATATTTTAATTTTTAATGGAAAATTACATGCTATTTTATGGTTTACTTCAGTTTTATCAGAGTAAATTTGTATTTCTTAAAGATTTTAAAAGCAGTAATTAATAAATAAAATTTGAGTACACTGTAAATTTTTTATATTTCATCATACGATCTAATACTAATAATAAATTAGAAGAAAAACATTTTTACCTAAACCCTAAAGAAGCCCTAAACCCTAAACTACATATCTCAAACCCTATATGTTAAATTTAAGAATAAAATTTTTAAAATTTGAATTCCAACTCTTAAATATAAAACTCTTTAGTAACTCTAAGTTTAGTCATATTTAAAATCTAGTCTCAAATTTTAAATTTAAACCTCAAACATTATATCTTTAATCTACATCCTAACTATAATACCTTAAATCCCAAACTTAAACCCTACATACAAAGTTATAAATCTAATATTTTTGAATAATGCACTAAATTAAAACCTATTCCTTGTAGAAATAATAAATTTATTATTTTTTTCAAATATATATCTTAAGTTTTAACTTAATCACAATTCTATTTCACAAAATCTCAAACTATATGCTTTAAACTTAATCACAACTACATAAACAGATAGACAATAATTATAACATTAGCAAATAGATTTTTTAAATTAAAACTACAATATTAATTATAAAATGTTAAGTTTATTTCAAACATCAGTTTAAGAAATCATAAACCAAATCATCAAAATATTTAAAAGAGTACAGCAAAAGATAAAACACAAAACGAAACAATTCTATTGGCTAGCTATTAAAAAAAAGGAAAACAACGGGCCAATCAACTCCCATCACGCGGATAACTCTCTACACCGTAGGATTCAGTTAAATGAATGGTAGATATGCTTTCTCTTTCCTTTTTCTTTTTTCTCTTTTCTTTTCTTCTCTTAACTTCACAGATCTCTTTTCGCTCTATTTTTCTGTTGACAAATCTCTCTTTCATCTTCTATTTTCAGATTTCATCTACTCCATCTTCATTCTTAATCATCTCACGCACACTCCTCTCTCTCTCTCTCTCTCTCTCTCTCTCTCTCTCTCTCTCTCTTTACTCTCCTGACCTCACTCACAAACATGATTCGTCTCACAGAGACATGTTTCTGTGTCTCAGTCTCGTAATCTTTTTCTCAAAAAACACACATAGACATGTTTCTATGTTTCAGCCGCTTTGGTAGACAAAAAAAGAGATTTGGCCGCTTTCTTTTTATCTGTCTGATTCAGATATCAAAGTATGGATTTTTTGTTCTTTTTATCTTCTGTTTTAATTTTGGATTCCGATTCTAATCTGACTTTACTGTGTGATTTGAAATCTGGATTTCAGGGATAAGCAGAAGACAAAGAACATCAGGAGACAGAGAGAAGAGAGAAGAGGCGAAGGCAGAGGAATAAGAAGTTAAACAAGGCATAGGAGCTTAAAGGAGGAAAGGCGAAGTCGGAGCTCTGTAGTTACGGAGATGGCGGCTATGACGACCATGAAAGTAGGACAGAGTAGCGGCTTAAAGTTAGGTTTTTTGGAAATTGGGTTTCATAGATAGAGGTTGTGCGGCGGAGGAGCCAGAGCGGGGGAGGCGGTGCGGAGGAGTTAGGGTTTTTTTAGATTTTTTTTTTAAACCCGGTTTGTATGTAACCGGTATAATTTGTAAACCGAAAATATTTGTAATCTGTGGTTTAATTTATAAACTGAAATCAGTTGTATACCAAATTTTTAATATAAACCGGTTTCATTTATATATCGAAATTAGTTGTGAACCTTTCCATTTTTATTATTAAACCAGATTTTTTTCTTTAATAATAATAATAATCAATTTTATTTTTATTTTATTTTTCAGTAATTAATATTAATTTTAATTTTAATCTTAGTAGCATTGAAAATATGTCATTATAAATTATGTTATGACAAAATAAAAACGCCATACAAAATAATGTAGTAGCAAAAATAAGATGCTATTAAAATAATTTAATATAGTGCATAATAAACGCTATAATATATCTAATTTTTATAGCACACAAAAATACGCTACGATATGGGTGGGTCTACCATAGCTGCGGCTGTCATAGCATAAGTGTTTTCGCTATGAAAACAATATGGTAGCGTTTTTACGGTGCTACTAATACTGATATTTCTTGTAGTGTTATAAGATGAATTGTATTTGAATATAATTATATAATAAGTATTGTAAATATTACAAAATTAAGACATGATTATTTAATATTATTTAAATATTATTTATCGTTGTTTAGAGCATAAACTATTTCTTTACTAAACTAATTATTTTAAACTATTTATATTGCCTTATCATATGTTTTCAATTATTATAAGAAAATTTAAGTCATTTAAATACGCTTATATATTTATTTTTAAAATATATAAGAACTATGTCTTTTATATTAAATGAGATATCGTTTAATATAAAAGTTTTTTCTTAGGTGTCATTGATTTTTATAATAACTATTATAATGGGATTCCGTAATAAAAGAATTAATTTATTTATTTTATGTCCTTTAACATCACTTGTCATATTTTCTTAGGTGATGAGCTATATTTTTTAAGAGTATTGCTAAATTGGGTAAGAGGTCCGACATCGTACGAAGATATAAAACCAGTTGATGAGGTTTTATATCCTACATACGAAGATGCTTGCTTTGCGTCGGGATTGATTGATGATGACAAGGAGTTCATTGAAGCTATCAAAGAGGCCACTGACAATAGTTCTGCCACGTATGTCAGGAAGATTTTTGCGAGAATGTTGGTATCCAAAACGTTATCTCAGCCTCATGTTGCCTGGGAAGCTACTTGGGAGTATCTCACCGAAGATATCCTTTACAAGAAGCGCCGAGAAACTGGACGACGTGGTCAGTTTTGTCTTTTTAAACTTTCATATTTGATACCTCTCTCTGTTATTTAATAAAATAAATAACTTGCAGATATGAACTTGAGCATAGAGCAGATCAAAAATATTACTCTTACTGAGATCGAAAATCATTTGCTCAGCAATGGTCGTAGCCTCAGCAAATGGCCCCTCATGCCAAAGCCAAAAGATTTTGCCTGTTACAATGGAAATCGCCTTATAGATGATGAGCTTAATTATGTTGTGGAAGATCAGCTAAAAGAAAATGAAAGGCTTATGGCGACGATAACAGATGAGCAAAGAGTGGTATACAACCAGATTTTGGATGCAGTTTTAAGTGATACGGATGGAGTGTTCTTTCTTTATGGTTATGGAGGCACAGGAAAAACTTTCGTATACAGAGCACTCTCATCAGCTATCCGATCTAGAGGTATGATTGTTTTAAATACTGCATCCAGTGGAATTGCTGCACTGTTGTTGGAAGGAGGTAGAACCGCAATTCGAGATTTGGTATTCCGATAGATGCAGATGATTTTAGTACCTGCAAGAAAATGAAACCAGGATCAGATCGTGCAGAATTAGTTAAAGCGGCAAAGTTAATTGTATGGGATGAGGCGCCTATGATGAGCAGACACTGTTTCGAGACGTTAGATCGTAGTATGTGTGATATTATAAGATCTTCTGAAGACAAACCGTTTGGAGGTAAAGTTGTTGTTTTTGGTGGAGATTTCAGACAGATTTTACCGGTTATCGTCGGAGGTGGTAGAGCAGAGACGGTTTTGGCAGCTCTGAATTCGTCGTATCTTTGGGACCACTGCAAAGTTTTGAAGCTAACAAAAAACATGAGATTGCTCGCTGGTCTTACTGATGATGCAGCAAACGAGCTTCAATCGTTTTCAAACTGGATTTTGGATATTGGAGATGGAAAAATAAATTTGCCTAACGACGGTCAAGTTGAGATTGACATCCCTTCTGATTTGCTGATAGAAAATGATGGAGGAGATCCTATTGATACTATGGCAAAAGAGGTTTATGGACAAGCTTTTCAAACCTCAACAGATAAGGATTTGTATAGACATCGAGCGATTCTTACTTCCACAAATGTTGAAGTGGATAAAATTAATGATTACATGCTTTCGCAGTTGCCAGGTAACATTTTGAACCATTTACTCTTATGTTCCACTAGCAATAAGAGGTCACTAATAAAACGTCCACATATACTTTCAGGTGAAGAGAAGGTTTATCTTAGCTCGGACAGTATTATCCCATCTGATGTTGACATAGAAGAAAATGTAGTATATCCTGCAGAGTTTTTGAACAGTGTTAAAGTGGCTGGACTGCCTAGACATTGTTTGAAGCTCAAGGTGGGTGCTTCTATTATGTGTCTCCATAATATGGATGTTGCAGATGGCTTATGTAATGGTACTAGGCTAATTGTTACTCAGTTACTGCTCCATGTGATTGAAGCTAGAATTATAACGGGAAACAATATTTCTGGAGACAAGGTTTGGATCTCTAGAATGTTTGTCACGCCACCTGACGCAAAGTTTCCCTTCAGAATGCGTCGAAGACAGTTTCCGGTTACATTAGCTTTTGCGATGACCATCAACAAAAGTCAAGGTCAAACACTGGAAAGTGTTGGTTTGTTCTTACCTAGGCCAGTATTCTCTCATGGTCAGCTCTATGTTGCACTTTCGAGAGTTAAGTCAAGATCGGGATTAAAAATCCTAATAACTGGTAAAGATTCGAAGCCGCAGACGAAAACATTGAATGTTGTCTACAAACAAGTTTTTCAAAATATTTCGTAATCAGGGTACGTAATTATAATATATTTTTTCAAATATTATAGTTTTAATGTCTAACTGTTAGAATAATTATTTTTTTACAAGGATGTGCAAGATGGGTAGGGATTCTGAGTCATCATACCTATTTTATTTGATTATCATCCATCTTTCCGCCTATTTCTTCGATGGTATGTCATTAATCGAATTTTATGTTCAATAAAATCGTCATATATTCTCTTATATCTATCAAATAATGTTATCTGGTCCAATAGCTTTCCAAACCTAATATATTTTTTCAGGTGTCTAATGGATTTGGTTTTCTTTATCGAGAATTTGTATTTCATAATTTTTTGTCGTTTATTGATTATGTAATTAAATTAAATCTATGTTTAATATTTATGGATAATATTTTGAAATTTATTATTCTTTTTTATTATGTGCACATTAATAATTAAATTACTGAGTAATATAATACTATTATATTATATTATAACCCGATATTACAACACATATACAATACAATTCTAATTACAAAGGATAATTACACTATTTAGAACTCGGAGTTTTAATGAAAATATATATTCTTAAACACACTAATTATTTTGGGACTTTGCAATTATACATACAAACAATAACAACCTCTTCAATCTCGAGTTAACATATTTCCAAATGTTGTTACCCTCTCATCTATATCAGATATTGCGTAAATATTTTTTTTCTTGGCTAAAGCTTTCTCCAAATCACATGACTTGATGATCCAAAGTCAATCCGTTACTTCTAAAGTATACACTATATAATCCATATTTTGAACTTTCTCATGTCCGCACAGGATGCGGACCGGTCACCTAGTTATCTTTAATCTTATAACATAAAAAGTTTCACTCTCTTTTTACAGAAACACGTCACTAATTGGGTGTAGGAGGGAATGACACGTGTCTATATAAGATTGTTACATTTCGTTTGCCTTGTTAATGGGTTATTACGAGTGCAGATTTAGAGAACCAATTGCTCTCATGTCCCTATATCTCAAACACTAATCTTCAATGGATCTATTTTTTTCTTTAAATTTTATATGTCAAATGAAAAATCATAAAATTAAACTGGAAACATGAATATTTTTTATTTGATTTATAGAATTTGATAAAAATATTTCAAAAATCGAAAAATTGTTTTTATTTATTTTTACGAAAATCATCAAAATATGATAAAAAATCGATTTTAAAATAATTTTTTTCGAATTTAAAAAGTATAGAAGTTACATACTTACCTTTGGGTTCACTAATCCAAAGGAGGGGTTTAGGGTTTAGTTTTGAAATGGGGGATGGATTTTATTTAGGAATTTGGGTTTTGATAAGAAAAAGAATTATGAAAATAGGGGCATAGAAGATTAGAGAGGGGCATAAGCGATTGGTGTTTGAGATGCGGGGGTAGTGAAGCTCTTGGTCCAGATTTAGAGGGCTTGGTATTTTGTTATTTGGGCTCATAAAATAAACAAAATGTAAGCCGATATTGACCTTCGTCTTCCTTAACAATGGCGACCAAATAATTTTCTAAGGATCGAGCTCCTATTTTTACCGACAATGGTGTTCTCGGAAGGTTGTGAGAGACAAATCTTCTTTAGGAATCTCGGGTCGAGCTCCGATCGTTTCGGTTCATCTGCGATTCACCTCCTCTAAAACGTTATGGGATGCATTCATCCATCGCCATTAACACAGCCTTCTTAATTCCTTGACCTCATTCAATGCTTCTAATCTCTCTTAGAGACGATGGATCTCCCACCTATAAAAAGGTCAGTATTCATCCCCTGAACATCATCCTCACACTTCCTAATAACAATATAAATTTGTTTTTCAGTTTAACTGCTTACTCATATATCCTTCTCTCTGATTCGAAGTTTGATCAATCTTGAAGTTTCGAACTTTCAGATGTAAAAGCAGTTTTTTTCTTATGAGTTTCAGTGATTTTATTTGTTTCAGATATGCTATTTTGATTTGGTTCTGTTTTATCTGCGTCTGTATGTGTGAAATTGGCGCTTATGTAAAAGCATCCTCTTTTGTCTTAGGACATATCTCATGAGCGATCTATGTGAGTTTCAGTGATTCTACGGTCACTAAAACTGAATGCTCAGTTTGTTGCAGGCTTATCTTTCTCAAGCACAGGAGAGGCATTAACCCTAGAATTTTCTCAATATGGCCGAGTACTTGGAGGTCAGTCTCTTAAATCTCGACACCAGTTTTAGTTCAGAATTTTTAGACGCTTCAGTGGTTGTTGTAATGGATGATGTCAACTGAAGGCCAAAATGGTTTGCTTATGTCACATTCTCTTTTAAAGAAGAAGCTGTGAAAGCTTTACTAGAACTAAACGGACAGGTATCAAAACTCATGTCAGGTGGGGAATGTATATGATGAATATATATAACTGTGAATTTCCTGGTGGAGTACTGAATCATCAACTCTCCGAGCTGGTTTTGTTGCCTAATGAATTTTGTTATTTTGATCACAGTTGGTAGACGGGCGGATTGTGATCCGTGCCACAACAAAAGTTGTAAAACAGAATCGTCCCTAGCATATCAAAGACTCCAACGAAATCCTAGCTCGATATGTGGCCGTTGTTCTTTGTCTAGGATCCATCGGGATGGGTAAGATTTATTAACCTTGAGAGCAAGAAGATTGCATAGTGTATTATCATTGTGATGTTGATCAACTCTTAAAGTGTAGTGGTCATTTGTCAAGAATAGGTGTACTCTCGAAAGAAACAGAGGAGGCTGAAGAGTATCCCATTTTCTGCTCCAAACACCGACCTGGCTCTCATGGCTTGCTCTCTCCTGATTCTTTGAGTTGAGGTTCAATGCGGAAGGACGAGAAACCAACCATGGTCTCTCATGAGATTTTTCAATGGCCCGCAATAGCTCATACATACAAGCTGTTCTAAATGGTGACCTTCTTACTTACCATATTTTTTGTGTGTTTTCTATTTGTAGAAAGTAGCTTAGAAAGTCTAAAAGATGATTGGCTTGATGATAGTAGTAACATGTGAGAGATAATCATTATGAAAAATTGTCAACCTTTTCTCTGTTATTTGATCGTGAGTGCAACTGTACAAGAATTTATGGTGTGTATTAGAATATGCTTATTTGTTTAGATTCTTTCATATTCTGACATGTGTGTATGGGTCTTGAATACCATAACCTTTATCTTTATATAATAAGAGAGAATCACAAAATAGCATTCAAATCTATTGTCATATAGCACATGGAAGCGTACATGAACAAAACTATCAAGACCAAAAACGTCTAGGTTCAAAGAAAAATAATATGTGGAGTTGGAATGCTTTCATTTGTTTAAAGCTGACAAAGGAGGGTAGCTGGGACTAACAATACTGTTTATATATGGTATGCTTTCTTTCTACACTAGAATACTCCTGCGTTATTGTCTCGACAGTGAGTTTGACCTCAAGACCTATCCCGACATTAGCCAAGCTGCGTTTGCTACCACGTGACGTATATTTGTCTCGGTAAGGGGCTAATATCTTTCAACAAGTTCAGAATCTACCTTTATAGTAAAGGTTATAAAAGTTAAGAACTATATAAGAGAAATATGGTTTGCCTTTGGGCTTTCGAACAAATGGAACAACAGAAAATATAAGGGCAGCAAGTAGATCAGTTAGTAAATCTCTCACTGATCATTCCCTAATTGCTATCAGAAGTCAATAGTACAATACTATATGCTTATATACTATGTTTCATCAAATATAGCGATAGAATATTACACTTATGTAGTTATGTGCTTAGTGGAGAACACTACTTTCCTTTGTAGTAAAATTATAATATAGTTAAGAGAAGGTAGAGGTTATTTCGTAGAGATTCCATCATTAGTAATGGAATCTTATAACATTTATACATATTATTTTGTTCATATTATTTTTTAAAGCATTGCAGATAGTTTTTTTTTTTTGAATGAATGTTAAATTTTTATTCATCAAAAAAACTTTTGTACATCAAGTGAACCTTTTTCTAAAGAATAGGAATCAAAACCATTGCAGATAGTTCTCGACTTGGAGCAGTACATAAGTACATTCTCCATATTCATCCAATAGTTTCTTTAACTCTTTCTGCTTAGAAAAAGTGCATAATTACAGAGGATTCCAGGTGGGGATAAAAAACACAACAGAAGAGATCTTGAAGTATGTAGAATTCATAGCCCCATCTCCATTTCGTGAAACAAGTTAGCATATGGCCCCATAGATGAGAGTACTCAAACGAATCCAGTTTTCCATTTCCGATTTTTCTTGCCTGGTCTCCATTTTAATTATGTGCATGTTAGTCGTGTGTTTGATCGTATCATTTTGTTTCGCGTACGCTATAAGATATTATTAGGCTTTCAGTCATTGTTTATTGATTATTAAGATAAGTCTGTCTCCTGGATCCATTGTTTCAATAAAAGATTATATCTTTGGTCCTCGGCTTTAAAAAAAAAAAGACAGGCAATTTTGTGCACTAATGGGACCGGGACTGTAAACACAGACATTGATAATTTTCGTTGCACCTTGACAGAACACAGCTGATTCTGTTACAACTAAGTATTAGAGATGGTGAACTCTGAATCTTGAGCTCGAATCAAGCTCAAACGAAGACGATGATGGTGATGAAAGAGAGAGAGCAAGTGAGAGTTTGTTAGAAAATGAAACTGAATTATTCACTTGTTAATTGTTCAATGTACAACTTGGTTCTCCTTATATACAAAATATATAACCGGTTTATAATCTAACTCAACCGATATAATAATCCTAATACCCCCCCCCCTCAACATGGAGAGAACAAACTGTGAATACCCATCTTGGCCATTAATGACTTGAAGATGCCAGGCTCAACCGGTTTAGTGTATAGATCAGCTAGCTGATGCGCCGACTTCACATGCATCTTCTTCAAAAAGCCACTAAGTAGACGTTCACGAACAATATGGCAGTCGTTCTCTATATGTTTGGTCCTTTCGTGGAACACGAGGTTAGATGCAATGTTAAGAGCAGACTGGTTGTCACAGAACAAGGTTGCAGGACCATTCGGAGGACAATGTAGTGAATTGAGCAACGAGTAGAGCCATATTAGTTCACACGATGCATCAGCCATTGCACAATACTCTACCTCTGAACTGCTACGAGAAACAGTCGGTTGCTTCTTAAAACGCCAAGACACCAAAAAGTGACCCAAGAACATACAGTAACCAGTTACTGAACGTCGAGAATCCGGGCAGGTAGCCCAATCAGCATCACTGAATGCAGTAAGATGAATCTTCGAGTTCGAAGGATAAAAGAGACCCTGGAATCTTCGAGTTCGAAGGATAAAAGAGACCCTGTGCTGGATCATTCTCTACTGACTTAGCTTGTGAACCGCATAAGTGATATCAGGACGTGTATGAGTCAAATACAGAAGTCGACCCATGATGCGTCTATATGTAGAAGCATCAGGTAGAAGATCTCCAGTAGACTCAAATAACTTCAGGTTTGGCTTCATAGGGACCGTAACAGGTTTACAACCCAAGTATCCAGCATCCTGAAGTAGCTCCAATGTATATTTGCGTTGATTCAAAGAAATACCAGTCGGATTAGGCGCAATCGTGAACCCAAGAAAATACTTCGCAGGACCGAGAACATGGAGCTTGAAAGCAGACTGAAGTACATCTTTAAACTGATCCAGAGCTGTTTCATCATTCCCAACAAGCAGTATATCATCAACGTATATCAAAGCTGCGATAAAGAGATTGGTACCGCGCTTAACGAACAGAGAATGATCAGCTGGAGCTAGAACAAAGCCTTCACCAAGGAAGACACTGAAGAGCTTCTGATTCCATTGTCTTGAGGCTTGTTTTAGTCTATAAAGGGACTTATGGAGTTTGCAGACAGAGCCCGGCTTCACTGTCTTGCCTGTAAGTTCTTCATAACCATGAGGAATCACCATATATATTTCCTCATCAAGGTCGCCCTTAAGAAAAGAATTGCTGATATCCAGTTGAAGAGTATGCCAGTTCTTAGCAGAAGCCACACTAAGAAGCAGACGGAATGTACCCAACTTAGCAACTGGAGAAAAACGTGTCAATGTAATCCAGACCCTCTAGCTGTGTGTTGCCTTTTGCAACCAAGCGTGACTTGGGTCGTTCGACAGTCCCATCAACATTGTATTTGTACGTGTTTACCCATTTGCAGCCAACCGGATGTTTTCCCTTAGGAAGATCACATATAGACCAAGTACCCGTACTCTCAAGAGATTCCATTTCAGATTTCATGGCACCATTAAACTCTTTTGAACGAATATCTTCAGCAAAGGTTTTAGGTGGAGAGACGGTGGTAATGGATAAAAGAAATTCTTGTGGGAATCGGAGAAGTGATCATAAGAAAGAAAGGCTGATATAGGGTAAGATATGGTGTGGGTAGGGTGATCTGGAAAGGGTGTTTTGTTTAACAAGTAACAATGATACTGGTCTAGATAAGCAGGGGCCTTAGTCTGACGTTTGTTTCTTTGACACGGTATCACACTCTCTGATGAAATACTAGAGCTAGCAGGAATATCACTAGAACTAGGAGGAACAAACACTGGTTCAACAGGATCTAATATAGATGCATCAGTAGAACTACCTAAGTCAAAATAAGCAGGAAATGGCGAGTCTGGAACAGGAAGAGGTAAAACATGTTGACCAAAAATATGAGACTCAGATGATGCAGGAAAATTTGCAGAAAAAGGAAATGTTGTTTCATGAAAAATAACATTGCGTGAAATCGAAATTTTATTTGTATGAAGATCTAAAACTTTGTAACCTTTATACCCATCGGGATAACCCAAGAAAACACAAAGAGATGCACGGGTGAGAATTTATGACGATCCTTTAATAAAGTGGAAGTGAAACAGAGACAACCAAACACCTTTAAATGGCTATAACTAGGAACACGAGATGTGAGAAGCTCATAAGGAGTTTTATTATTCAATACAGGAGATGGGGTTCTATTTATCAAGTAATCTGCAGTTTGCACACAATCACCCCAATAGATCACTGGAACATTAGATTGAAAAAGCAAGGAACGAGCAACATTCAAAATATGCTGGTGTTTTCTTTCCACTGCTGAGTTCTGTTGAGGGGTGTATGCACATGAGAAACAATGCACAATGCCAAGAGATTTAAGAAAAGAAGTAAACGCTAGTTCAGGTGCATTGTAAGATCTTATCGACTTCACTTTAGCATTGAATTGAGTTTCAATATACTTCAAGAATTCTGGGAAAACAGTTTGAACAGCACTTTTACTTTTGAGATGATAAAGCCAAGTAACTCTAGTGCAATCGTCTACAATGGTAAAGAAGTATTTATATTCATCAACAGTCGGTATATGGAAGGGACCCCATACATCAAGATGCAACAATCAAAAGGAGCTGATGAAAAATTATTATGAGACTGAAAAGACAATCGTTTTTCTTTTGCAAGAGGACAAACTTTACAAACCATATCATGAATAAGTTTACTATGCGAAATATCCAAATCTTTAGACAACATTTTGATCTTCTTCAGTGAGTGGTTCCCTAGACGTTGATGCCAAACTTCAGATGAGACTTCAGACAGGACATGAGTGTAAGCAATAGAATGATGAGCTACTGCAGGAGACTCCAGGACGTAAAGACTTTGGTAAAGGTTACCCTTCCCAATCATAGAGCCCCGAGTATGCTCCTGCAACAAAGGAATAGGATTGAAAGGCAAAATGGAACAAGCATCAGATGAGAAAAGAACAGTAATGCAAGTATTAGCAGTAAGTGCACTAATGCTAAGAAGATTAAACTTGAAGTTTGGGACAAACAACACGGAATGAAGAACAAGATTATCAGAAAGAACAATAGTGCCAGAAATCGTAACAGCAATACGAGTACCATCAGGGAGTGTGACAGAGGTGTTAGAAATAAGACGCGTATTAACAAACTTGTCTAAGTCAGAACAAACGTGACAGCTAGCCCCTGTATCTATAACCCAAGACGGAACTGGTAATGTAAGGCTGTTTTTGATTCCCGCAGAAGAGATAAAATGAGAAGATGAAGTACCTTGAATGAATGGATTAGAAGAGGTTTGAGGGATCAAATGGGGTTGAGGTTTAGTAATGGAGGTAGAGCCATCAGAGTTTAATGGTACTGCCACTGATCTGAGAAATGGTGCTCTCAACTGGTGTAGAGTTGTTGAGAACATTGAGAAGACGTTGTACTTGCTCTAAAGTGACAGTCCCAAGATGAACACCCTGTTGATCATGCATCGAGATTGAGCCAGAATCTTGAGTAATAAGGTTCGCCACATTCTCATTCTTCGGCGGCCAAGCTTGAGTAGGCTTCGACTGAGTAGTATTCTGTTGTGGCCTAGGCTGAGCAGAAGGAGCCTTGTATCCTGGCGGATAACCGTGCAACTTATAACAGCGGTTCACTGTGTGACCAAGCAATCCACAGTGAGGGCATATCGGACGAGCACGACGTTTATTGTAACCTCCAGAGTAGGCAGCTACACCAGAATCAGTCAAAGGATGCTCCTGAGAAGTCTGAAAAACAATGTTACTTGTAGACTTCATCTAACGCTGACGCTCCTCTTGAGACACAAGGTTGAAAACCTTGGAGATTGATGGTTGAGGATCCATCATGAGAATCTGACCACGAGTGGCAGTAAAGGAGTCGTTAAGACCCTTAAGAAACTTGAGAACCCGATCTTGTTCATCACGTTGAGCAATGTGACAACTGCTCTCACACTCCGGATTAGCACATCAACAGATGAAGGGACTTTCGTGATTCTTGAGATCTTCCCAAAGCTGCTTGAGATGAGTGTAGTAGTCGCTAACACTTTGAGATCCCTGAACTTCAGCATAGAGTTGCTGCTTAATCTTAGCCGTACGCGACCATCGCTCTGCTTGAATTGATCATGTATATCAAGCTACATCAAACGAGCAGTAGACAAGTACATGATGCTCTTAGAAATCTTGGCATCCACAGCATTCACCAGCCAAGTGCAGATGATGTTGTTACAGCGCAACCAAGATCCGTAATCAGGATGAGATGCGTCAAGTTCAGAATACGTTCCATCAACAAAAACAGCTTTGTTTCTAGCACCTAAAGCCATTATCATAGATCTACACCAGCGGATCCAAAGAAACACCACAATCAGAGAACGGAGACAGTCGATTAGGGCATAGATCCGCGGATCGTAGACGACGCTCATCACCAAGATCGAAAGAGTGAAGACGAAGCGGAAGGAATGAGATCAGAGAGGCTCTGATACCATATTAGAGATGGTGAAGCTTGAATGTTGAACTCGAATCAAGCTCAAACGAAGACGATGATGGTGATGAAAGAGAGAGAGGAAGTGAGAGTTTGTTAGAAAATAAAACTAAATTATTCACTTGTTAATTGTTCAATGTACAACTTGGTTCTCCTTATATACAAAATAGATAACCGGTTTATAATCTAACTCAACCGGTATAATAATCCTAATACTAAAGAATCATAATTAAACAATAATCATATAAACATTACCTTCAAATGCAAGTAAACATGTTACGGTCGCTAACTCTTACCACAATCAAGCTCTTAGCCATCTTGGATGTTTAGACAACGTATCAAAAGACATACAAAAGCATTTGAACTTAGGTTCTATTTATTTGACAAATATCATTCTTTAGTCGATAAGGTCAAGATAGCTTTCGAGGAAGGATCTACACAATAATTGGCCAACATACATAATCATTTTCCCTGTCTAAAACTTAAACCCTTCCCACATACATAATTATTTTGAAACTAATCTACTAAACCTTTCAAGCCCATGATGAAAAAGTAATCCCACCAACTATGGCACAAATTTTAAAAGACCAATAACACCAACACCTTTGAAGCTTACGAAGCCGCCTATCAATTATGTCACCCGAATACTTCTTCGCCAAATTAACCTGCTCTCACAAATCAAATTAACCGGTATTGTATACTATAAACTAGCTTTAGAGACAAACAACATAATTCATATTGTATATAATTCTTCCTCCCGTTTACATCATATCATATATAATTCTTCCACCCGTTTACCCTCTGAAATCTTCGCGCAAAACATTATTAAAAGGCAAACATATTACCATATACATCATATCTAAATGCCCTAACATATAACCAACCAGAACTTCATTTTTTTTATAATGAATAAGTTATTTCCTTTATATTCTCTATATCATTAGTTTTAAGAAAATACATAAAAATAATTTAATTCATGAAACAAATATATAACTAAGAGCAAAAATTATTTTACTCTGCTAACTCTAATCTACTGTAATTTTTAAGAAAATCTATTGACTTACTGTTATTGTTAACTAGAATAAACGTTGAGAGAAAATAAATAGTTATATTGTTACAAATGTATAATCAAATAAATAGTTAAAATTGTTGTGAAGAATTTATGAATGCCAATGCTATTTTTAGTTAAAATAAATCAAAAATTAAAATAGATTTTACTATTAGTTTATTTATTCGCCCGCCCGTAAGACGAGATCCCCCTAGTTATATATAAAGTATTAAAAAACCACTTGTGTTTTACTCCATTCCAAATTTTACATGAAACTGACACAGGTTGGGAATGATAATAAATACTATACATGCATGCTGAATATTTGGGAAATATAATAATATTGATAGATCTTTGCATAAATCAAATAAGAAAATTCATTAATTAGCCTCAAACGTTAAATAACACTAATTAAGAAAATTACATTATTTTAGATAATAAAGAAATTTAATTTAGATTTATCAATCTCTTCCCAACGATGTAAAAACCAAAAAAAAATATATTAGAGCACATGTAACATAATTAAAATTAACTTAAATTTTTTGTCAATAGTTAACCTTCCATGAATTGGATTCTCTTGATAGCAGTAAAAATGATAAAGTAAAATAATTAATTGTATGTAGCTGTCAACTTCTTAATCTAAATGTTTAGCGATAAGACAAAATCTTCAATCTCGACCCAAGTTTTATCCATTAGATACGATTTGTAACAAAAATGAATTAGGTTCTCACTATTTCTTGAATTTTAAGCCCCTTAACAGAAATAAATCTTTTGTATTTAGTATATTTAATAGAAGTATATGGGGAATTTTTAATTTTACCACTTTGGTGGACTCTATGTATTCAGCTCCCTTTTGTATATTAAATAGAAGTATATGGGAAAACAGAAGTAAAATATTCTATTACTTTTTTTTTGAATCCCTAATTCAATCAATGGTGGACTTTACGTATTCAGCTCCAAGCAGACACATAAGTCCACTGGAACATGATTCTCTTCAAGGCTCATTGACTTGATTCATCTCTAACGAAGCTCGTGCAGGTTCAATGATCTTTGCATGATAGGAATCGTAGCTCAGATGTATCATGTCATCAACTGAGGTTAATCTTCACGAAGTCAGCGAAATCATAGCTAGTGTAGGTTGGATGAACACAGTTACGAATCTTAGAGCATTCTATCCTAAAATAGTTTGAAATGTACTTCAGATTTGTGGGATCTGCTGATGGAGTCATCATTAGAAGAGAAACATTTGAGCTTTCTTCCACTCTAATCAATCGTCTGTTTAGAACTCAGATGTTATTATGTGTGGGAATTAGAGACTTTGGATCATGCTGTCATGTATATGACTGTAGGTCATAAGCACAGATGAATATTTTTTTGACTTGATGATCTTAGTCCAGTCTATCATGTTTTGTACAATGTATGCATGAAAAAATGGATTCCATGTACAAATGAAGTGTACCTAATGAAAAAATGTCTCGAAATTTTATTTTTTCTTGTTCAGAAGAAGCGAAAAGATTTTGGTCGTCTAGTATACAATTAGATAATTGATACGGCAACACAATCAAATGGACGAAAACCAATTGGATTCACTAAGCTGATTCATCAGGTCCTTGCTCATCAGCATGCAATAGGATCACTTGAAGGAGATGAAGAGTTAATTGGTATACCAATATATTTGTGGAGAATGCCGAAGATTTGTTCTACGTGCTGTTTCACGTCAACAAGTGAGGTATCACAACATTTATCAATCAATCAGGATGTTGAATGGAGAAGATGATCATGATGGTGATGAAGATGTTCAAAATTTGCAAGAGTAAATCAGGTCTACCTATTTTCAGCTTGTAAAATTAGTTTTTGTCAGGTTTTGTGCATCTTTACGATGTCAAAGATGAAGACAAACAGTTACTCTAATTATTTTTTAAAACTAAAACGATTTCCTGTCTTTCTTGTTGAAATGCCAAAATTTATTAATCGGGTTTGTGTTAAATGAATGTTATAGAACTTAGATGTTTCACTGCTAATATGAAAACACCAATCATTTTAAACAGATTATATAGGAATCAAAATATGTCGAGCATAAATGATGTTGATGACAGCCCAATACTATAAATGTTATTTCCTGCAAGACACATGAAGAAATGAATTGACAATGTAATTTGATTTGTGTTAAATATGGTAAGAGCTTTTTAGTACGATACAAGGTCTTTAGTGATATAACGTCTTCAGCACTTTGGTAATGTAAGGTCTTCAACACTTTCGAAATTTCACATACAGTATTACTCACGCAAAAAACACCATATAGACAAATTAGCACAGAGAGTTTCTTTTTAGCCATAATATTGACAAAATAACATTAAAATGCTAGATCAGTAGATTGAATACATGATATAAGATTGGAATTCACCAAATCTTATTGATCACAAGATGTTAAAGTTGACTAGCCTAAAGGTGGAGTGAGGACTAAGGTTCGCCACAAAAGACTGTAGAACTCTACTTGATAATATCATGAATCAATTAAGCCCTTTTACAAAAAAAAAAGATCATGAATCAAGTCATTTTGAATTCACATATTATCCTAGATCCACACTTACTCTAAAATAAATATTCTTTTGACAATGATAATATGATGTAATTGATGTATTGACACATTCAATGAGAATTATTTGCTTTTTTTCTCCAAGTGATAAGGATGGGATTCTGGTAATAAATCATGTATTGAAGACAAATGAATAACTGATTTTGTTATTACATCAATACACCTTCTTAAAGAATAATATAGCGACAAAATAAATAAATTTAGTATTTTTCTTATTGTTGCAGATATCTTTGTGTTTATCATTTTCTTAGACAGATTTTACCATTTAATATTTTTATATTGTTTTCCTTCTATAGATGATAGAATACAGAAACAAGAGCTAAAAAATATATGTTTCCTTATTGGAAAATCTTGAACAGGCAAATACAAAAGCTAAATAATAGATGATAGAATACAGATTTTATATATATTATACAGGGTAGATGTATTTTTATAGACTCAAATTAGTATACAAGTTGAGAAAAAATGGAGTCCCCAGAGAAAACAACGCTTGCAATTTTAACTGAAGAACCAAAAAGAGTGAGATTTTCATCATCAGGCATGTCTCTTAAAGGGGTGTTTGCCGCAGTCTCCTACATGGCATCCGCTGGTATCATACTTGTATTTTTAATATATACTACTAGACCCGAATTCAAACTCAGATAGTACAATACGTTTAAGCAACACCCGAATTCAGAGTCATATAATATAATAAGATAAAGATACAGTGTGTATACATCTCTCATATTTGTTATTCATATCCTATTTAGTATACTCAAACTCAAGTCTTAATTCTTCAAAGACTTTTCAAATGTTTCACAGCTAATAAGCTCTAAATTCAATTACATGCAGTTCTTCTAGTAATTTTCAATAAAGCAGCACTTTCTTCATATAGTTTTCCAAGTGCAAATGTCATAACTTTGCTTCAGGTAATTCAATCCCTCTTAACTTTTAAATTTTACTTTTGTTAAAATGTCTAAATGCTCAATTCTGTATTACTCTAACAACTGCCGATTAAAAGATTTCATACATCTCTTTGTACTGCAGATGCTTTCTTCTTGTTTTATTTTGTATGTGATGAAATATTTCAAGATCATATCCTTCTGTACTGATAAGTCTAAGAGCGAATACGACAGTTTGTTGACTCTTGTTTCTCCGAGACGTTTGGTTCAGACTATCCCTCTTGCATTCACGTATCTACTTTATATGGTATGAGTAGATTTTTGGTGTACTCTTTGATAATGAAATTATCATAAAAATACGTTTTACAGCACTTGTTTTACAACAGCTAGTTACAATGGAATCTGTACGCAATATCAATGTACCAATGTACACTACTCTTCGACGCACAACTATACTTTTTACAATGATCATGGAATATTTTCTTTCTGGTCAAAAGAATTCAGCTTCAGTCATCTCCAGGTACTACAATACTACATAGACGAAATTGAAATGCTATTACACAATTTAGTTAAGATATATATTTCTCATGTCTCGTATATATGAGATATTTTAGATTAATATAATACACTATATACTATAAGAATCAGTCTTCACAGCAATCTCTACTGTATCATATATAAAATATTCGCTCGACTGTGCTATTTTCTAAAGATCACACACACGAACAATCATTTGCATGATTTTATTCTCAATTAATATATGACTTGGTAAATTAGTGACCAAAAAAGTCAACTTTAAAGTCATAAACGATTCTCGTTAATTTTATATCAATTATCTCTGCTATTGAACTTAAAAAAACTTGAAATCTTCAAATTCAAATATTTAACTGAATGAAGAAATTTTTTGGTGATGGTAAGACGGTTTCCGGTGAAAAAATAAAAAAACGGGTGCAATCACGAGACAAACATCACCGGAAATTGTCTTTTTGTCATCAGAAATCATCTTCACTCAAAGTTAAAGATTTGAGTTTGAAGATTTCGAGGTTTTGAAATTCATTGGCGGAGGTAAGTGATATAAAACTAACGAGAATCGTTTATGACTTTACGGTTGACTTTTTCGGTCACTAATTTGTCAAGTCAAATACTAGTTAAGGAATAAAATCATGAAAGTGATAGTTCGAGATTAAACTTGCTGATTTCAAATAGTTGATGATTTAAATTCTCATTTTCTTGTTCTGCACTACACAGATTTAACCACTTAGTCTAATAGAAATTATAGTAACTCGGCCTAAGAAATTCTGATCTTACTATTTTTATGGGTGCACTTGCACCCCTAACTCAAAGTGTGGCTTCGTCTTGAGATCTTTGGGGTCATAATAATAATAAAATTATTTAATATGCATTTAAAAAAATATTTATTATTTTTTTCTTTAACAACTAGTTTAATTTATTTATTTTATTTAAAATAGAAATCAAAGTTACTAATTTTAATAACATAATAGTATGATTCCTTTTAGTTTTAATATCAAGTTAATTTGTAAATCTTTTTATGAACAGATTTTTATTTTTAGTTTTTTATCAAAGTTTCTTATAGATTTAACTCTAATAATATTCAAGTATATGTATTTAAACAAAAAAACATATATTTTTTTGAAACAAAAACATATATTTTGTTGAATTTTTTTTAAAACAATAGGATCTCCACGAAAGTGGAGGCTTCTATTACAATGTTTCAAACAAATGCTCACAGGCCCGCGCTCTGCAACCAGCGATGGAATCTAACTCGCTAAATAGAATATATAACTAATGATACATTTATTTCTACCAGTGTAGGAATAATTCTATTAGGTGCCATTATCGCTGGAATCCGAGACTTATCATTTGATGCTTATGGGTATGGATTGGTGTTCACAGCAAATATATGTACTGCGACATATCTAACGTTGATTGCACGTACCGGTAATATGCCTACAGTTCACTCTGTTCGTTAAAGTCATTTCAATTGCTTAATCTAATAGTTTCTTTGTTGTGTTGATAGGAAAATCTAGTGGCCTTAACACCTTTGGGCTAATGTGGTGTAATGGTTAGAAAAATAACTTTCGAACTAATTTTATAAATCTTTTTATTACAAATTTTTAATCAAACTAAAACTCTCTTTTCCAATATTTGTAACGTACAGGAATAATTTGCATTCCCTTTTTGTTGTTCTGGACAACTATAAAGGGTGAACTTATAGCCATGTTTTCCTTTCCTCATCTCTATTCCCTTGACTTTCAGGTACTTTTCTATTATTTTTGTCGGTTTTATATGAAAGCTTTTGTTCATTAGACAATATCTTTAACACTTGTACAATTCTCATGTAATATAATTTCAATCAATATTCTAGCTAGGGGTGTCAAAAATGGATAAAAAGTAATGGGTCAATCCAAACCAATCAAATTCATAGATTTTAATGGAATAAAACTGGGTACAAATGAATTAATGGATAAAATGGATTAATGAATTAAATGGATTGGGTTAAAATTGTTTGGATTATAATGGGTAATGAGTTATCCATAACCAAACCAATAAAAACTTATAACAAACAAATAATCAAATCAAATATATAAACAAAAGGGTTTTCTGCAAAAAAACCCTCAATGTGGTTCTTTTTTGCAAATTAATCTGCAAACTCAAAAACCCACGGGTCAACCCTCCAAGTGCCAGTCAAACCGCAATATAACTCTCGGCCGTATATGTGTATTTGACTGGGTATAGTTTTAACATTTTTTAAAACTATGTCATTTTGAAAATAATATTTTAATGAAAAAAATTATTAGAACTCAGAATTCAAACCTTGAACCTCCAACACAGTGTGCATGCTACATAACTGTCTCTGCCAACTTATATATTTGCTCACTTAAAACGCAATTATATATAATTCTAAATTTATTCTAAAATGACCTAATTTATAACATTATATATTACCAATTTTATTATCTTTATTCTATAAAAAACTTATAATTGTTAACTTAATATGTTTAATAAATTTTTTAAATAGTAAAATAATCAATAAAAATTAGTTATTTAAAAAAATATTTTTATGTTATATAAAAGTCGATATCTAATTATATAAAGTAAAATTCACAAAAGTTTATGGTTTTTTGGTATAAAATCTATAATCGATGGTATATAAACCGAACCAAACTAAAGTAAATATGGTTTTAATATGGTACCTATTTTTATAAACCAAAATACCAAAATGCATTTAGATATATATATATATATATATATATATATATATATAATTGAGTTTGATAAGTGAACAATTATATATGTTGGCCAAAATGGTTATGTAGCATTCAAACTATGCTTGAGGATCAAGGTTTGAAATGGTCTTTACAATTTTTTTCAATAAAAAAATTACTAAAATTTTTTTTCAATAAAAAAATTAGCGCCAAAACGATGTAATACTGAAAAATGTTAAAATTATACACAGTCAAATACACATATATATGGCTGAGGGTTATATTGCGGTTTGACTGGCACTTGGCGGGTTGACCTGTGGGTTTTTGAGTTCGCGGATTAATTTGCAAAAAAGAACCACATTGAGGGTTTTTTTGCAGAAAACCCTAAACAAAAAACAACCAACCCAAATTTCCAAACCAAAATTAACTACACCAAACTTTATTTATTTTCATATATATATAATTAAATTTTAATAATCTAAATCTAATATAAATCTCATATATTTTTATTAACACCCAATTCCTCATAATAAGCCAAATTTTAGATTATATTTGGTCTTTTATTGAATACATTTTGGTTTCTCATAATATATTTTGGTTTTATATCAAATATTTTTTCATAACATTAAATTTTTAATTAGGTGTTGGTTTTTTAACAAGTCAAATTTAATCTCAATTTTGCTAAAACCGTAAAAGGAAGTTTACTACCAAAATTATAAATTGTTTTTTTTCATCAAAACCGTTAAATCGTGTTTTTCCGCCAAAACCGTATATCAATTTTCCCCACCAAAACCACAAAATTGAGTTCTCCCGCCAAAACCGTAAAATCATGTTTTCCTGCCAGAACCACATTTTCTCGCATAAACCACAAAATTGAGTGTTGTCATCAATACCACAAACCTAGTTTCTCCGCCAAATCCGCCAAATCCGCCAAATCATGTTTTTCCGCAAAAATCGTAAAATCAAGTTTTTTCCGCCAAAACCGCAAAATCAAGTTTTCTCGCCAAAACCGTAAAATCTAGTTTTTCCGCCAAAACCGCAAAATCAAGATTTTTCGCCGAAATCGCAAAATCGAGTTTTTCCGTCAAAACTGCAAAATCGAGTTTTCCCACCAAAATCGTGAGTTTTCCCGCCAAAACCACAAAATCCAGTTTCCCATAAAACTGCAAAATCGAGTTTTCCCGCCAAAATTGCAAAAAACAAGTTTTCCCGCCAAAATCGCAAAATCGAGTTTCCCCGCCAAAACCGTTAAATCAAAATTTCCCGCCAAAAATGTAAAATCGATTTTTTTTCGCCAAAACCGTAAAATATATTTTCTATCAAAAACTGAAAATTTATGTTTTTTCCTCCAAAACCAGCGATATCGTGATTTTCACAAAATAGTACTTTTATTTAATAATTATTTCTCTATTTTTATAATCCACAATGACATTTTAACTATAAAATTATTGTTCATGAGTTAACCATTAAAAACCATTAACTCATTAAAATAAATGAGTTATGGATTGACACAATCCATCTGTCAAATTGATTGCTTTTATTCATTACCCATATAAACATAAAACCATCTGGCCATTTGTGTATGGTTTGGTTTGGATTGGTTTACCCATTTTGACACTCTTCATTCTAGCAAATGCACTTTCAAATCAATGATCAAACCATTCCGTTGTATGTCATAAGTTGTTTACTCAACTTGTTACAGAAAGTTTCATACATAATAAAGTTCACAAAAAATGTTTCATAGATAGCACATCAAAATTAAATTCATAATTAGGATGTCATGTATAAAGTACTTTAATCGTAGATATGTACAATGTAAAAAAAAAAGATATGTACAATGTAAATATACCCATATGACCCTATGGGTTTTAAGCTTCTATAAAACAAAACATATACATATTTACAAGAATATGTAAAGTATAGTATATCAGGATAGAGATTCCTTGGAGAATAAAAATATATTGTTAACTGAACTTAATCGTTTATTTATTTTTATTTCATTATCAAGAACTTAAACGTTTATAAAACTTAGAATAGTAAGAATATTATATGATTTATTTATGAAGTTTTGTATATTTTTGCAGGTGGTGATATGTTTTTCATGTTTGTTGGCTTTCTTGATAAATTACTTTGTGTTCCTCAATACAACAGTTAATTCAGCACTAACACATTCAATATGTGGTAATATGAAGGTATATTGAGGCTTGTACATTTTATGTTCACAATATTACGAGATACTTGAAAATTATGTCCAGTTTCATGAAGCATAATTTTCCCACTTTAGACAGAGCAAGAACTTTTACGTAATATTTAAATACCCTTAGTGTTTACTAATAATGGTATATAATATGGATGGCAGGATCTGTTTACAATCTTACTAGGTTGGCTTATATTTGTTGGACTCCCCTTTGATTGGGTAAGTTTGCATCATTCCGTTAATCACTTTTCATATTTTCTTCCTTAATTTAATAAGAATCACAAAGCTAAATATTGCAACCAATGGTATCAATCTTTTTTTTTGTGGTTCCTTCTGTTCTAATAATTTTTTGTGGAAAACTATTTGCAGTGGTTGCATTTATTTTATTTATTACAAATGTTAAACTTCCAATTGGACTGATTGGCAATTTTGGATGCAATACAGATAAACGTGATGGGTCAATCTCTGGGTTTTGCTGGATCTATGGTTTATGCATTTTTAAAATATAAAGGCATGTAAAATTACAAATTTTTAAAGCCAAATAAATTATTAAATCAGAAGCTATTATGTCAGTTTAAAAACCTAAGCCTGTGTTTGAGTGGATAATTCTTACTAAATTTTTACATATATATATGAGTAATATTTGTGAATAAAAGTTTAATAATCATGTCATTATTAAATAACCATATATGAATAAAAAAGATGAATCAATATAAAATACAAAAGAATTCCAAGAGTACTTTGAAGGAGATCCCTCTTCTCTCATAACCCTAATAGAAAAATATAAAATCATAAAAGAAAGCATAACCTAAACAATGGCTTAAACACATAAGTCTATCAGGGGCATTCTAATAATTTGTGGTGATTTCTGGACTTAATTCGGTTATGAAATAAACTCGGCCCATTTTCTCGCATCAGTGTCGTGTGACACCAAGGTATGGATGTCGATCGACTCTCCGATATTACTCAAATTATCATAGGAAGAGACTTTTACTCTCTCAAATATATACTTAGAGATTGAATCCACAAGGAGCAGGGACACACAATAGATCCTAATCAAAGGTGATTAAGCTAGGTAAATATATTAAAGCAGTAAATTAAGCATGGTGAAAAAAGTAGTTGTTAAGTTGATTGATTGAGATTGTAAACAAAAATGAGAAATCATTAAATCCAGGGTTTCATGTAATCCTTTGTTTGATTATAGTGATATTAATTACTTAGGAGCTGTAATGCTTTGTTTGATTATAGTGATATTAATTACTTAGGCTGTCAATCCAACAACTTGAATTTTTATAAGAAAGTATTACAGCTTCTGCTGTGAATCAATTGTATTGACTACATCCAGTGCCGTCTTAAAAAAATTGTTTGCCTTGGGCAAAATATAAATTAAAGACCCATTTATAATTTTTTTTTTCAAATTTTGTCTATTATATTTCCTTAAACTAAAGCAAAAAATTTTTGGCATTCAAAGAAAAAAAGTTTAAAATGAGTTTGTGTGTAAATTAGGTTTTGTTAATAAAAATTGAGAATGGTTAAGAATATTTTTGGTTTATATTGTATTTAAATTATGTTTAGTTAATAATCATAGACCTTTTTATTGTAATTTCACCAATTAATTGATAATTTAACAAATAAAATAGACCTATGTAATTAGTAAAATAACACAAAAAAAATTTAGACCCGTAAACCCATGGCAATTGCCCATGTTGCCATGGGTAAGAGCCTAGACTGACTACATCCAATGTCTCAGCTGTCGCTTGTTGATACAGATCGAACGTCAATCCATGCTATTGAGTTTGTGTTGATCAATGCTTCCTTAGGCAAGCGTTAGCGAGTTGATCTAGAGGTTCGCTAATCTTAACTAAATAAGTTGTCATTTGTTTCTAGCAATCTTAGGTAAAGGGAATCAATTCTCGTACAAAACCTACTGTCATCGTTGTTCAGAATCCTAAAATCAGGGTTTTAGTTAGCTACTCTAGAACACAAGCATTACAAGCAATTCCTTGAAGGATATCTATCATCTTAGAACTTCTATAGTTTTGGCTAATCATTTTCTTTGAATAAAATGTTAAATTTGATTCAAAAGAAAATAAACTTTGTTACAGCAGTTGCTACTTTTCTTTTAACTTTTCCAAAAATGAATTAAAGAAGAAACATATTAAGTTCCTACAGATGAAATCCAGACTTGAAAATCTCCCACCAGTCTCTTGTCTTGAGTCTTGAGGGACATAACTCTGTTCTTGGTAAACTTATCGATGATTCTGAAGAGATTCTCCAGAGGCCGATCATTTTTAAATTTAATTAAACCCTAAATATAACAAGTAAATTACTCAGACATGATAATAATCTGAATAAACTGCATAGATACAATAAAGTAGAAACACTAGAGTTCGAAGACAAAGCTCTGAAGGAGTCTTGTACCTTCTCTCCAAACTAGTAAAACCCCTAAATTATTTTCTGTGAAAATGCGGAAGTATGAAAAAGCGAGTGTTCCCATTCAATGGCAGAGCACGTAATATTAGACTGAAATTGATCGGGGGTATTTACTTAATTGTGTGGAACTTGGGATATAAGTCGATCATGACATGCTGCCCGCTTCTCGCACCATGACATCGTTCGAAGACAAGTGATTTTTGTTGATCGATGTTTGACTCTGATGTCGACGCTCGGCTATTTTGATGAACAGCTACGAATGTCTTCTACCTCTATGTCCAAAATGCTCCAAAATTACAATATTGCTCCAAACCATACATGAACCTTTAAATACTCTAAAAAGACTCCAAAGCATATTAAATAGACTCTAAAACACTTATATACCATGGCTAAAAACTGGTAAAATCCATGGTATATCACAATCCTCCACATCTTCGACAACATCGTCTCGCAAGGTAGAAAGTCCACTCTTCCGTAAAACGAGCATAACTTTAGATCAAACCATCATATGGACCTCAAACTGGCGACTTAGGAAAACTAACTAAAAAATTGATATTGTGTCAAAATATCATATAAATCTCACAGTGGATAAGCCTCCATCCATAGTTAAACTTCTGACGTATATATACAGTTCTTCACCTGAATAAGCTTAAGAATCACCAAAGTTCTCTAAAACGTACTTGGACCTGAAAAGACTCTAAAACAGACTCCAAACCCATAAAATAGACTCAATAAAGGATATATACCATGGCCTAAAAATGGTAAATTCCATGGTATATCAGCTACATTTTTAGGGTTTAAGAGTCGGGTTATCTTGGGTAGTGAGATGATCTCGGCTCATTGTGGTAGAAAATACAGTGACAGTACGATTAGGTTGTGTAGGATCCAACCTAGTGATCTTAGAAAATACTAGATCTCATCGATTATATGTTGGGTTTAAATTTGTGTGGTTAAAATCCTCTAATAAAATATCGACAATTATATGTTGGGTTTATACTTGTGTGGTTAAAATCTTCTATACAACTTTTTTGCTAACGAAAGTTGATGTTAAGAGAGAAAAAAATAAAAATTAAATAAGCACACCAACGTTACATAGATGATAGAATTTGTTTTTTTTTAATCATTTATCTCCACACACTAGACTTTGCTGTTTGTAAATCTGAAATTTTTAACATTTGTAGTAATTGAAAAAAACACTTAAGTTTGATCTAATCTTGTATCTTTAGAGAAGGATGTGCTTTAAAGTTTTGAAAAATAATTATTTGTACTCAAAAAAAATATAAATTTCGTTTGCATAAGTTTATTTCTTTAAGATATTTTTATTCTAAGTAAATATAAATATAAATATCATCTACTTTAATTAATACAATATTTTATCTGAGTCAAAATGATTCATGTTTTTGGAAAAAAAATAAAAGATAAATGTTTATATTTTTAAAGTATTTTTATCAGTTAATGATGGTAAATTGTAAACTTTGAAAAACTAATAATTAAATTTTGATTGGTTAAAGTTATAGAAAATAGCTAATCTCAAAACAACACATTTAAAATCAAAATCGAAATATTTTGTAAAATCCTTACTGCCCCACAGCTAATGGACCTCCCACGTCTGCTAATATTTAGGTTTAAAAGTTTTGTTTACTGACTGTACAATTATCGCATGACATTTTTTCGTGATTTATTTTTTGATTAAATTTTATATTGATTAATTAAAGAGTGATGGACATCTAATTATATAAAAGAGGGTTTGAATCCCTCCAAGAGTGTCCATATATGCTGCCAGGTCAGAAAGATCGCTCTTCTGCTGCCACGCGTCCCCTCTCTTTCAAACGCGTCGTATCATTTAATCAGATGCGTTCCTGGGCTTTGTCCCGTATTTTTAGTCGACCGAGTTCATGTAAAAGTTATTGGGCCGTAAAAACTGAAGCTGTATTCTTGTTGCTTCAGTTATTTGGGCTTTAGTCCGGCGGCTGATTGATATTGAAGAGCCCTAATATCAATAATTAAGAAACAAAGTTTGTCTCTTCCCTTCGTGCGACATGGTGACGTTTGCTCTTCTTCTCACCATCTAAAACGGCCACAGTTATGATTTTGTGTTTAGTTCCATTGATTCACTTGCCACAATGAGGTCTTCAATTCGTCTTTATATCTCAGAGTCGGTGTGTGTTGGGTATAATATTCATGGGTATTTCTCTTCTTGATCTCATCCTCTCTTCATATCTCTTATAGTTTATTAAGTCACGGTGTTATGGGTAATTCAAGGCAGGCCGGCGTAGGAATTTCGTTGTAACAGGACTCATTTTCTGGGAAGGTCGCAATGTTAAGAAAGGTGGAGAGTTGATGGATGTCTATCTGGTCATGCTAATGGAAAGGTAACTGGGTAATTTCTTTTCTCAGTTCTTGATTCCTATATTACTTGATGTTGTATTTTGAGAATGGATCTTTGTTCTGATACTGTTTAGGTTCAAATGATTCATTACCCATTATCCTTCTCTTTTGTATCCGTTTTTACCATGCTACTTCTTGCTTAGTGTTTATTTCCTTGATTTTGCTAAGATTTTAATGTTCAGGTTCTTATGGTCTCTCGGTGATACTGAACATTATAGATCTCTGATATTATAGATCTCTGATATCATTCAGGACTCGAGGGGTTTCCGAACCTTGCTATTTTTGCTGTCCTTATGATACTTTTTCTCTTGCATCTGTCTACGTCTGACAATGTCTCACGAGTTACTCTTTTTTTTTCCAGTCAACTCTGATCCATGGGTCAATCAGCGTGAAAGCAGAGACCCTATCCTGACAGAGTTTCCGCTTCCACAATTACGACCGGCTCATGTTAATGGCCAATCAGTCTTGAATTCCTTGACAGTGTCAGAACTTAATTCATATGTTCTCAACTTCCAACCGCAGTAAAATTCTGAGTCAGTCCCTTCCATGACATATTTTATTACTTATATTTTACTAACTCATAACTGTTTTCTTTTAAAAAGGTACAAGTCTCTCGAATACGCCTGACTCTGATGTGTCCGTTCTTCTAATGAAGACATGGAATTTCACATCCAATTTATACCTCTCAATGGTCACAAAACCTGAGGGTTTGTGTTAGGAAAGAGTGTGCCAGAAGAATCTGTTGGATTGGGAAAAAAAAGATAAAGGTAGATAGAACCAATGAGGAGAGTCAGTTCAATGGAATAGTTTTGTGGTGACAAAGCCAGGACATGCTGCTCCCTCGACCAAATTGTGTTACACAACGAATGTAAGATTCTGATAATTCTCAGTTACTATTTTTTTTGTCGTCAGGAAGAAATCTTTTCATTACTCCTCAAAATGACTTCCTTTCAATTGCAGGCTTGAGATTTAGTTTCCATTATAAGCATATACAAATAATAGTTTGAACAAATTTATTATAAGTATTGACATCTGATGCCTTTTCTTCAGTTGTTTCCTGCAGACTATTATGTCAGATGATTAGAGAAACAACAGCTCACATGTGTTAACTGATACAGATAGAAATGTCTCACCAATGCATTTTGGAGGCTCTCCTTCTGCACATCTCAACCTTGGCGACTTGTATCATTCCTCGGATCCTGCAAATATATTTGTATCCGAGTATATTACATCACTCTTCTTCCCAAGAATGTCTTTTGTTTAAGAAATGCCATTAGTAATCTTTGCTGTCTTATCTCTCAAGATTACTTTGTTTTATGAATACTTTTCCATTTTAGAGTGAAAGCTATCGTTGTTCAAAAAAAGATGAAATGTATTAAGATAACTTTTAAACTCCATTATAAGTTTATTTAACAATACAATGAAACAGATTTAGTCTCACTTTGTAGCATTATAGCAAATGCTACTTGGAAACACAGGTGAGGATATTGTAGAACTTTATCACGTTCTCGCCGTTTGAAAATGTGATTTCGCCAATTTTCCGTTTGAAAATGTGATTTCACCAATTTGTCTTTCAACATATAATTAAAAATTGTACGTCTTCATGGCTTTTAGAAGCGATTACACCATATATGTTTGGCAACCTAAAATGATTTAATCTATTAGAAACTAGAAATAATTTGCAATTTTTAACTGTTTTAAAAATATTAAATCTATTTTAGTTTTTTTCCAAACAGTTATTCAGTAATTTGCTATTCATCTGATATACAAAACATGCCATACAATATTTTTTTACGCAATGACTCTTGGCTAGACCTAAACATTTCAAAGTTAAAAAAGTTTGAACTATCGACAAATTATATCTCAAATACATATAACAATTTTGTAAACCTACATAATCCCTCGCTTCAACTCTAATTCCTCTTTAGTTAGTCTCCCGAAAACACCTCTTCGCACAAAACATTGTTACAAACCAAAACAATATAATCATTACACATTTTTAGCAAATACAAACATAAAACACAAACTCTAAAATTATACAAAAATTAATAACATAGATCACAAGTAAAGTACATCCCGCCCGTAGGGCGGACCGACCCTAGTTTACAAAGAAAGTAGAGTTTCTAAGGCTCTATAAGAGTTTATGTGCAGTCAAAAGTAAAGAAAAAACTCATGAGCTCTCAACGTGTGTAAACTTCCAGCCAGCAAAGAGACAAGCGGCTCGCTTATGACTTCCAGTATACACCAGAAGAAGGTTTAGTTTCCACTTTTCATGTCACTTCTCAAGAATTGTGCGGCCTCCGGACGAAATTTAAGTAACCTATACCACATGCAAGAACCTTTATTTGATTCTTTTGCATCCCAGAAGGACCCTACCCCAAGGAGCTCTGCATCCACCCAAGCAACCCACAAAGATCCTGACAGAGAAAAAAACCGCCATATCAGACCCAGAGCGAAGACCTTTGAGGTCTCTCGAAGCTTTCGAATCCCTAAGCCCACTTCACACTTTGGCAAGGAGAGATAATTCCAAACAACTTTAGCTTTATAATGAACATTCGGAGAGCTAGACCACAGAAAAGCACTGCAAAGACTTTCAATTTCATCTAAGCAAGCCATTGGTAAAATGAAAGCCGTAAACCAGAAATTTATAATACCAGAGATAACCGACTTTATCAGCTGTAACCTGTTTGCAAAGGAGAGTGATCTATGAGATCAGGCCAAAAACGTTTTTGCGGATCCTATCAATAAGTGGCTCGTTATCAAGCTTGGTCCACACCCTAAAGGTAAGGGGAAGTCCACAATATCCGAAGGTTAAGGTACCTACAGAGAAACCTCTTCATACAGTAAACTGCTCCGTAAGATGATTGTTCTGACCCGCTGAATAGATAGAAGACTTCCCCACATTTATGTGTAACCCCGACATTCTTGCAAATCGGTCCATCATGCCAAGGACCCAATTAAAAGAGGATACTTTCCCATCAATAAATACCAGGATGTCATCCGCGAAGTTTAGATGGAATATCTTCACCGCTCTACAGCTTGTATGATATCCAAAAGCACCTTCCACTGCTGACTTGTTCAAAAGTTTAGACTGAACATTGTTCAATATCATGTAAAGATAGGGTGATAGAGAACAGCCTTGTCTAGTGCCTCTAGCGCTTGTAAAGAAACCTTCCGGATCTCCATAAATAGCCACTGAGAACGAAACAGTGGAGACACAAAGCTGAATCTTGTGTATAAACATATGTAACTTTTATTTCATTGTCAGTGGCTATTAATGGAGACTAAGATTACTGCCCCACGGCTAATGGACCTCCCACGTCCGCTCACTCGGCACGTGAGCTCTATTCCGCGAGACGGGCAGTGCATTAATATTTTAAGGTTCAAAAGTTTTGTTTCTGACTATAAAATTATCACATGACATTTCCTCGTGAATGAACCTCATTCATACAACATCGTGAAATTTTTTGATACGCCACCCATCCTTCAACAAATACAGCTCAAGCACACTTAATCTTCGAGTTTTTTTTGGATGTTTAACCAAAAAGGTGATTGCACTTTGGTGTCATAGACAGCCTAATAAATTCTTTAAAAAAAAATATATACCACAACCTGAATGTTAAAATTCAACCTTTCACAGAACGAAACGTCCTCGTTGCGCCCCAATATCGTAACCCATGTTTGTGTAAGCCCACATAGGATTTTACAGTCGTATAGGTTCAGCTTTGATACCACTTGTAACACCTTGGTCTTCCATGCCTAATGGTCCTTTCACGCTTACTAACTCTGCCCGTGTACTCCATTTCGTGTGACAGATATTACGTTAATTTTTTGGATTTGAAAGTCTTGTTTACTAACCATACAATCACTACATGACATTTTTTTTGTGTTTTGTCCTCACTCACACGATAACGTGAATCACATCCCGATAAACCACTCATCCTTCTACTAATATATGTCAAAGACAATTAATTTTGGAGTTCTTTCTATATGTGTTACCAAAAAGATAAGTATATTTTAGAAATATATATATAGTCAAAACAATGATTTCAAACATTTTCTGTTGGATAAGCTTGAGGTGCAAGTTTCCTTTTTCTTATTGAATTATGTTTATCTAAAGAATTAGGAAATTTGAATTGTGATAATACTATTAGAATTAGAGGTTATTTAGTTTTATATATGGAGATGCATGTTGTGTTGCATAACATATTGATTCTGTAATTTGAATGATTAATAAGAGAGGGCTTCTTGTTTTGAACAAAAAAAAGAGGACTTCTTGTTAAAAGCTTGATTGAGATTCTATATTTTCATATACCTCAAACCGCAATGCCAATATTTTCTATGTAAATTCTTTAAAAATACATCTTTTGAAAAAGGGTAGAGCACTATATTTAATAAAATCCTTTTATATTATTTATACACTCCACGTTACACCTAAACAATGTATCTCACGCTTTTGTTTTTTTTTTTCAGTGCCAACTTTGCCACCCTTTTTTGTGTCAATGTATTGACACTTTCCATAATGTGTTCGTTTTCTTCCATAATTATGTATGTATTCGGTGAGATCCAGATTATTTTTTATTTTACTTGTTTAAGCAGCTAAGTTAAAGTTGGGTATACATGTTTGGAAATTAGAGTAACTTGGAAGCATTATTATGGCAATAAATACAACTCAAAGACATCCCATCAACATAATTCGATAACATTCGCCAACGTGTCAACAGATCTAGCACCGCCAACTCTCACATGGCATCGTGGGTTGTAACTTGTATTATAGTACTACAATAAAACAACTTTAATACGACGCTATGTATCTGCGTTTTATGTAATTCTACATTTCTCTATTTAAATAAATCCTTCCCTTTCCTCTTACATTTCTTTACACAGGCAAAATAATGTCTCCACAATTTGCTATCGTTGCGATCTGTATCGTTCTCATCGCCGGCGTTGGAGGTCAAGCTCCGTCTTCACCACCAACCACCACACCAGCTCCACCGACTACAACAACTCCGCTACCAGCAGCCACTCCTCCTCCTGTCTCAGCTCCTCCACCAGTCACAACTTCTCCTCCTCCAGCGACCACAGCTCCTCCTCCGGCTACTCCTCCTCCAGTCTCTACACCTCCCCCAGTTGCTTCTCCACCTCCCGCAACTCCTCCTCCCGTCGCTTCTCCTCCTCCTGTTGCTACTCCTCCTCCAGCTCCTCTTGCATCTCCTCCCGCTCAGGTTCCGGCTGCAGCTCCAACTACGAAGCCAGATGCTCCTTCTTCATCGCCGTTATCTAGCCCACCTTCCCCAGCTACTGATGCTCCCGGACCTAGCACCGATTCCCTCTCTCCAGGACCCTCCACCGAGTCAAATGACCAGGTTCGTAAAACCTTCTTTGGAGTAGATCTTGTTCAATGCGTTTCAGATGTGAGATGCTTTGACTTTTAAACTAGTTCACTAAAGTACCATTGGTTCAAATTCTGTCTTGACTAGAAATTAGCGCAATTTAGCGTGAGAACTCTACTCTACCTACAGTAATTAGTAGCGCAATTTAGGGAATGCAAACGCGCTGTACTGTGTTTGCCGAGTTATGGACCGTTGCTGCTGCATCTGTCTCGAGATCTTCGAACTCTATGCGTGGCGCGTTAGGGTACAGGAGTCACGTGAGTTTGACAGTATGAACGAGAGCAATAAATAGCTTCCACGTGTCTATATGTCCGACGAATAATATTTGATTTTAGAAGAAGATTTGGTTATTCACAAAAAAAGTAGATCTAGTTCACTTTAGTCATAAAATAGAGAGTTTCTAGTCTTTAAAATAGTTCAAAAGCGTGAGTGACGGAATTCTCCACAGTCTAGAAGATTACGTTGTATTAGTACATCAAAATGATTAATCAAAATGATGGAAAACATTTAAAAATAAAAAAAAATTCTCACGAATAATAGCATATCATTCAGGAGAAAAAAACGAATATATGAATAGTGTTACCTCATATTTAAGAGAATATTATTGACAAACTCATTTGAATGTCAATTTTTTTATTTGCATAATAATACATTTAGAAATGAATATACTAAAAATTAAGGGACAAATGAAAAAAAAAACCATTGGAGTAAATCATAAACTATTTTGAGTTTGCATCATTTTAAGTGAAAAAGATGTAAACTATATTGAAAATGGTTTTAGGACCCCAGTTTGAGAATCTTTCGAGAGGTATCTCGGATTAACAAATTCGCTGAAAAGTCCCATTTTCAATTAAATTATGATAAATTTATAGTAACGTTGTATACAAAGATGCCTTTGTATTGAGTACAAATGAAATGCTGATCCAAAATTATTATGTAATTGTAGAATGGAGCAAGCAAGATGGTTTCAAGCTTGGTACTTGGATCTGTTCTCGTCTGGTTTATGATTTAAGCGGGACTCTTCCACACGGTGTTCATTGCATTAATTTTTATGTCTATGTTTATTTGTTCTATTGTTATTACTTTGGGGACTCAAATTCTTTTCGGATGATTATATTTCGGAGGGGATTTACTGAGAGTTGAGATGGACTGAATTCTTTTGTGGCTTCCCTGCTCATTCTATTTGATTATTAGTGTACTCAAACTCTTTTTCTAATTTTCATTATCCCTTTTCTAAACCGCATAACAACTACAGTCCTTCATCTAAATCCATAAGTATTTCACTCAATTTATATATATATATATATATATATAATAAAATTTTCTCTCTTCTTGGACATGTGGAAGGAGACTTTGTTGACATGTGTCTCCTTTTTATATCTTTTTACATTTTAGATTTTTTTTAGATTATTGCAATTTGGTTCATCACTTTATTGTACAATATCCAATCATTTTCACAATAATCATCATTTTTTAAAGTTTAATAATCTATTTTATTAACTACAAAATACAAAGTGAATAAAATAATAAATAAAATAAAATAAATAAATTTTTAATTTATAAATTTATTCACAACTAAAAATACCATAAACTTCATTAGCTATTACTATTTTCTATTATTTCATTTACGAATTATATATTTTGTTTTAATATTGACCAAATTAAAAAAAATAAACTAGAAACACAACTCATGATCGAAACATAAAATCTTTGAGAAAAACAAAATGTCAAAGACACACTAACTAAGTAAATGTTTAGAACTGAAACGATATCATGAACAAAAATTAAATTAGCTCACTTTATCATAGAATATTTTGGTTATAACAAGGAGATGTCAGAAAAGAGTAGAAAGATAAACTCCGAGACAATGCATCTTTCGAATACAAAGAAACACGATCAAAGACCAATACAAAGAACCAAGAAAGCGTGTTAGAGCAAGAATATTCAATAGAAGGCAAAAATCGCCATGAAACAAGAAAACAAATATTTAACACACCGTAAGCGCATCCACCAGCTAAGATGTACGAAACACCTCACAAACTAAACAAGCACAACAAAATGTTCATACCATTAGAGAACCACAAAACTCTAAATAAAAAAAAGATCCAAATTCCGAGAATCTAACTTCGCACACTTATACTAAGAAAATCAAGGGAAGTAAACATACAACCTCAATGAGGGAGAATGAAAGTTAACCATCAAGAAATCAAAGCCCAAACTTGAGACCAGACACAAAATTATAAATCTACAGAGCATATACGAAAAAACACTATCTAAACACGTAGTCACAAATTTGGCAAAATAGAGAGTCACTAGAGACGCGAACAGTGATGAAATCAGCAAATCGTGGAGCCAACCTCAAACTACGAAAGAGAGCGTAGAAGTCTGATGATCAAAAACCAGATCTTGAAAACCAACCGAACAGGAATTATCGAAGGTAAGCTATCGAAGAAGAAATCAACATCAAAGACGACTATACTTTGATCCAACCACTACAAGAAACAGGCTAATACCGAGGGAAAAATCCTCGGTATTCCGTCGGAATACCCTTATTCCGACGGAATACCGAGAAAAACGGCCCTCGGAAAAAACTCCTCGGAATTTAGTAATTCCTCGGAATTTTCTCGGAATTTTCCGACGGAATTCCGAGGAACACATATACCGAGGAAGTTCCGAGGAAGGCTGTTCGTCGGAAAGTTCGTCGGAATATACCGAGGAACCGTCTGTCGGTATTTTCCGACGACAATACCGACAGAACGAATGATCAGAAGCTGAGGAAAATTCTAAGGGAAATGTTCCTCGGAAAATTCCGATGGAAGCTTCCTCGGAATTTTCCGAGGAATTTATCCCTCGGAATAGTCCTGGGAATAAACCGAGGAACCTTCCCTCGGAATTTTCCGAGGAAAGCAGGCGTCGGAAAATTCCGAGGGAAGGTTCCTCGGAATTTTGGAATTTTTTTTTTAAAAAAAATAAATAAATATTAGAAATTTAAATTCGAAAATATAAAATTTAGAAATTTAATTTCAAAAATATAAAATTAAAATTCAGAATCATACAAATAAAAAAAACAATCCAAGGTTTTGAAAAAAAAACTACGGGTTTTGGGGGTTCGGGTTTTGGGGGTTCGGGTTTTGCAGGGTCGGGAACTCCACGTTCGGGTGCAACGTCCTCATCATGTCCATCATCTGCTGGTTCAGCCTCCTTTGTTCCTCGTAGCTCGCCTGCTGTGCCTCGAAGCTCGCATATTGTGCCTCGAAGCGCGCCTGTTGAGTCGCCATCTGGGTCTCCAACGCAGATATACGATTATCCTTGTCCTGCAATTAACCCATAAGTGCTTCGGGATCAACAAAGGGCGGTGGTGCAGCAGAAGACGTGACCGACCGAGACCGACGAGCCAAACCGAACAATCGGCCCTTCTTCTTTGGAACCGACTGAAATAGAAAATAGACAAATGTAAATAATAGTTATTAAGATGAACTGAAATTTAAAAAAAGAAATTACCGATTCAACGATTTCGTTGATCCGAGTCCGAGGCAATTGGGAACCCGTCGATTCTTTGTCCTCAGTTTGAAGCTGAGACTCTTCTTCTTCCACCTGAGTGTGGAAGAGGTCGACGACTTGCTTCACAAGACCATCATCAATCTGGCCGGTCTTCTTGTTGGTATGCCCTCTTCATTAGGGCGAAATCATCAACCGTCTCACCATCATTTTCTTCCACCTTGATATCAATATAAATATTAGTAATTAGAAGAAACGATGAAAAAATAAAATTGCAAAACTTAAAAATAGAATAAAAAACGAGTAAATTACCATGAGATCCCTCAGAGTGGCTTGGGACTGAGCACTTAAGTTGTGCTTGAAGACGCCCTTCCCTTTACGATCGCTCTTGCGGTTGGTGGAGTTGGTCGAAGAAGTCGATTTCGTCTCCTCCTTACTCCAATGCACAATCAACTGCTCCCAGACCGTGGGGTTTATCGACTTTGGGACCTTTTAAAAAAAATTGTTAGATGAATAAAAAAATAATTTAATAAATTTAAAAATTGTTTAAAATTTAAAAAAAAATCTGGTCTATTTGCCACTTCTTCTTCCACTCGTGGATTTGATACGAGTAGTTGGTCATAACTTTATGCACGAAGTGGTAATAGATAAACAAGGTATTATCGGGATTCCAGTTGAATTCTTGCTGAAAAATACATAATTAGTAGAAAATTTATATTAAAAATAAAATTAAAAAAAATTAGAATATTTACCGCAAAATGCTGAAACCACAGAATTTTTTTGGCGCTAGGGAAGTCGGTGAAAGTCGGATGTCCCACGTTCAAAGACCCATACATCATACGGTTGATAAATGTGCTGATCCCGTTCGAGGAATGGTCGAACCAGGTTTGACTCTCTCCAGATGGATACAGAGTGAGAAATGGAAGATGGTCACGACCCGGCTGTCGAACAAACTCTGCAACCCTCAGCACTTCCGGAGGACCCTGAAAATTCGGCGGAATAGTGGGTGCAGCACCGGAACCAGAAGGAGCGTCGGGAAATGGAGAGGGAGATGTATGGTAGGAGCTGCGGGGCGATGGAGAATCCTGAACGGAGTTGTTCCCCGAGCCACGAACACGACGCTGTCGAGGAGGCCGGCTCTAATCATCATCATAAAACCTGTAATTAAACATATAAAAATAGTTTTAATACCTAAGAAAAGTTTTAATATCAGAAAAAATAGTTTAATAATTACAAAAATTAGTTTAATAATTACAAAAATAGTTTAATAATTACAAAAATAGTTTTAATAATTACAAAAATAGTTTAATAATTACAAAAATAGTTTTAATAATTACAAAAATAGTTTAATAATTACAAAAATATTTTAATAATTACAAAAATAGTTTAATAATAACAAAAATAGTTTAATAATTACAAAAATAGTTTAATAATTACAAAAAATAGTTTAATAATTACAAAAATAGTTTAATAATTACAAAAATAGTATAATAATTAAAAAAATACTTTAATAATTACAAAAATAGTTTAATAATTACAAAAATAGTTTTAATAATTACAAAAATAGTTTAATAATTACAAAAATTGTTTTCATATCATAAAAATTAGTTTAAATATATTTAAATTGTTTAATAATTACAAAAACTGTTTAATAATTACAAAAAAATAGTTTAATAATTATAAAAATAGTTTTAATATCAAAAAAATTATAATTTGTTAGTATACATGATTTTTAATATAGGAAAATGTTTATATATATTATTTAAAAATTAAAAAAAATGTTTTATTGTTCCTGGAAACTTGAAAAACGATTTTAAAAATAGTAAAAAGCGTTTTTAAAAATCATATACACGTTTTTTTAAAATCAAAAAACGTTTTTTAACTTGAAAAACGTTTTGGTTTTGAACCAAAACAGAAAAAAAAATCCAAAATGATAAAACATGTTACACAAACAACAATCAATCCTAGAATCCATTCAATCCTAGAATTTACAATCTAACAACCTAAAATTCGAGATCTAACTTATAAAAATCTAAAAAGTTGAGAGAGGAAGAGGGGGACTTACATGATATATGAGGATGAGGAGGGGGATTCAACGGAGAGAGAGAGGCGCAGAGAGAGAGAGAGGAAGAGAGGATGAGCGCCGTGGAGGAAAGGAAGAGAGGATGAGCGCCGTGGAGGAGAGGAAGAGAGGGGTCGCCGTGGAGGAGAGGAAGAGAGGATGAGCGGCGTGGAGAAAGGAGAGGAAGAGAGGAAATGGGGAAGAAAGAATCGAAAACCTAATTTATGAGGTGTCCGACGGACATTTTCCGTCGGAATTTCCTCAGAATTTTTTAATTGGTCGTCGGAATTTCCTCGGTTCCCACAGTATATCTGATTTCCCCGAAATGTTTAGCGGCTAGGGTTTCCCAGGCAAATGAAAAGATTCCGAGGAACCATTTTTCCTCGGAATTTTCTCAGAAAATTCCGAGGAAATTCTGAGGAAACATGGTTTGGGGTTTCAAATTCCGATTTTTTTTGCCGTATTTCATTTCTAATACAAATGTAATGCATACCATTGACTATACTTTGTATAGATGATCATAAACCATGAAAAAACAAAATTTCAAAAATAATTGTAAGTATTCCCTTTAACGTTTGTTAAAGTGTATAAGTGTTTATCTTATGTTGTGTGATTTTTGTTCAAGCAATAGTAAAAGTGTTTGTTACTGTGTAAAACACCAAATTTTGACTTCATAATATGGTTAAGACACATAATGAAGGTTATATACGTGTTATTCAATCCGCAAAACGTTGTTTTCGGTTTAAAACCCCAAGTTCCTCGGAATTTCCTCAGAAATTTCCGAGGACATTCCGAAGAAACTAGTGAAAATCAATAGTTTCCTCGGAATTTCCTCGGAATATTCCGAGGAAATTCCGAGGAAACCAAATTTTTAATCAAATCCCTAAATCATTCCAAGGAAATTCCGAGGAAACCCTAAAGTCGTCCCTCGGAATTTTCTCGGCATTTCAATTTAAACAAAAAAATTAAAAACTACTCTGGTTCCGAGTCATCATCACCAGATGAATTGGAATCTGGATCTTGGTGAAACTCTCCAATAACTGGTTCATCTTCTGCGTGAACGACAGCTTCCTCTGCGAAGTCGGTCAAATCAACTACAAGGCCACCTTCCGCTACATCTTCTGCTGCACTTAAGTTGCCGGATGTGATTGGTTGCAGTGGGTCTTCCAGCTCTGAAGTTCCCTGAACTCGACCTCTCGGGTTGACTCTTGTAATAGTAACCCATGGATCATCTCTGTTCCGCCTCCGTGGGTACTTGATATAACAAACCTGTAACATTTAAAAAAAAATATTAGTAAAAGTATAAATTATGATCAATCATTCTGAATTCTAACAACATTCACTTACCTGATCGGCCTGAGAAGCAAGAATGAAAGGATCATAATATTGCAGTTTACGCCTCGAATGTACTGATGTAACACCAAATGCATCTGTTCTCACACCTCGATCTGGAGTGTTGTCGTGCCAATCACAATAGAAAACAGTACAGCGCAATCCAAGCAATCCCAAATACTTGATTTCCAAAATCTCATGTATGTGTCCGTAGTATACATCATCTCCTGATGCAGAACAAACGCCAGCATCATAGGTCGTACGCGAACGTCTCCTCTTTTCAGTTGCGAATGCATATCCTCGAGTACAAAATCTCGGATAGGACTTCACAACACAGTTTGGGCCAACTACCATCTCGCGTATTCAATCGTCAAATGTTTCACCTCTGGCCAAACCAGCAGACACCTAGTAATAGCACATAAGTAGGTTATATCAATAAATATGAATTAGTATAAATGTAAGATAAATGTTATTTTAATTTGTTTAAGGCACTCACATAAGTAAACATCCATCCAGCAAATTCTCTCTGCTTCATTTCTTCTAGTTCCGCCTCTGTGGCGTATCTATATTCGAACCGCTTTTCTGCCATGAAAATCATGTACATATGATGACAATAATATAAATAATTAAGATTTAAATGTCAATTTGTTAAAATAAAATTTTGTAAGATAATAAACTTACCTCTCATATGGAAGAACATCTTCGCAGTTGGTGAGCAAATATGTCTGCAAATGACTTCGCTCGTGCTCAGTAAGTCGATGGTCCTTTGGTTTTCCGCTAAGTCATCCAACATCGGTGAAAATGTCTGGAACCTGAACATGATATGTTGCCCGTTCGCCTCTATCATCATGCCGAGCAGATCTTCTGTTTTTGGTCTGAACATCTGCTGGAAAGTAGTGCTCCGCAAAGTTCAAAATTTCTTCATTGATCATCTGTGCGACTATAGAACCTTCCACCCTACTTAAATTTTTCACCATCTTCTTCAAATGGAACATATACCACTCATACAGATACATCCATCTATACTGCACAGGACCACCAAGTTCCAATTCTCTTGCCAAATGAATAGCAAGATGCTCCATAACATCAAAAAAATGGGGGAGGAAATATCTTCTCAAGGTTGCACTGAATCACGGCTATGTTAGTCTTCAAATTTGTAATACCTTCAAGAGTCACTGATCTGCTGCATAAATCGCGGAAGAAAGCACTTATCCCTGCAACTGCTTCATGAACTTTTCGTGGTAATAGTTTTTTGAAGGCAAACGGAAAGAGGCGCTGCATCATCACATGGCAATCGTGACTTTTCAAGCCAATAAAATTTCCTTCCTTTCTGTCGATACAGTTACGCAAATTAGATGCGTAACCATCTGGAAACTCCACATCGTTTGAAATCCAATCAAAGAATGCATTTTTCCCCTCTGCATCAAGTCGGTATATGGGAAAAGGAGCCCTACCATTCTCATCAACATGAAGTTCTGGACGAGCACATATATCGACTAAATCCAGTCTTGACTTCAAATTATCCTTTGTTTTACCTTTAACATTAAGGATCGTGTTCATGAGATTGTCAAAAAAGTTCTTCTCAATATGCATGACATCTAAATTATGCATTAGCAGATGATGCTCCCAGTATGCCAAATCATAGAAAATATTTTTTTGTGCCAGTTATGTAGATCTCCAACAGCATCTACCGGAAAATACTCATGTCCACCAACGTCTGGCGTCCTTTCTGCACCAAAATCTCTTAGTTGTGTCTTCAAAACTTCCCCACTAACTTCCTCAGGTGGACCATCAAACACCTGTTTGTTCATCCTAAACAAATTCTTACTCCGACAGTATGGATGATCATGTGGTAGGAATCGTCTGTGACAGTCAAACCAACACGTTTTTCTTCTGTTCTTTAGTTGGAAAGCATCTGTGTCATCTTGACAATATGGACATGATAGCCTCCCATGCGTTGTCCATCCAGATAACATACCATATACTGGAAAATCACTTATTGTCCACATTAGTACTGCCCGTATTTGAAAGTTTTCTTTACACGAAATATCGTATGTTTCAGCACCTTGAGCCCATAGTTGTTGCAACTCATATATTAATGGCTGAAGAAACACATCAAGTGATCTCTTAGGATGTTCTGGTCCGGGAACGAGAATGGAGAGAAACAAAAACTCTCGTCGCAAGCACAAGTTTGGGGGTAAGTTATATGGTGTAACAATGACTGGCCATAGAGAATATTGTCTTCCACTCTTCCCATACGGGCTGAAACCATCAGTACATAATCCAAGGTAGACATTTCTTCTCTCATATGCAAAGTCGGGATACAAAGATTGGAAATGCTTCCACGCTTTTGCATCTGAAGGATGTCTAATCTCACCATCTGTTGAGTGCTTCGCATGCCATCTCATTCGTTGCGCTGTGCGTTCTGAAAGATACAACCTCTGCAACCTTTCCTTCAAAGGCAAATACCACATCCTTTTATATGGCACTGGAACTCTTCCACTCGTATCTTTGTAACGAGGCTTCCCACAAAATTTGCATGTAATCCGCTGCTCATCGCTGCATACATCTATTACCTCATACGGTAAACTAACACCAGATACGAGTTTCTGAACCTCGTAGTATGAACCTGGAGCTACATTATCCTCAGGTAGAATACCTTTTACAAAATCAGCTATCGCATCCACACAGTCTTCAGCCAAGTTATAATCTGTTTTAATGTCCATCAGTCTTGTAGCAGATGATAAAGCTGAATGATCATCTCTGCAACCTTCATACAAAGGTTGCTTTCCAGCATCCAACATATCATAAAATCTCCTAGCTTCTGCATTGGGTAAATCTTCCCCTCTAAAATGATCATTTACCATCTGCTCAGTACCTACACCATAATCTACATCCGTTCTAATTGGTTCTTCTAATCTAACCACCGGCTGAGGTTCGCTAGTACTACCAGGATCATAATCAGTTTCCCCGTGATGATACCAAATTTTGTAACTTCGTGTAAACCCATTTAAGAAAATATGTGTCCAACATCCAACTCTTTAATAACCTTTCTATTTTTACAATTAGAGCAAGGACATATTCACTTACCTGTTTTGGCTTCCGGTTGTCGTTGAACTAACCCCATGAATTCCTTTAGACCTCGTTCGTATTCTTTCGTAAGCAATCTCGTGTTCGGATCCAAATGAGGTCGATCCATCCGAGAACGATAATAATTTGAAGAAGACATGTTTTTTTGAAAGCAAACTCGTGTGTGGGAGGAAAGAAGAAGAAATGGAGTGAATGAAGAGGAAGAGGGGTAGCTGTATTTATAGATGAAATCCTGCCGACATACTGAGGAAATTCCCAGGAAATACCGAGGAAAAACAACCCTTCCTCGATATTTCCTCGAATTTTTTGAAATCGCCCAACGGCTATCCCAACGGCTCTCTAACGGCTACACAATTTCCTCGGAATTTTAGAAAAATTCGTCGGATTTTTCCGACGGACACAATTTCCTCAGAATTTCCTCGGAATTTCTTCGGTTTTTCGTCAGAAAATTCCGAGGAAATCATTTTCCCTCGGAATATCCCTCAGAATATCTATGTTTTCTTGTAGTGAACCTAAGGAGATGCACTTCCTAAAATCAACAAAAATCTAAGTAAGAAAAAGAGCAGCCAATATTAACTGAAACAACCTATAACGCTGTGAATAACAACCACACAACATGAAACTTATAACACTGTGAGTAACAACCACACACCTATTACGCTGTGAGTAACAACCACACAACATGAATCTTATAAACCCAATATATAACAAATATCAAACAATCTGAGGAAGAACAAACACACTTAGGTGAGTATTTTTTGGTGAGGGTGAGAAGCAAAACACAAGAAAAAGGTAAACAAAATACATAGATAGTGACGGCTTAATGTCAAAATATGGAGAGAGAACACAAAAAATCTCAAAGAATAATGTTCAAATAATTCAAATAAAAAATAAAATACAATTTATAACGTTAAATTGTTAATCTTAAAACAACAAATGTAAAATTATTGAAATTTAATATGTTTTACATCAGAGGCTTACTATTATATACAAAACATATTATTGAAAACACAAATACAAAATATAACCATTAAATAATGTTCTTAACAAATAGACATTGCCACATAATTACATCATCTAAAAAAGTTACTCAACAACAATAAATATCAAAATTTTCAAATTCTTAATACTAAGATTTATGATTAAAAATACACCGTACCAACTTCGAATGTATCTTTACGATTAATATATATCTGATTGGTTAAATTGATATAGTCACAACTTCTTAATTTTGAAAAATCTAGAGCGAGAAGAAACTAGTTGTTAATATAACATCCTATGATTATTTGAATTTATCATCATAAGCACCGTTCACAAAATATAATTCATTGAAATCAACCTAGAAAAGTCCAAAGCATCAAACTATTATAACACCTTCCCATTAACTAGCTGTAATTATTGCATTGAACTATGCAAGAGAGCAAGCAACCTGGAAGACTTCTTTTCATTAAAAAACAATTCACTAGAATCTAGTGTTCATGATAACAACCAAATCAGATTATATACACATATATGTATTTTTAGAACCCCAGAACGAGAACTTCACATTGGGGATGCTTAGCACCTTAAAAAAGAACATCTCATAATAGAAACCGCAACTCAACTGCAAGTTTATCTGAAAGTCACTCAACCTCAACCTATTTATATTGCTTCAACAAGAAACAAGAAGAAGCCACCGGAAAACAACAGGGGCAAAAGACAAACCGAGAGGGTCACTTATTCAAAGGTGGTGATAAGTACTCCTTTGTATCTAGAAGATGGAGATGTGTAATGAAACCAGTTTCTTGTCAAGGATGACAACTTTGGTTTGCTCACCTCATCATTATTCGTCGTCGTTGGGATAAAATACCAACCAAGAAAAACTCGAAAATCAATGAAAGACTAATTGGCTCCAAGAAGTCTAACTCAACAAGAAAACAACAGAAGGACAAAACATATCAAGCACAAGTCTCGCCAAAGCAGACAAACAAGAACTATACGAACTAGAAGCTATTGACAAAGCAAAATCTACAGAACAAAGAATAAATCAAAATGAAAAGCTTCAATTTTGCAGAGAAACGGAGAAGCGATGAAAAAGGAAAGCTAAAGAAAGACAAAATCTAAGCACCGACAACAAAATAATCAGCTTCAGTGTTGTCCAAGTCACCATAGCTGATAGATGATTAATCCTAAATCATGTCTTCTACAAAGTAGGAAGATAAAAAAAGTGTGAGGAGGGAGAGATCACTGACACTCTAATGCAAAGATATATAATTATTATTAATAATTAAATGTAAATAATATCAAACAATTTTTCATTATATAAGCATAAAAATCATAATTTTATTAATGAAATTGGAGACGACCTCTACAAATTTTTTAGGCTACTATATAAATGTTACATGAAACCCCCAAAACTATACCTAAGTTCATATCTAATCTTAGATAGTCTTTATTATCCAAAGCTCCAGTTCACATACTAATAACATATATTGCAAAATCAGATATGAATATAAAATTACATAAGGATGGTCAATACCGCCTACATGCAACATGACCTAACACATGAATCCATTTCACCATAAAATTTAGTAGCATCACATCATCCATTTTCATTCTCATACTTAGTCATTTCAATTTACCTAACATATTATAAACCTGACCAGAATTTCACTTATGATATCAAGACACATACGACTTGAGCAAACATACGGCCTAAAAGCAACATACAAAAGTGAAGCCACTCGGCACTCGATATCTTAATTTCTCATGGTCCGCGGCTGTAATGGCCCATACGAAAAGCTAACATGCGGCAACAAAAATACCCGTTTGACTGGTAGTAGTCAATATATATCATCTGGAAGAAAGCGCAAGATTATAATGAGTATGTGAATCTTCGTAATGGGTGAAAAGAAGCTTATATGCACTAAGTATGATGATATAATCAACCAAAATGATATACAATCGATGATTTAATAGGTTCGTCCATTAAAGTGATCAAGCATCCGTGAAAGGTCAAAGTGCATCCACATCCATCTGATTTCTACGGTTTGAGAAACCTTAAGGAAACCGAAATATAAGTCATGATGATAAGGAATTAAATATTTATAGAAGGGAATTTTGTAACAAAGGCTCGTTCAAATTGTCTATCTTTACATTCAATGGATTTCAAAAAGGATGAGAATAGTCTATTAAGTTAAATTTTTATTTATGACTTGGGAAAGGATTTATAACGTTTTAAAAAGCTAATATAATAATGGGAAGTGGGTTTGGATCAAAAGGAAGAGAATGGGTTGGTGCATAATCCAAGATAAGCATTCAACCTGTTTAAGTTAAGAGCATTCAACTAGGTTTTGGTTGAATGTAAGATTAAAAATGTGTCTCAAAGGATCCGACAAGATGAGAAAGATAAGGACTAGATGTAGGAATTTAGGTTTGGTTGACCAGAAGTTTAAAGTGGAAGCTTTTGTTTATCGGTTAACTGGATAAGATTGAGCTGGTTGGTGGTTGTCTTGCTTCACGTACTTGCTTAACTTCTATAAATGCATGTCTGCTTCAAATTCTTGCATACCATGCCACGTCGTGTCCTATTCTACCATCCTCATAGGCTGTTTGATTCATCTGCTTTAATCTACATAAATCCGAGTGTCAAAATTTGTTACTTCTTAAAGTTGGTTGGTGGCTGAGGAGGTGAGTCAGGCAGTATCTCTCCCAAAAAACCGACGTGGTCCATTAAGTGTCTTTATCTTATTCTGAAAAGACAAGGTGAGTTATGGTTCTGAAAGGACAAGGTGAGTTGTGGTTATATATGCTTGTTGTCTTAATGCAAATCATGCATGAGATTGTGATGTTGATGGTCATGGTCGTGGTTTATAATAGTTTGGTAGTATGAGTAAGTGGTTAGTTAAGCAATGAACATAATATGGTCTAGTATTGTTAATTGGAACTAGATAATATTACCTTAATTAGATGTTGTGGTGGTTGTTTTGAGTGATAGTGATGGTCGTTATTAATATTGATGATTATGAATGATATTGGTTCGGTGATGGATATGCATGTTTTTTTGTTGGTCTATGCCTTGATGATTACTATGTTAAATGTTTATTATATGCATGAGTATTATCATTTTTTGATAGTAGAGAATAGTATCATTATGATTATGAAGTGGTATGTTTAATGTATTACTAAGGTCATTTGGAAACCTACGTTATTGAGGTATTTCATGTGAATGTGAAGTAAATTTAAATGGAGCATACCCAGTGGCGGATGTAGGACTGAATTCAGATGGGGGCACATGACATTTTTACATTACATCTAACTTTCTAAATGGGGGCACTTTTTATATTTCATACATTTTAGTATAGAAAAATCAAAACTTAGATGGGGGCACGTGACCCCGTTACGTTGGCTTTGCCTCCGCCACTGAGCATACCATCACTATGCATGCACAAAACTTCAGCTTTTTATCTATATATACACGAATGTTTTCGTTCGATTGTAACACGCACATTTACAAAATTTTTGGTATCCCTCTTATAAGTTATAAAGTATTCTCTCTTATATCATTGTTATTTTCTTTCTGAGGATATAAAATTTTACTCCTATTTAAATTTTTGATACAATAAAATTATAAGTCTTTTTATAACAATATATATATATATATATATATATACATTTATATATAAAAGACACTTCTAATCTTTCCCAGACATGCCAATTCGGATGCCAGCGTAGAAATAGGAGCTCTTCCGTGATGTCATCACTACAAAAAAAGTTCACATTCATAGCACAATACTATAACTCGTTTTACTGAACTGCTATTATAGATGGATAAAAAAAGTATGAACTCTATGATAATATTACATAAATGCTATAAAAAAAAATCAGATTTTCCTCTGTACACTTAGTGATAATCACAAATGTTCCCTCTCTAGTTTCTCTAATATCTCATTTTCTTTTTTTTTTTTTTTTGAAAAAAATAATATCTCATTTTCCCTCTCTCTGATTTCTCATTTTCCCTCTTTCTTCTAGAACCCTAAGAAAAAAAATACTCGTCAATCACCACAACCCTTTCTCTTTGATTCACAAATAAGATTCAAGTATGTCTCAACCATGATGAATATGCTTCGAGCAACATACAGAGATGGCGTAATCCCTATCATCAGTCGCATCATCATCTTTCTCAGATCCAGAGTCCGATTCAGATATCAGCAACGAACTTGTTCATATCAACCTCTGAATCAGGCGTAATCCATCACGGCGACTATGGAATCTCGAAATTCATCTTCTCCACGACCTTGCTTCATCCTCGTCTTCTTCGTTGCCACTCAGCTCCACAGCAAAACCGAGCTCGGTCTCCAAGAGTTTTGCGAGTTCAACCGCGTCCCCGCTTCTTTCCTCGCTAACACAACAACGTATCCGACGCAAAGAAGAAGCTCTTGTTCTACAAACTCGACTTCTCTCAGTCCCAATCTTTGTTTGGTCTGAAGCAAAACTAAGTCCGTCAATGGCCCTTCATCCTAAATGTCTTATCTACTATGGGATTTCCGACTCGATTCATCCACTGGATCAGGCTCTGTATCACGACCCCCTCGTTCTCAGTTCAGGTAAATGGTGACCTTGCTGGCTATTTCCAGAGTTCTAGAGGCCTGAGGCAAGGGTGCTCACTCTCCCCTTATCTATTTGTCCTCTGCATGAACATTCTCTCCCTGCAACTGGACAAGGCTGTGAGAGAAAAGAGATTTAAGCTTCACCCGAGATGCCAATCCTTAGCCCTCACTCATCTGTGCTTTGCTGATGACCTAATGATATTTGTGGAAGGTTCAAAGGCTTCGATACAAGGAGCATTGTCGATATTTGAAGAGTTTGAAGCCTGGTCTGGGCTTTCTATCAGTCTGGAGAAATCCACAATTTATATGGCAGGTGTAGCAGAAGCCGAACGAAGCAGCATACTGACTAACTTCCCTTTTGCAGAAGGTAATCTCCCGGTCAGGTACTTGGGTCTTCCCCTTATGACTCAAGGCATGAAAACTCAGGATTATCAACCACTTATAGAAAGAATCAGAGGTCGGATTAGTACCTGGACCAGTAGGTTTCTTTCATATGCTGGCAGGTTACTTCTCATCAAATCTGTGTTGATGAGTTTTGTTAGCTTCTGGGCTGCAGCATTCAGGCTTCCAAGTCAGTGTACTAAAGAAATTGATCAGCTCTGCTCTGCATTCCTATGGTCTGGCCCAGAGTTAAAGAGCACAGGTGCTAAAGTAGCATGGCAGGAGATTTGTAAGCCGATAAATGAAGGTGGATTGGGGATACGAGCTTTAAAAGAGGTCAATACAGATACAGTATATGGTTTGAAGCTAATCTGGAGATTGTTGGATGGTGATTCTCTATGGGGTAAATGGATTAAAGCACACTTGTTAAAAAACAAGAGTTTCTGGGAAATCAGTGGGAAAACTCAGGCTGGCTCCTGGATGTGGAGAAAGATGCTCAAACTGAGAAACATAGCAAGAACTTTCCACATGAAAGCAGTGGGGAATGGTCGCCACACCTCTTTCTGGTACGACAAATGGTGTGATATGGGTGTTCTCTTTGAGTTGCTGGGTGATAGAGGCATCATTGACATGGGTATTAGGAGAGAAGCCACAGTGGAAGAGGTGTTACTGAATCATCGAAGAAGGAAGAGACACCGAAGAGCTGTCTTGAATGATATTGAAAAAGAGTTGAGCTCTCTGTTGGAAAAGCACAATGCTTCTGTGGATGATAAAGATTTGTGGCGGAACTCATCAGGATTCAAACCAAAATTCTCTACCCAAGAAACGTGGCAACTGACAAGAGAGAGGGGAACGACTTGCACATGGGGCAAAGGTACATGGTTTCCTCAAGCTACCCCTAAATTTGCTTTCATGGTCTGGTTGGCGACTAGAAACAGGCTGGCTACTATGGATCGAGTGTCTGGTTGGGGCCAAGCTGTTGATACCACATGTGTCTTGTGCAAAAGTGCTCAAGAAACAAGAAACCATCTCTTTTTTGAGTGTTCCTATTCCTCACAGATATGGAAGCCACTCATACAAGGAATCATGCAGAGGGCGTTCACTAACGACTGGGAAACTCTCCAGAGGCTGATCACAGATACTCATATGGGAAAGGAGAAGAGATTCTGTCTGAGATATGCCTATCAAATCACCATATACACTGTATGGCGTGAACGAAACAAGAGAAAACATGGAGAACCGCCTTTACCACCAGATGTGCAGCTAAAACTGATTGATAAGTCCATTCGAAACAAGCTAAGCATTGTGCAGGCTAAGGGAGTTAAGGGTCTGGAGAAAGCTCTGCAGTACTGGTTTGCAACTAGATTGTAAATAAGATTGCAGTTTTGTTAGGAAGTTTTGGTTAGTAATTTTGCTGTAAAAAGAAAGGTAGAAGTAGCAGTAGATTTCAGTTTTTGAAATAAGGATCCACTTGATGTAAAAAGGTTTTTGGTGAATAAATTTAGCATTCATTCAAAAAAAAAAACTAAGTCCGTCTCCAAGAGTTTTGCCGCTGAGTTCGTCGTTGATGGAGGTGGTCTCATCGTCAACTTATTTGCAGTCTGGCCTACAAAAGGGAGACATCTGTGTTATGGTCTGTTTGTTGCAGATGTTTTGAATAGAGTAATGAAGATTCCACAGCTCAAAACGAGCAAAGGCTTTGCTTCAGTCAATACGCAAGTTGAAAAAACCTTTGATTTTTTCCGCACTCTCATTGGTATGATACAACTGCTTATGGTTCAGGACTTGTTGTAATCTATCTTGAATCTTATGTTTGATTTGTGTGCTTTCTTTCATACTGATATCTAGTTGTCTTGTTTATGGTTTATGTAGGTGGTGATTCTAGGCAGTGGCCTGTAGTCTCCAAAATACATAACATATGTACAATTGCAGAGCAGTGGCCTCTAGTCTTCAAATACAGCGCATCTGTTACATAGGTGGTGAGTTATGGGCAGTGGCCTCTAGTTATATTTATATATGTTTGTTCTTAAGATGATGTTACATGTACGCTGTTTAGCATGAGAGTTGCAGTTCTTTAAACTAGGAAGAAGAAGAATGAGATTTGCTGCAGTTTCGACCAGTGGTTGATGAAGACCATACGTTGGTGTTGGAAAGCACCTCTATACCTTTAGCTAAAAGATTCTACCTTTTTTGATTGTTTGTTGCCGTGCGTCTAACTTGCAGTAGGCGGATTAAGCTCTGAGAGGATGGCTGCTCTTCAGAAGTCATTGTACTCTGTATTTCCACAACACAAGAGCTCATCTCACAACAACTACAGAAATGGCCATACAGTGAAGCTCATAAACTATTTAAAGAGCATTATTTCTTAACCGATGAAGTCCCTAGACTTAGCAATCTTAGGATTTTTTTTGGTGTATGTATATTTTGGATGGTATATAAACTAATGAAATGTTTTATATGAAATATAAAATTTTATTTATAGATCAAATTATAATGAATAGATGATAACTAGAGTTGTGTAATAAAATATTCTATATATCATCATATATCTTACATAATTGTATTAGATGTAAAAATCATCATTTGTTACAAAATAATTGTATTGTTTTTTGTCAATTTGTTACAAAATAATTGTATTTAATTTATAAGTTTGAGTGTAAAATTAAAGGATTCAAATGATAATTAGATTTTTGTTATAAAATATTTATATATAATAGTTTAGGGGTTTTATATGTTAAGTGTGATGGTCTTATATAGAGTTTGGTGTAATTTGAACCCTAAACCCTAAATGTTAACCCCAAACCTTATATCATACTTCAGATTATAAACTCCAAACGGCTAAATTACAAAATTCAAAAAATTTAATTGTACTATAGATTCAAACACATACTGACATACACTATAATTATACTCTAAATACAGATTATAAATTCTAAACTTATCTATACACTATATAAACTACATGTGCCAAACACCAAACCCTATGTCAAACCCTATTCTTCCAATTTACACTCAAAACTCTAAATCCCTTTTTAATAATTCTAAATCTTTTTCGTTTGAAGAATATATATTTATAGTTAATAAAAGGGTCTGGTTAATTAGGTTAGATTTTGGTTAATTAGTTTTTGGTTAAGTGTGTTCTGGTTTACTTACTTTCTCTTTAAATTCTGGTTTAGTTTTGTATAACTAATTTTATTTGTAAGTTGATTTTAGTTAATAAAATAAGAAAATTTTAATTTTTAATTTGGATTAATTTTAGTTTTAATTTATATTACAATTCAATTGTGAAAATTAAATACATAAATTTTACAGCATTTTACAGTATAAAAATAAAAATTATAATAGCAATATACAATTGCTATTGTATAAGGATCTATTATAACACGAAAAATAAATCGATGATCAATTTGTAACAAAAAAATAGTGTTATGGTTAAACTAATAACATCATATAAATATAGCTATCGTATCTACATATTTCGTAGCGTCAATAAAAAGTGCTATTGTAGAAGGGGTACCTATGATGGCTGTCGATGACATAGCATAACAGAAAACGCTATGAAAAGCCTACTATAGCATTTTTCGTGAGCTAAGAATGTACGTATTTCTTGTAGTGCATGTCAGCAGCACAGCGTTTCATTTAAATAAGTGATTTGTCGAGGCGGGCTTTTGTGTGTAAACGGGCTTATGTTTTGTCTGATAGAATCCAACCCGGTAAAGAGTAACATCAAACGTATCAAATGTCTTGAAACGCGGCGTTCTAATTTTAGGGTTGAACCCGACTTGTTCTCTTTCATCTCCGACATCTGAGATCTAAACACCTATGGTTTCAATGGTGTGTTTCACCTTTTTCCCAACAATCCGAAAGCTACCAGTTTTAGATTCATCCTCGTAAAGTCTTATTTAAATCCATCACCCATGATCTCTCTTCAATGCGATTTTCACTCCTTCAAAGCAGTGGAGCTGCGACTATAAAAAGGCGCTAACCTGAGAACCATCTTCACATTCCGTCTAAACTATCCAGTAAACTGCAACAATCTTTCTTTCTGTTTTGAAAATCGGAAGCTGCTCCTCCACCGTTCAGCTGCGGTTGTTCTGGAGGCCAGGAACGTCTGACGCGGTGGCAAACTCACGGGATTGAATATACCCCTACTGGATTCACAAGTTTGTTATGTACTTCCTTGTTATATTTTTTAACGTTTCGATGGTGTTGAATCCTTATTACCAAGTTTTCTTGTTTAGATTTTTTCATGATCATGTTAACATTGTTTCACAGCTCCATTTTCCTTATTATATAACTCTGAAGGTTGAGCATTGATCTCTCATTTTTCTCACTGTGATCGTAAAATTTTTTAGCCGAGAATTTATGTACTTAGTTGAGTTAAGATGTTGCGTTAAAGATGTGAAATCGACATTATATTTTGTTCTCAACAGCACATTGACTGGCAGCCATAAGAGTCCTTATAATTGTTACAAATTAAGGTTAACTAGGTGTTTTCATGCGTCATGCGCATAAATAATAGTTTTAAATATAATATTTTTTTTTTGTTTTTGAGATATATATATATATATATATATATATATATATATATATATATATATATATATATATATATATATTATTTAGTTAGTGATATATGATTTATTAATACATTATAATAGTTTATCGGAGTGCACCAAGAAAGATATGTATATATGAGAATCAAATATCTTATGAATAGTTAAGGATTGATTCTCATATATAAATTATTCTTTCCTTATTATTATTATTATTACATCTCCTAATGTGTATATATTCATCATATTAAATGTGCATATCCCTTATTGTATATCTTACAGTTATTAATATGGAATAATTCGTGATTTCATTATTTGTGATAAATTGTTCACCAAGCAAAACATATTGTACTTTTCTAATTTAAATTTTCTTTACTTGATTACTAATTACTAAATGATGCCTTAATATAGATTTTCGTTACTCAAGTCGATGATCATGACTTCGTAAATAAGGATCTTTTAAATCTTAGAGTTATTATTATTCACATAATGCGTGATTTCAAGGTTGCCAAGTGATTTTTTTAAAAATTGTTCATTATTTGTTACAAAATGTTCACCAAGCAAAAAATATTGTATTTTCCTAATAAAACAAATTGTTCACTGTAATTAGTTTTGATGAACATGACTTAGCAAAGAAGAATAAGTAGATGTGTAGCTTTCGGTTAAGTAAGAGATAGTGAATTGTCTAACCATTTCGGTTAAGTATTCATCCTCTCTCTCCATATCTCTCACTTCTTTCCTTATTGATAATATATGGATCCCAAAATATGAACCACATTTAGAGAAACCATATATTCAGAAGAAAATAATTCCTTAAAATAATTTTGGATCCATATTTTAAACTTAACATAAAAACAATCAAAACCAGAATTATTTTAAACTTAACATAAAAACAATCAAAAAAATGAAGAATCGATAAAAAAAACAATATAAACATTTCACAACTAAGAAGAATATATGGATGCCGATTTAAAGTTTAGCTTTACACTTCTCAGATTGTGGATCCCAAACAAAGCTGCTTGAACATAGTGTCCCCTTTGACTTGTTATTCTCTATCCATTCCAACATCTTCGATTTTTCTTGATGATCTAGGAGATTGACATAATTTCCGTTCCTTGTGTCAATACTATGATATTCATAGCACTTCTATCCATGAAACATATTTGAGCCCATAATAAGATTGTGCAATAATAAGATTGTGAATATCATGTGAATAATATGATATTCATACGACTTACATCAAGAGAGAACAATTCTAACTTCCTATTATTCCATTTGCCTAAATCCTGCACAACATAAATTTAACATAGATTTAAAATATTAGAACATATAAACGAATTATAACTTATAACCGAATTATAATCCAAAAATTATAATAAAAAATATCCCCTAGACATGGCATCTCTAAAGGAATCATAATACCTCTCCATTTGTTGACCATGTATATTTGGAAGACGTCATATAATAGGGTGGAAGAAGAACTTAGGGAAGAAGGTAAGAATGATAAGAAATAATGATTAGAAATAGATGCAACCTTATAAACGATTTTATTAGACCTATTTGGTTAGAAACTAATGGTTAGACACGATGGATGGTTAAACACGAATGGTTAGACACAATTTTGATTTTTTACCGAAATAGTTAGACACGAATGGTTAGACACGTTGGATTTTATTAATTAAATTTTGGTAACATTGGTAACAAAATATGGTAAGAAGTTATGCTGAAAATTAATTATATGGTAAGAAGTGTAATTGATCGACATGTGGCCTTCCATGTCACTTTTTTTTTGAAAAATTACTTCTCAAATATAGTCTAGGGGACTCTTATTTTGACAATCTTTTTTTTGTTTATGTATCCTCTTTACATTGTTTTATTTGACACGTTCAAAATGATCCTGTCACTCCGGTCACACAGTTGGTCTACTATTTCTATAAGAAAAAGACTTTCTCATTTGTTATGTGTTTTGATTTATGTTAGACTATGAATTTACACCCCATAAACATATGAACAGAAAGCATAAACCATAATGCACCAGCTGATGGGATTTGTTCATTTTAGTGTTGTACGTATTTTCATGTAATTTGGTGAGATTTGGTCATTTTAGCCTCCCTAGACATGTTTTTTTTACTTCTAGATTCTTGCCATCGTACTTGGTGTAATACCTTTAATAAAAAGTTGATATTTACAAACGTTGTGTCCCTTTCCCTATCAACAGATAGATGCATGATTCTTAGTTAGGCAAGTGCACTCACACTGGAGATCCAAATCACATCATCCGTGTTGGGAGTGACCAGAGACCATGAAAGAGAAGACCAATACAAATTGTGCAGACACTCCAGGGACCGAGGTTGCTGCGGAGACTGCTGCATCCATGGCTTCAAAGTATTTAGTGTTCAAGGAGAGTGATCCTCATGATTCAGCTACATTTCTAAAATATGCAAAGCATCCGTTCAATTCTGCACAGTCTGCAGACACTAAAAAAGACTGTAATGGAAGCTCATAAGTCGTACAATTCAAGAGGGTATGGGTAAGAGCTACCATGGCAGCTTCGTCGCCACGGAAACTGAAAATCGGTGTTATTCTCTCCGGAGGCCAAGCACCTGGTTGATACACTGTCATATATTGACCATTCGGTAAGTGTTTAAAAGATATTTGTGTGTGTTTCAAAATGATTATGTATTTTTCTATCTTGGAGGTCTACGATTGATTGGTAATTTTCTTTCGGCATCAGATCACTTTCAGCTGAAGTACGTTTTACGGATCATGTAATGCAAATAGGTTGACTTGAATGCAGAATTCATTCAGCTTTAAAGAAACCAGATACTTGGACTGTATTAATATATGATTTTTTTTTGCTTAACGAATATATATATATATATATATAATTTTGTAGTAAAATATATGGATCTTTGCCAAAAACTTTGTGAAAGATTAAGATTTTACATATTTTATCATCATTTAGATCTTTATGTCGTATAAGTTTGGGTATTCAAGCATGTGTATACAGCTACAACTTAACTTTTGAAGCTCTAGCTACAAATTAAAATACATAAATTTGACACACCAGCCCTGTATGTTTCATGATTTCTCTTTGAATGACCATGAATGAACTTTTTATATACACAGCCTTTTTATATACATAACCACAACGTTAAGTCAACAACTTATTCTACACAAGCTATTCATTCCCAGGGGCGGCTTAGTATAGGGGGCGGTCAGTACGACCGCCCCAGGGCCCATTCCAATTTCTGAAACTTTTATTACATAACTGCACAAGACTGTATTAATCTGTGCTATAATTTACAGGAAGTATAAAGTTTGATACGATATATATAAGGGCGATATTAATATCTATCGGTCCTTTTGAGTTTTATTGTCTGTTGTTGGGATTAAAATTATTTTACCCAGGGGCCCACAGTGGTGATGAGCCGGCCATCATTCCATATGCCTATCCTAAGAGTCAGGGCTCAGGATTCATCTCATAAAACATACAATAAGAAAATGGAGTAGCAGGAACACATAACATTTTTTTAAAATATACAAAACTATTAAATAAACAAAATCAGATTGTAACAATTTTAAATCAATAATAAAATAAAGTCAGTTGTTACTATGAGAAATAACTTATACAAAAAGCTACTGTAAATTCATATTCCATAAATTAATCAATAACTCTTAGAATTACAATTATAATTAATTATCAAGATAACATAGTGTACTGCATGCTTATGTCCAACTTTTTCATTGAGAAAGCTTTGATTCAAAATTTAACTAATTCATTAACTATACTGATAAGTTAAGGAAATTAAGTAAACTTTGTTGGTGTTATATATTCATACATATTTGAATATTTACACATTTTAAAAAAACATACAAATAGTTTACTAACTCATCCGCCCGCATGTAGGACGGGTTTACCCTAGTATATATATATATACAGAGTCGTGCGAGCATCCATAATAAACATAAGCGGTTGAAAATTAAATGCCTTAATTTTTAAAAAATAAATACTACTGTCACAGATGAAAGAAATAAAAAAACACCAACAAGATACAACATTCATTCTAAACATAATTTATCATATTCTTCTATGCAAATCGATGACTAAACTTTCATTTTTAACATTCATAAACAATTTTAATGAAAAAATAACCAATTTTACTTCATCATATTTTTATCTTTTTTTTGCAAACATCATATTTTTATCTTATTTTTTACTGTTGTCAGTTTTTCTATTTTAAGTTTTTAACATATTATATGGGTATTATACTAATAAAGCTACGAAAATGTCTTTAGAAATCCATAAAACTATAAGAATCAATTTTATTTACTTTTTTACCCAGCCCATTTTTAGCTTATCTAAATTACTTTAACATAAATCGCCGGGCGGCTAGCGCCAGCCCGTGTCGCCGGACGGCTAGCCCCGGCCCAGGTCGCCGGGCGGCTAGCGCCCGTACTGGCCGTGGCCGCCGGGCGGCTAACCCCGGCCCAGGTTGTCGGGCGGCTAGCGCCCGTGCTGGCCGTGGTCGCCGGGCGGCTAGCGCCCGTGCTGGCCGTGGCCGCCGGGTGGCTAGCGCCCGGCCCAGGTCGTCGGGCGGCTAGCCCCGGCCCAGGTCGCCGGGCGGCTAGCGCCCGTGCTGGCCGTGGCCGCCGGGCGGCTAGCCCCAGCCCAGGTCGCCAGGCGGCTAGCGCCCGTGCTGGTCGTGGTCGCCAGGCGGCTAGCGCCCGCCCAGGCCGCCGGGCGGCTAGCGCCCGTGCTGGCCCTGGCGGCCGGGCGGCTAGCGCCCGCGCTGGTCCTGGTCGCCGGGCGGCTAGCCCCACGCTGGTTCGGGTCGGCGGATGGCTAGTTTCCGTGCGTAAGTTCTAGGCTCCGGCCGCAAGAAGTCTGTACTTTGCGTCCTTCCCAAGTTCTCGTGGAACGAATCATTGAGATTCCGCATACGAAACTCCCGTTCTTACTCCAAACCAAGATCGTCGGAAAGACGTCAGAAAACTCGTAAGATATCAACGGACAGGGAGTTCTTAAATTCGTCGTATAAAACATTGATGGTTATCTTAAGACACCATTCATCTCGACTCTACAAAGGATCGAAGATCTTCCGAAGAACTCGATATCGCAACAGGAGTATCCTCTCAAGGAAATCGTAGAAAACAACGGAAGTCCGAAAAACGACCCGAAAGGGACCAAACACGATCGGACGGCCCATTTACGATTTTCTAAGATAGATATGACGGTTTATGTTTATCTTCACATAACAAGATAAATGTTAAAATTTCAAAAAAGATAAATGTCAAGTTTCCCGAATATAATGTCAAAGATCGACGAAAATAGAAAAGCCCGATTCGCGGTCCAAAAGGAGAATATACCGTCATAAGGAGGAGTATATAAAGGAGCTTGGGGAGAGAAGTAAAGAGAGGACAGAAAAATCCAAGAGAAGAAAATTGAGAGACTTAGAGAGCAGATCCGAGATTTTAGACTGAGGGAACTTAGAACTTAGGTGGTTAGACTAGCAAGGCATGACCTAGGACGTCTGGCCGCCTCTCGTTCTACCTTCATCTTGTTCGCAGACTTCTGTTCCTTCGGAAGAATCTAACAATCCATTTACTCAGAGTTCCGCACATAGAAACCCTAGGCGTTATTCTCGACACGCCCGTTTCTATGACAAACACACGTACTAGACGAACTCCGCCAGGCAGTTCGATCTCTTGTTCAAATCTTTCTAACTGAACTACGTCTGACTTGATCCTCGAAAGGGGTACGTCGGCAGCCTTCTCAAGGTCTAGTCCCAACTCTTAACAAGACCCTTTTCGTACGATTTTCGTCTTTTGTTATCTTTCTATATTTTCCGCACTTGTTCGGTCACTTGTCGTTGGCTGTCGCAGAGAATCCGGACCTTCAGGGAAAGTCGGGTTAACTTGGCTTTCCTCCGTTTTTTATTCATTAAAATCGACAGTGCGAATTTCGGTTCCCACATCCACCGTCAGAAACGTCGGCCCGATTGTGTTTTTTTTGCAACTTTATAATTTTTTTTTCTATTGCTCTTGCTAGTGTGATTGTTGAGGCCATGAAAGTTGACAGCTTGCATAGGCTCTGCTCCTCTCTGGAACCTTTTCTCCGTAGAGTTGTAAGTTCTGATTTTGTCTCTCTTTTGTTCTTTTTTAAATCAGACACCATCAACTATGATTGGTTCTTGTTTAAATCATACACCATCTATCTAAACCTGATTTGTAGTCTTATTGTCCGTGTATGATATTATCATAAATGGGTCAAGCCCAACTTCTACGAAGCCCATCTCTCAAATCAGATATGAGATGAAGCCCAATCACATTGAAAGGTACCAATTCTGCATGTTAGTTGATTCTCTACTAGTGCTTGAAACTTGCAAAAGACTGATAAAAAATCTGACTTGTATTTCATAGGATAAAACCAACAAAACCGTGACCAATGATCAATGAAGATTACATAAAATCTGAAACTCTGAACAGACACTGTAGGAGCAGGTCCCCAGAGATCACAATGAATCTTCTCCAAAGGCCGAGAAGCAACAAAACTAGAAGACTGAAAAGGTAAACTACTGCTCTTGCCAAGATGACACGATGAACACATCTTCTTAGAACTCGAACTTATTGTGATGAGATTATGCGAAGACAGGTGTTGAAGAACTTGCTGATGAGGATGCCCAAGCCTCCTATGCCAAACAGCGTCTGAAGCAGAACACTGTCTATAGGAGAAGAGAGCTTTTATTTGCGGCTTGTTCTCAACCCTGTAAAGACCTTTATCCTTTCTTCCCTGGTGAGTACCTTCTTTGTAACCTTGTCCTTAATAGAAACCCCAACATTATCAAACTTTACAGAACAGGGATAATCATCTGTGACCTTTGATACAGATAATAAAGATTTTGTAATCTTAGGACACACAATGACATCTTTAAGAGGAAGGTTACCTGAGGAAGAGGCTATTATTGTGGAACCAGTGTGAGTGATAGGCAAGTAACTTCCATCACCTATCATGACTGTGTCTGAGCCATGATAAGGTTGTGACTGATGCAGGTTTCTCGTTGAGTTTGTCACATGAGCAGATGCGGCGGAGTCAGGATACCATTCAGAACCGGAGTCATCAGGCATTTCAGTGATGCGAAGAGCAGCATTAGCTTGAGGAACCTCCTCATGCTGATAGCTGTTGTCAAAATGATGATAGCATTTCAAAGCATCATGACCAAACTTGCCACAGATTTGACAGATTGGACGAGAATCACCATTAAGAGAGGACGAGATCTGTTGGGTAAAGCCACGTCCTCTTGTACTGTAACAGCCGCGACCTCTTCCTCTGCGACCCCCACGACCACGAGAAGAGTAAGAGTTGCCTTGCTGGTTTGTACGAACAGACGTAAAGGCAAGATGAGGAGTAACCTCTTGACCGGTATTGTAGCTTTGTAGCCTGTCGTCAAACGCCACCAATCGAGGTATGATGGAGTCAAACATCGGTGGTGGAACTGTATCGATGGAACCTTCAATGGCTGTCTTGATAGGTTCATAGTCACGTCCCAAGCCACGAAGAGCAGAGAAGATTTTCATCGCTTCAGTTAGAGGAGCACCGATCGAGGCAAGTTGATCACTGAGAGTTTTAACTTCTTGTAGGAAGTCAAACATCTTCTTATCACCCTTTGACAAGGTTTGCATCTTATGTTGTAGTTCAAACAGTCGGGAGTTTGAGGGTCTGTTGAAGTGAGTCTCCAGCGTGGACCAGATCTCATGAGCAGTTGTGCAGTTCACCACCAGGGACTGAAGCGACTCTGTAATGGAGCCGAGGAGCCAAGACTGAACAACTTGGTCGGTTTGAAACCAGGTTTGATGATCTGGATTCGGGACCGGCGTAGTCGTTCCATTGATGGTAGGCACCATGATGACAGCAGCTGGTTGAGGGGAGGAACCCGTAACGAACTCGAACAGCCGCTGCCCACTAAGAAAAGATTGGAACTGGTGCTTCCAGAAGAAAAAGTTTTGCTCATTGAGCTTTACGGTAACACAGTGGATAATATTTAAGCGAGGAGGAGAATAAGGCTCAAGATCCATGGCGGCACCGTGTGCCCTGATACCATGAACGCGTGAACTGAGATAGGTAAAGTGTTTAACTTTCTTCTTATTATTACTCTCTTAAATGATTACAAAGCATTGAGATTACATTTATAGCTAAGAGATTCTAGGGTTTTCGCACTAGTCTGTCTCGTCTTCTAGTGCACTGTAGCGGTTTTGAATCGTGACAGCCTGTGGCTTACCAGCTGGATGGCCCTCTTGCTTTTGCTTTCCCTTTCCGTAACACTCTGCTTTTACCTCCTTCTCTGTTTTATTTTGTCTTGTGCAGGAAAAGACCGTTGAGTGTGATTGGGCTTCATCTCATATCTGATTTGAGAGATGGGCTTCGTAGAAGTTGGGCTTGACCCATATAACACGTCATGTGGTGTTTGATGAGTCTGATTTTCCCTTTGAAGACGCTTACAAGCAAAGTCATCTGTCGGTTCTGACTCCTCTCCTCAAGGCTTGGCAGATGAGCTTTGTTCCTCCAACAGTCCTGCAGCAAACCTCATCAGAGCCTGATACATCTCATGCTGTGCTTCAAGGAACAGCACCAATATTCACTGCAACTGACTTTCCTCCTCTGCAGTCTTCACAGCAGTCCCCACAGACGTCAGCTCCAGCTGAATCCTCTGCATCAACTTCAGCGTCTTCATCAGCTCCTGCTCATGTTTCACCTCCTCCCTCAGTCCCTGTTCACCAACACCATTCAATGGTTACAAGGTCGCAGGTTGGAACAGTGAAGCCTAATCCTAGATATGTTCTACTTACACAAAAAGTCTCTATTCCTGAACCAAGAACTATAGCAGATGCATTAAAGCATCGTGGATGGAGAAGAGCTATGGGTGATGAGTATGAGTCGTGTAAAGAGACCAATACCTTTACATTAGTTCCAATAACAGAAGATATGCACGTCTTGGGAAATCGATGGATACACAGAGTCAAGCTGAATGCTGATGGCAGCTTCAAGAAACTGAGGTCTCGACTGGTTGCAAAAGGAAACGAGCAAGAGGAAGGGGTTGACTATCTTGAAACCTATAGTCCAGTCGTTAGAATGGCGTCAGTGAGAACGATTCTACACATGGCTACATTCTTGAATTGGGAAATAAGACAAATGGATGTTAAAAACGCATTCTTACACGGTGACTTACAAGAAACAGTGTACATGAAGCAACCTACTGGATTTGTTGATCCTGATCATCCTCATCATGTGTGGAAGCTGAACAAGACTATCTACGGATTGAAGCAAGCTCCTCGTGCGTGGTTTGACAAATTTAGTTCATTTTTGATCGACTTTGGTTTCTGCTGCTCCAAGTCCGATCCGTCATTGTTCTTCTACAAAACAGAAAGAGACATCATCATCCTGCTTCTATATGTCGATGACATGGTCATCACAGGGAACAGTTCAGAGAGTCTAGCTCATCTACTCAACCAACTCAACACTGAGTTCAGAATGACAGACATGGGGACTATACACTATTTTTTGGGCATTCAAGTTCAGACACATGCTAAGGGTCTTTCCCTATGTCAACAGAAGTATGCGGAGGACTTACTTGCTGTTGCTGGCATGAAAGACTGTGAGCCCATGCCTACCCCATTGCCTCAGCAGCTGAACAGAGTAGAAGACAAGTCTAATCTGTTCTCTCATCCCACATACTTCAGAAGCCTAGCAGGTAAACTTCAATATCTGACACTCACGCGACCAGATATTCAGTTTGCTGTGAATTATGTGTGCCAGAAGATGCATTCTCCAACTGTCTCTGATTTTCACCTGCTCAAAAGAATTATCAGATATGTTAAAGGGACACTCACAATAGGCATTTCTCTACATAAAGACACGGACTTCACACTCACTGCCTACAGTGATAGTGACTGGGCAGGATGTGGTATTACAAGAAGGTCTACAGGTGGATATAGCACATTTCTGGGTAAGAATCTCATTTCATGGTCATCCCGGAAGCAACCTACCATCACTAAGAGTTCTACAGAAGCTGAATATAGAACCTTGTCTGAGACGGCGTCTAAGATTACCTGGCTTTTCTCTATCTTCCGAGAGTTGGGTCTCCCTCTTCTCACTACACCATTGCTGCTCTGTGACAACTTATCGGCGGTCCTGCTTTCTGCTAATCCTTCCTTTCACTCGAGGACAAAACACTTTGCTCTGGACTATCACTATGTCAGAGAAAGGGTAGCACTCGGAGCTCTTAAGGTGAAGCACATCTCAAATCAGCACCAGATCGCTGACATCTTCACGAAATCTCTCCCACAAGCGGCTTTCTCTTCACTTCGAGGCAAACTCGGTGTCGATACAATCGGTGCACCAAGTTTGAGGGGGCCTATTATCGTAAATGGGTCAAGCCAACTTCTACGAAGCCCATCTCTCAAATCAGATATGAGATGAAGCCCAATCACACTCAACGGTCTTCTTCCTGCACAAGACAAAATAAAACAGAGAAGGAGGTTAAAGCAGAGTGTTACGGAAAGGGAAAGCAAAAGCAAGAGGGCCATCCAGCTGGTAAGCCACAGGCTGTCACGATTCAAAACCGCTACAGTGCACTAGAAGACGAGACATACTAGTGCCAAACCCTAGAATCTCTTAGCTATAAATGTAATCTCAGTGCTTTGTAATCATTTAAGAGAGTAATAATAAGAAGAAAGTTAAACACTTTACCTTTCTCAGTTCACGCGTTCATATGATGCTTGTCCTGTTTCAATGTTTTACTTTGTTTTTGTTTGAAGATATGCACTCACTCATCAGAGATTTCTCAAACTAGCTGAAGATCCTGCTACCAGACCTGTTTTTGAAGTTCGTTGTGTCTCTATAATCGGCTAAAAGCATCTGACACTTTATTTTGTTGGAGATTAACAACAGAATACGTTTGATAGAGCATTCTACCAAGCAAGAAACGAGGTGTTAGAATTCATGGTATCATAATCTGAAATCCTTGAACCTCTTTATGTTTTGGTTTATTCATATCTCATGTGTTTCAGTTACATAATTCGATGGAGGTTTCAATGATTGAAAGTTTGTTTTGCCAGGCACGATTTGAAAGCTGGAACTGTTGATAATCTTGGTAGCCATGACGACATTCCTACATTTTGATGGAGGACGAGGCAGAGGGGTTGACGTAGGAAGCGAACCGAGGAGGTGGAAGCGGAGGTTGTTGAGAAGTCTTGGGATAATTGGAAGACAAGGTCTTAGCTTTTTAGAGTTTTCTTTCTATTGTCTTTTTTTTTTTCTCGTTGTTGTTGTGATGATGAGATGCTGTAGGTCTAGGAGATAGAACGTGAAGTTTTATGTGTTGGTTTACTTTTTATTTTTAAAAAACTTGTTTAGTTTGATATACAATTTAATAAAAATCATAAATTTAATAAAAACTAAATATTTTTTTTAAAATAAATAAAACTCAAAAAGTAAAATTGACAATTCAAAATTTTAAATGTTTTTTTTAAATTAAAATATATTTTTAAAAAGTTACAAGATTATTATTTAAAAAAAATAAATAACATTAAATAAAATTCACAAAGTATTAGACAATTAAAAATTAAAAATAGCTTTCTAAATAAAATTTAAAAGATCTTTTTCAAAAGATTACAGGATTTTTTTGAACAAAACTGACATATCATCATTGACATTAATAGTTTCAAACATATTGATGCTTACGATAATGGTTTCTTACATGACCATTAACAATGATGATTTTGACATATTTCCAACGATAGTTTTTGACATCATCATTGAAAACGACTGTAGACATGTCAATAACTACATTTTGACAATCGTCACCGTCAATGATAATATGCCTAATGTATGTATTAAACTTTTAAAAATGATAAGAAGTCAATTTGATGGTTGTCAAAAAATTTGTTATTTATCAAATTTATGAATTTTTATTAAATTTAATGAATTTATATTTAAGTTTCTGTATTTCAATCTATTTTTAATATTATTTAATTATGAGTTACTTAATATCTGGTGTTTATTTAATATTCTCAATTTTTTTCTGAATTTTATTTCTTTTCTGAATTTTCATTGAATTTTCTTAATTTTAATTTAATTTCGTGAATTTAAGTTTAATTTCGTGAATTTTTTTATTTAATTTCATAATTTTTTTAATTTTCATAAATTTTTATTTAATTTTATGAAATTTAATTTCATTTTCTGAATATTTAATTAATTTTCTGATTTTTTCATTAAATTTATGTATTTTATTTAATTTTTATTTATTTTAATGAATAAAAACCGACACATCATCATTTTTACCTGTTCAACATGTCAGTTTTTGACTTTGGAGGTTTTATATGATACAATTGTCACTTTGAAGGTTAAAAGTGTTAGCGAAAAAACTTCAAGGTTTAAAGTGCTAGTAAGTGACAGTTTCAAGGTTTTTTATGCGATTTTCCCCAATCATAATGATGTAACCAATTTTAATATTTGTATTTAAATTATTTATTTTATTTATTAGTATTATTATTATTATTATTAAATTATATAATAGCAATTATTATCTGCTATTATAAAATATACAATTGCATAACAAAAAAAAACGCTATTGAATGAATAATTTAATATGGCGTATAAAACCCGCTATTTAAAGTGCCGAAGAAAAGATAATGGGGCAGATATAGCGCATTTAAAAATGCTATGTATTTCAATGAGAGGATCTCTTTTCTTTTCTCTTTGGTTTTTAGTATTTGATGATATGTTGGAAGGTGATAGTGTTTTTGTTCGTTGTGGTTCTTGTGTGAACTTCCTTTGTTATTGGTGAGTGTAATAGGTTTCCCTCTATTTGTTTTGGAAGTGTTGATTTCGAGCGGTACGAGGCTTTGTGTCTTGTGTGTTGGTCTGATCTCGTACGTGTTGTGTGGCTTCTCGTCTCCTCCCCCGAAGATGGTGGATCCAGATTCCTATTAGAGACTCAAATCTCAGGTTTTTTACGGGTTTTCAGGTATAATGTATGTGACAGTTTGTCACGGATTCCGGTTGTATTGAGAAGGATCATGTTGGCAGGGCTTCCATTGTCATGTTCGTGGTGGGGCTTCCATTGTCATGTTCGTGGTGTGTAGTCGGGGTGTAGAGTGGCATCGGAGGCGCATGAAGAGCCCATTAACTGTCCAATGGCATATCTTGTTTGGATATGGAGATGTCTACATCGACGGTTATCTATTGAAACCAATGTTGCGTTGATTGAGCGGCGTTTTGTTCTCGTAGCTTCAATAAATTGGGAGCTTTTTAGCGAGACATGCAGGATTCTCTGATCCATTAGTTGATTGGAAAGAGCAAAAAGGGTAGACTAATAACTTGGTAACTCTCAATTCAGCTATTTTTTACCTCATCGAAGATTCTTAATCAAGGACGTTGGAGGTTTATTATTTTCTCCCATTTGAATGGTGCCTACCGGTATCAATGTCTTTATTAGCTAGTTTTTCTTCTGTTTTGTACTGGTGTAATTCGGCAGTACTTGTTTTTTTTTTTAACTCAACAACAATTTTTCATTAGCCAAATGTGAATACAGAATTACAACCTCAAGAGATTTTAAACCCAACATACAATCGACGAGATCTAGTATCGCCTAGGAACACGGAGTCGAAACTAAAATGGATCCTAGACTACCCAATCTAATTCATCAATGTATTTTTCACCACAGTGAATCGAGTTCATCCCACAACCCGAGATGAACCGGCTCTTAACCCTTAAACTAGACCACGATAACCGTAAACAAATAATATACAAAATGGAACCAAAGCTCAATCTGAGGATCAATCAAGCACCGACTGTTGATCTCTAATGATAATTTTTAAGCTCTTGACCCACAATATCAACGCCAAAGCGCGTTTCAGATTCAATCCTAGCCCACCAGCAATCGTTGTCACGGTTCATAGCCAAAAACCAGACATAATGACCGGAATGAAAGTCGGACCTTGACAGCACCTGACGAGGTCGGTACACGTAACCATGGCTTGAAGAAATGCGGAGCTCGAACCACCGGAGAAACACCGGCTTGGGATTCCAAACTACGCCACACGTTACCAACCAATCCCACCACACCGGTTAACTACTATGTTGTCGTGAAGCTCGACGTGCGTTGACCCCGAGAACCCGGGGACAAATCTCTATTCACCACTCATCGTTGATCTCCTCCATCTATCACACCACTGCACAGGGAAATGGATCTGAGGTGGAGGAGGCGTCTGACTGATTCCACGTGCCACCGCCGAGAAGATTCACCGGAGATCTGCAAAGGAGAAAACCAGATCTGGTTATGTCTTCAGTCCTAAAAACCGACCCCTTTCTCCATCGCATCTCTTTGGGTCTCGCCGTCTCTCCATAAGGATTCAAGAATCGCCTCCGTCAAAAGCCACATCATTTCCGGAGTTTCTCGATCTTACAAAGTAGATTGCATCTCGACTTAGAGAAGAACGGAGAGAAAGAAGCAAAATAAAAGGATGAAGGGATGGAGAGAAGACGCCTCCGGCAACCGACGAGCGGCGCCGGAGCTAGGGTTTCTGCAAAAGAGGGAGGCTGGAGAGAAGAGGGGGCGTAGAGAGAGACATGTTTTTTTTCTCTACCTGTACTAGACGGTTCTAGCGAGAATGTTTGTTTCTGCAGTACTTGTTTTATGCAGTTTGGTTATGAACTCTGTATTGGAATGAACAAAAGATTCAATGTTAAAAAAAACAATGTATATGTATTTTTGACCTCTCTAAGGAGGAATAAAAAGTTTGAAAAAATCCCTAAACCAGTTATCTCATCTAATCCACATATAATGAAATGTAAGGCCCATTAATAAAACAAACTAGGAGTCCAAAAAATCAGAGGATAAAAGAAAACTCAGATCCTTAAACCCTATTCCTCACCGCCGACCATTTCCGGTAACACACCAGTCTCAATGGCGAAATTTTTTTATCTCGCTCCACCGTGTCCCGAGTCACTTCTCGTATCTTTCCCACCTCCAGGGCCTTCTCTCCTTCTCCTCTCCCTTCTAACCTCATCTCCTGTCGATCCTCACCGTCCCTTTTCCACGCCGTCGGATTCGTCCCCACTTCGTCCTGCCTAACTACGATCCGAACCTAGATGGATAGATCCGGTGGATCGTGTTCCCCCCTAAAATCCCGATCCAACTTCAGCGACCGACCACCTACTGAAATGGCGCCGCTATTCCCCGGTTGCGACTATGAGCATTGGCTTTTCGTCTTGGAAAAGCCCAGCGGCGAAAACGCTAGTCGACAGCAAATGATCGATTGCTATGTTTAAACCCTATCCAAAATTGTCGGCAGGTAAAGATTCTTCTTCCTCTATAACCTGAAACAAACTCCTAGTCGTTGACTCATTTTAATTGTCGTTTTATCAGTGAGGAAGAAGCTAAAAGGAAGATCTACAATGTCTCTTGCGAGAGGTATTTCGGTTTTGGCTGTGAGATTGATGAGGAGACATCAAACAAACTTGACGGTAATATCTCTGTTCGAACACACAAGATTGGTCACTATATGTGTGTTGATATGGTCGTCATGATGTAATGATTGTGAGTTTCAGGAATTCCTGGTGTTCTGTTCGTTCTTCCGGACTCTTATGTTGATCCTGAGTACAAAGATTACGGAGGTTAGTGCATCATTGATTAGTTAGTTCTTTTATGTTCGAATGTAATAGTTCAATGATTTGATCTCACGTAGAAATGATGAATTGTTTGCTGAATATTGCAGCTGAGTTGTTTGTGAACGGGGAAGTAGTTCCGCGACCACCAGAGAGGCAGCGGAGGATGACAGAGTTAACGACTCAGAGAAGCTCGGATAAACCAAAGTACCATGACAAAACTAGATATGTCAGGCGGAGAGAAAACATGCGTTGACTTTAATTATCAAAGTCTAGCTAAACATATTTCCCTTTGAACTCGTATCTAGTTGCCTCCGTAATATTCTGTGTTCTCCAATCTGTGCGGATAATGTGAATGATAATCATGATGATGATGGTGTGTTGGTTCATTTCGGGCGCGTTTAATCGTTGTGTGTGCTCATCACCACCAAGCGATTAAGTGTTTCCTTATTAGTTTGATCATATGCGTTGTCATCACTTCGGCTATACTCCCAAGGATCTAATCGTAGGTGCACAACACTTGTATATTCGCTTGGGAAAGCAAGCACTAACCGCAATTAGAGGAACCCAAAACAAACAACACATATATTTTAATAATTAGTTTATAGTCCAATACTAATCGATTTGTTTCATAGTACTTGCTTAGCAAACATTCAAAGCCATACATTGTACTTGCTACAAAAATCATAGACATGTCTGACTGAAAGTGTAGTTTTACAGCTACAACCTTCAAAGTTTTGTCAAATTTTGAGAGACGGTTCTGTTTCTTGAGAATAGTATAATCAAACACTGCATAACTATTACGTCCTCTAAACACGTGTAGGGGAAATGGGGATAGAATACATGCTAAATATTGGAGCTAGCATGTGTCTTTGTGGTCAGATAGCAAATGAAACCTCAGAATAAACATAGATGAGACCTCAGAATAAACATGCGTAGGGGAAATGGAGAAAGAATACTTGCTAAATATTGGAGCTTGCTTGCTTCGTCACGGTCAAATACTCAAATGGTATATGGAATGTGCTACAACACTTCCACAAGGTTCAAGTCTTCTTACAAAAAAGTCACAGTTATGTGAAAAGTATGTGGGTCGCATGGTATTGAGCTTCAGTCCAGACATTTTAAATAGTAGTACGGGATTGAGATTCAACTTTGAATCTAACCTTTTTATGACTCACAAAAAAACAAGTACATTAATTTCTTATAATTAGGAAATAATTCTTGGAATATAACCACCATAACAAAAATATTGATTTACAGACAACGTTGCCTTTTAGATGTAATCCAAAACATTTATTGATAATGCTTGAGTATTTATGCATCTTTCAAAAACACAAAAACACAAAAAAAAAAACTCAAGAGCATTGTGCCGAGTAAACGAAAAGCTCTACAGCTATTAATAATCAAAGAGATTCCAGGCATTATGGAGCTAACACTTCTAAAAAAAAAGTAACATAATGGTTATGGTTTTTCTGAGGTAACCCCACTCATCGGATCTCTCACACCCTTTCAAAGTAACTGATGCACTACTATTCATTATACACTTTCAGCCTTTTCAAGTACCTGTCACACGTATACATTCCAAACATCAATCCATCACTGCCCGCATCAAGTATCATGTCTGAAGTATTTGATACTGATTCAACCCATTTTTGCACAATAAATATACAAGACTCCTCGTTTAAAATAACAACAGCTCAGAGCACCAAGAAACCAAAAGAATAAATTGTTGAATGAACCAAACAGGGACTGAGAATCAACTTGCATTAACCACCAATTCTATTCTCTATCAACCCCAATAGATTCTTTAACTGAAAATTCACACGAACCGGCAGAACTACCAAAACCGAAAGGACAGCGTCTAGGATAACATGTTAAAACAAAGAAATATTCAGAAAGATCACTTAATTATCATGTTATCTAACGAAATCTTAAGAAAAGTAATACTCAGCTATCAGCGATCTTGACAAGTGCGTGGGAAGGTACCATTAGCCAGCTCGGAGAAAGCCCTCAAGTTAACATTAAGATGGGAAGTGAGTTGAGAAGCAGCCACAACACTGTACAGAGGCAAGAAAGACTGTGTACAACCAAGTGCTCCTAGGTTCCTGAAGATCACAACAAACCATCGAATTGTTTATTCAGCTCTGTGACAAACATAAAAACAGATATCACAAGAGAACACCAGATTTGACATTAAATCAGATATCACGATCTACAAATTTCAAAATGTTTTGACGGAGCTAAGTCAAACCAAGAAGGCGATGAGAAAGAGAAGCGACGGCCAGGTAGTGAAGATGGAGAAGGACGGAGGCGAGGCAGCGCCGCCGTAGGCGAACGGAGAGAGGGTGCTCTTGCGGTGGCGAAGACAAAAGAACGAGCAGCAGATCCTGCATTGCGCCAAGCCATTTTTGCTCACCGGAAGTGATCGGGAGAGGTCACAGGTTTTTGTTAGGGTGTACAGGAAACACGAACTCTCAATGACATTAGTAGGTAGCCCAAGTTCAAGGCCCGATATAACTAAGCGAGATATCCCAAAGGAGGTTGTCATTCGTTTTACTTTCGTATTATCCTGTCATGTGCATATATATATTTTTTGTTTACAAATAAAACTAAATCTTCACTTAAATATATACAGAAAAACTACATTTATAAAATAACTTTGATTGATCAATAATCATAAGAATATGAGTATACTTACACAAAACAATAAAAATATCATGTATCTCTGATTAACCGCAACATATAAACTTATGTTATTAGCTCACTGAATACAAATATTAGTTTGGAGTTTTGTCTACTTCTTTATGTCATGTTATTCATTTGTTTTTTCCTAATTTAACTTGCAATCTATGACTGATTTCTCTTATTACATTCACAGCAGCTATATCCACGGTAGTACTTTAATAGTGTTTTCAATTTATATTTTGTTTTAAAATCTATTTCTACAGTCAACAATTAAAATATAAACACTTTTACCTTTTATCAGGATTTCTATCTCTCTCTTTTTTAGCTGGATCTTGTTCTAGATCTCTTTTCACTGTTGAATTAATCTCCAGTAATCCAAAGCCATCATTTCAACTTTTCTTGAATCTTCTTAGCCAGAAACAAGAAAGATAACAACTGGGGAATACAGTTTTATGGAACTCGGCTGACTTGAAATGGAAAGGAAGGAGTATATTTTTGTCGTAATCTATTCACTTTTGATCGAGATTTTGCTTCCATGTGTATGCCGAATAACTTGTTGAAGGAGGAGGATTATGGGTAGTGGGGATACGTGGGATACATTTTTGACATTTAATTACTTATTATTTTGTAAATATAAATTATTTAGCAAATGTTGATTGGTGTTGCAATTTACTATATAAAGGATTCCTAAAAATCCATATTTTAGAAAAAAAGGACAAAATATTTCATAATTTATACCTGTATCCTTGGTAACACTCTCTGCAACAGATGATGCAGCTATGTTCCTCTCACACCTAACATGCTCCACTCTCCAATCTTCGAAGGTCGTAAGACCCTGGAAGACCTGAAGGCCGAGTACCAGTGGAAGGGAGGCCGTAAGACACTTAATCTGGACTTAATGGATTAATAAAAATCCATGAGTTAGAACCATAAGAACTGAAAACTATCATTTTATCCACAATAGCGACATAAAAAGAGAGCAATATGATCCAAAGTCAGTCTCCAAGTAACAAATGCCTACCCATTCAGATCAAAGACTAAAAGAGATCCTCACTGAAGCATTATTCTCCAATAACTAGACCACCATTTTCCAGTATAAACACAAAAAATTGGGGAGCATGCCACATACAGAGCCGTGCGAACGTTTATGTTGCCCAAAACCAATCATAAAAAATCAATAAAAATAATAATAAAATATATTAGAAAAAATTGTAAAATATTAAACTAATAAAGATAATAATTATTATTTAACAATATATAATTGTATTTTAAAACAAACATTAATTAAGTTTTACCTTTCAATTATATATATATTTTAGATAAATTAAATAAATTACTTATTTTTTATGCCATGACTAAACAAAAAAAAATTATCAACTTTACATTTTTAAAATATTATAAAGATTAATTTAAACCATAACTGCCAACCAATCTAATTACGCTAATTCCTTACTAATTAACACTTGTCTATATTTTTGTTACTTAAAACAATGGTTTCATTATTATTTAATTTTGTTTAATTCTCAGTAGCCAAGTTCTTTTTTTTATAATTATATTGTGCCTTTTGTTAATGATAGATATAAAAAATGATGCCCTTCATTTTTCAAAATAATTTGCTGTCGGAAGCGAGGGTTTCTTTTTCTCCTATTGAGGCACGGCACTGACCACACACGAGAAATAGCTTAAAGGATAAACAAGAAGAAATTGTGAAGAAACTCCACCACTGGTAAACCCAACAAGAGATGTGACAAATTAAGATAAAAACGCTGCAGATAACCATCATGATGAACCTGGGAACAAACCAAACAGAACAGACAGAAAAAAACAAAACTGCAACACCATCTCCACTTGAACCACAAAAAGTCAGAGAGAAGGGACAAAACCTACTGTCAACTGAAACTATCCAGAGCTCCAACATCAGTGCAAGATGGAAGATGACTGGATCAGAGACTCTAAGCCTCTCCCAATCCCATAGCAGCAACAAAACGTCATACTCTGACTATAAAGAGAAAAAGACCAGACAACCCACATCTAACAAAGAACGAGAGAAGGGGAGACCGGCTCTGATGCTAACGGAGCCATCAGAGCCGGTCTCGGATAAGCTTTGATGGCTAAAGTCTTAAAACTTAGGAAACATGAAATTTATCCCTGGTATCAAAGACATTTTGAATTGTTTTCATGCTTTCGTTGCATAGTCGATTAGTGCAATTAAAGTTTTGGTTTCATCAAGAAATCTTATATTGTTTTCATCAGGGGGGGAGGCAGTGAAGGAAGATTGGGGTCAGTTGACCTCATTATTTATTAAAATATTTTTGTTTTTGCTTAAGAAAAAATAGATTGACCCCTTTAAAAAAGTAAAATTTAACCATTTATTTTTTCAAAAAGAATTTAACCATTTACAAAAAATTCTGACCCAATACAAAAAGTTATGGTTCTGCCACTGGTTCTTACGGTCTTCTGTTGAGTTTGTGTTATTTCAGGTTATAACAACGAAAGTTTGGATGCAAACTAGTGTAATGAGTGATAACAATACACACGAGCAGTTACAAAGTATTTTAAAATCATGTTGGACGGAGGTTCCCCGTGTCAGTGTGCTTAGATCAATCCGATTTTTTTTCCTACCCAGTAATGTTTTCTTAACCCAAGCAAACCCGACAGGAACCTAACCAAACTTTACTTGGAGTTTAATTCAGTGAGAAGTACTTTACACCAAACAACCGGAACTTCTTACTTGTTTTGTGAAAAATAATGAAAGACGGAACTTCTTACTCCCCCAACCAAATCGAACTAAACAAATAAAAAACCATACATTTTGTTCATTACACAGCAAACGAGACTTAGCTAAGCAAATGAGACTTGCAGTTGTAGCTGTTGCGATTCCAATTAAATAATATGTATCACTATATTTTAGGGATAGAGTATCTTCTTATTTTTTTTGAAATAAGGGATTGTGTTGTTGTTTTTGAGTTTCAAAAAAAAGGATTGTGTTGAGATAAAGATAACGTGGATATATGTAATGACATGAGTAATATATAATAAATTTGGGCCATTCAACTAGCTGTCAATTGATTTTAAGTTAGAAGCTTAAAAAAATTATCATGGTATCAGAGCGGATCTACACTCTGACCCATTAATCCGGCCCGGACAGTGGCCCGATCAACACATTAACTGATGGCTCATAGAATGCTCAGTTCCGCCGAAATTGCTAGAAAATAAATCATGATCTAAGAGGGATACGATAGATTCGCGAGATTAATGGTTATACGCACCATTATCTCGAGAGAGGGTGTTGGATAAAGATCCTACATTAGACATATGTAAGGAACATAAGTAATATATAAGGAACTTGAACCATTTCACTTATTGTCAATTGATTTTAAGTTGGAAGCTCAAGAAACTTATAGGATTAATTGTTGTATCTTTCTAATGACATCAAAAACGCAAAGCAGAACAAAAACCGATCACAATAACCTAACACATGAGAGAGATTTAATTTCCTTCAGTAAAAGCTTTTGAAAGCTGTGCCGAGTCAGATGCATCTAGAAGGGCACACCATTTTCTCTGGATAGCTTTCAGGGGAGTTAACCCCCATTTCTCTGGATAAACCTTGTACTACTTTCTGTAATCGTTTATTATATTGACCCATACCTAATGTCTTTATCAGCATAAATGAGCATTACTGGAAGCAAATAAAGTAAACTATTTTCATGACGTGAAATTATTAAAACAATAAGATATTAATTTCATTCTGTGAAAAGAATTAGAAAATTAGATTAAGAAACAAATGAAATCTTTCCATGGCTATTTGTATATTATGGGTTCAATTAGTAACACAAAACAGTGAACGGACTTTGACAACAACAACAACAAAGAGCGGAAACAAGAAAATAGAGAATGTCAAAGCAATATATACAAGATTATTAAAAGAAATAAAACTACTGAATAAATACAATAAAAATAAATATGGTTATACTGATGTCTGATGTAATGATATTATAATTTTTCACAATTTTTTTTTAAAATCATTATTATTTTAAGTATGCTATTTTCTCTGAAAATACTTTTTCGTACCCAAAATTTTACATTAATCATTTAGAAAATATTTTTAGTAATTGATGTTAATAATTTGTACATCATTGGTTATGAAAACATATAGTAAAATTAAATAATAATTTTGATTGGTATTTGTATGATATTTTTAATATATGTGAAAAATCTAAAGCAAATATCTTTCACTAATTAGGGAGTAAAATGTTAAAAAGTAATGTTTTCAATTCAAAAAAAAAAGTTTTCAATTAATATCACTTAAAACAGTACCATCTGAACATTAAGTTATTAACTAATGAACAAACAAAAAAAATATTTTTTTTGTAAAGATTTAAAACATTAACCTACGAAAACAGAAATATAGTATAGTTTAAGGTTTAATAAACTATTTGCAGTTAAAAAAACAATCCGATTAATTATATATATACTACTTTTCATTCACAAAATATCATCATGTTGTGACTATATAATATGGCAAAACAAAATTGAATTTATTTTTATAGTTCAAAAGTTAAAACAAAAATTAATAACAGTGTAATATTATGTCCTTTTCATATTCTATACTGATTTACGACAAATTAAGGTCATATAATTTCCTTAATATCAACTACTTCTCCCCCAACCAGATTACTCCATATGGGCATCGTGATCTGCACATTTTCAAGCGCCAGCCCATTTCATCGATTTTCTTGGAACGGCATAAAGATATTATATAGGGTCTACCTGAGTCCCTGGTTGATAGCATTGAATAACTTACCTCATGGGCCATCTCTAACCTAACTCTGGCTGTGCTTGGTAATGACTTTTAATGTTGTAGAATCTTTAAAGGCTTTAAATAAAAAGATCTGGTTCGTAGGCTTTAGAACAAAAAAATCATCGGTTAATGCACAAAAACATGAACCAAACGCTTGTGAGTGTTTTAAGGAGGATTTAAAAACACTTTTAGATCAATAAGTTTCAAGACTTTGAAGACTGGGACTTTTGGAGCTTATCTCTACTTTAAAAATAAGTTTTGTCAAATCAACTCTATAATATAATTCTTCTATTTAAAAAATTTAAAGAAAGGTTATTCTTTTTCTCTATGTGGAAACAACAATACCATTTTGTATATTTTTTTCTCAAAAATAGAAAAACTCTATTAGAGTTATGCATTGTAACAAAATCAACATCTATAATATTGTTAGTAAATATGTAGATTTAAGTTAGGGATGATTTTATGCAACAATAATTTATGTAACTTTCTGTATCTATTGTACAGCCCTCTGTTTTTTGTAATATATTATTTTACAAGAAATAAAGTTGTAATTTTTATAAAGATATAAAGTTGGTAATTTTTACAAAGAAATAAAAAATTACAAGGAAATAAAATTCAAAAATTAAAGACAAATGGGAAAAATTAATAAAATGGTCTTTCTCACCTCATATCTCTCCAAAATAAATAAATAAATAAAACAAAAGGTGATTGACGTTAGTTCTAGCGTCCATTTTTGTTTTTTTTTTTTTTGTTTTTTTGTTTTTTTTCTAGCGTCCGTTTTTAAACTGCATTGTATCATTAAATTATATTTTGACACAGCTCAAATTTTTCATAGGACCCTTGTTTTTGAAGTGCTACGTTGGTCAATTGAAATCATGTTGAATCATTCAACATGTCAGTAATTTGAGACAAACTGCAAAGACTTCACAGCAGTTCTAGGGGAAGCTCATTCGTTGCCGAATTTCCTGATAAATGTGGAGGAGATATTAGAACTGTAGAGAAAATTTCAGGATATGAAAATGGAACTGCCAATTTCTTGGCTAAAACAGCTCAAAATTTTCATAGGACCCTTTGTTTTTTTTGTCGTTGTTATTATGCTATACTCTAGTTTGCCCATAACACCCCAAGTTTGAGTAATATATTAACATCTTGACAATAAAATAAAAACTCATCATGTAATGATCTCAACATTTCTGTGTTTGAAAAAATAAATAAAGTGAATTTATATTGTTTCTATCATTTTCTAATATTTTTTCTTATGTAATATATAAACTAGATTTTGACCCGCCATTAAAAATAGCAGGTATATTTTTTTGTTGGAAAAAATATTCACGTATTAAAAATTATGATTTTTGATAAATTATATATTTTAACTTTTTTATGACTCATTTTTGTTATTTTATATAACTAAATTTTTGAAGATTCTAGATAATTCTAATCCCTAATATGATTTTATTTATTGAACCTGAAGTTAAATTTATTTTACACTGATTTTTTAATTTAAATAAAATATTTAATAAATTCAACACTCTATGTATTAAAAAAATTATTTGTGCGTTTCAAAATATTTTCTATCATTTTATTAAATTTAGTTTATGTGATTTAGTTTTTATTTTAAATGAAAATATTTTTTAAGAAGTTGAGATAATTTAGATACATATTATGATTTTGTTGATTTAATCATTTGTTATTTCAACTTGATTTTATTTTGAGGTTTCATTTAATAAATGGTTTCAAATAATTAATAACGTGAAAATTGTTTTGGAAAGATGTGGCGTAAATATTTAAAAGACAATTTTTTTTAAAAAAAAAGCTAAGAATTGAATTATTAAATACTCTTTAATGGAATTTCAAAAAAAATAACTTTTTATTGGTTGTAAATACAGTCGGCAAAAGAGCACATACAATATTTGTAATTAATTGGAAAAGTCAGGGTCATATTCATAAAAACAATATTATGGTTTAATATTATAGATGTTCATGCCTAACTGTCTTTATAAACTGAAAAAACAGTTTATTTAGTAAAATAATTATATTAAATGAAAAATTAAGTGACAATAAATATAACACATTTTTATTTTTTTTATTTAAGTTATTATTTTATTCATAAAAATATGGCTTAGAATAATGTTTTTGGTTACGTTATTTTCCACCGGTTGAAACTATAATAATTTTTTTTACTAAATCAAACATTTAACCATATATAAAATTTAGTTATTTACATTTTTTATTTTATAATAGGCACAAAATCTATATTGATTAGCTAATAAATAAAAATTTGCACTGTTATTATTATGGTAATATAATTAATGATGTGTATTATCGTTAAGGTAATATAATTAATAAAATTATGAATTTAAGTGAAATATATAAATACAATTAATATAATACTACTATTCGTGTTTCCAAACAATTTTCACTTAGAATAATATACTTATTTCCAAACATCTCCAAAATGTACTTCAATTTTACTAATATAGACTAGATGATAACCCGCACCATGCGGGGAGTGAGTTTTTAAAATATGTTGTATTTAAATATTACAATTAGAATGTATTTTGTTATCAATTTGTTTTTAGCATTTTATTTGGGGTGGACATTCAGATATCATTTGGTTCGGTTTGGTTTGGTTTGATTTGGTTCGGTTAAGTTATGTTTTGATTTTTTGTGAATTCGGTCCGGTTCGGATCTGTGAGTGTGGTTTGTGTTTGGACACAGATAACTCATTTATTTTTTAAAAAAAATAAAATAAACTCATATATACTTTAAATTTTTCAAAAAATAAAAATAAAAAATTATTTATAACATATATATGTGTATAATGTAAGCTAAAATACTTAAACTTAACATAAAATTTGGTTTAGCTTCAATATTCGGATAATGAATCAATATATATTTGAATTAGTGGTAATTTGAGTGTCATTTAACTATTTTAAACATGTATTTTTAACTATTTGTATATATTTCCAAGTATTTTTGACAACTTAATAACATATATATATTTTGTATATTCTTTTAGATATTAAATTCTAAAAATAATTAATATATTTAAGTATATAAATCTGGTTTGGATATATTAGATATCCGAAATATTTCCGTTCTAAAAAAACATCTTAATAACATCTTGCCATTTTTTCGTAATTATAGAAGTTTTAAGAAATTCAAAATATAACATATATGAAAATTTTTTTTTTTAAATATGTTTAATGTGATTTTTAATTTTTTTTAATAATATAAATTAAAAAATGGAGAGGATACAAATTTTTTTTATCAAATATGTATGATTTAGAATCATTGATTGTCATATATATGTTAATCATATTAGGTAATCCCGTAGCTTTTATTTAAGGAAAGAATATTTAAGGAAATAATTTAAGACTACTAATAATTGTGATAATTAGTTTAATAAAAAGTATAATATATATGTGTATGAAGAAACTTATTTTCCTAAAGATTTCTAAGAATCATCCTAGTAATGACATGTGGGTACAAAACATGTTGCAATGTTCCATGATTAATATATAGGGGATATGTCAAAGATTTTTTTTTAAATAGTATTAGTTTTAGTACTAGTTATTACTTAAATTTTGGTAATAACTACAGATTTTATTTTGACTTTTAAAATGTAGATTAATTTTTAATAATTACGTTATAGTAAAATATTAAATATTTATTGATTTTAAATTGATTTGATTTTTGTTTTTCTTAAAGAGAACTGAAAGTGTAAAGATTTCTAGTTGCAATAGTCGAAAGTCACATGTGAGCTTAAACAATATCCCTTCTTTCATATGATCAGTGATATTTTAGAAGTTTTTTTTGTTTATTTGTAAATACGTATATTTTATAATATATAATATGCAATGACTATTAAATATTAACACTGTGATATATTTTCTTATAATTGGTTAAAGTTTTTTTATTAAATGATTTATTATTTTTTTATAAAAGGTAAGAATATTTATGGTTTTTCATTCTCGTATCATTAGTCTTAGCATCTTATAAAATAAAATAAAAAGAATCATTATTTAGTGAAAGTCCTTTAATTTATAAGTGGTTAAAGGTTTTTTTTTTAAAAAAGAAAAAGATTAAACTTTGGTCTACTAAAGACACATGTCTAACATCCGGGTGGAAAGTGCATATCCACAGATAAATAATCTTCCAGATATTCAAATGTATCCTAAATCATGGATTCATATTCGTCGTGAAGTAGTTTTTTCCGGTAGGATTCGAATCCCTACCTAAGTTTAGACAAGAGCCTGATCCTTACCGTTGGGTCATGATGAACGGTCATGATGCGTTCAATGTGAACACATACAACACGCATTTAGTTGTACTCTGAATGCAAGTTTCATTCTTCAACGGAAATATATGTCTTCAATTTGTTAGTGTCTAGTTCTTAAAAGGGAAAAATCAATTTCCTATCTTTCTATTTAAAAAAATAGACGAGCCTCCCACAATGACCGAGTTGAAGAACTTACAACAGTTACATCATAAATCAAAATTAAAAGGTTAACCCCAAGGTTGGGTGAATATCCTTTCAAAAAAAAAAACACAAAGAAGATTGGATAAATATAGTATGTAATATTGGATGGTTGAAAAAAATATTTTGATGGTTAGCTTTATTTACATTGGATGGTTGGCTTTATTTATTCTCTCCACCCACATTTAATTTTTACTATTTTATTCTCATCCAAGTTGAAAAGGCCACGTTACCTTGTAGCGGCATGTTTATGATTTCTGAACATATAATTGGAAATATCAGGACAGTAGATAAAAGAGGTAGTTGCTTCTTTCTTCACTCGTATTTATTACTCATGAATGTGGGTAGTTACTCCATAAATATAGCATTATCTAAAATCACTGTTTCTTTGCTAGAATTTAAAGAAACGCGACAAATAACTGGTGCGAGATTTGATTTATTTGATACGGTAATGAATTAATTTTGAGAATTTTAGCTGTTCATGTACATATATATAGATGACCGATGTATATAACAACGATGATTGCCAACGTTTATCTGTCCTTGAAAAGAATAATATTCAGAGAAAAACAAAGCAATTAATTTTTCCAGAGTACTATCTATGTTCAACGAACAAGAAATCTACGTGTACTTAAGTGTTTATATTCAAGTTTCAAATCTAACGGATATCTTCTATCGTATTAAAGCTGAAGTACACTTTAAATTATTTGGAAATAAGATTAATATTATAATAAAAATTCTGTTTGAAAACAAGGATATCCATCCATTTAATTATGTTTAGAAACAAATATATTCATCCCATTAAATTACTGAATTAATATTTACATTTATTTTTGATTAAACATATCACTTAATAGTTAATAGAAAAAATATTCGCTGCACATAAATTAATTTCAAATACGCAACTAATATTTAATATATCTCTTGATACTCAAATTACTATAATGTATACATATCATAAAAGTCTACCTGTTAAATATAAAATAATATCTCCTCTTGATCTAAAATAGTATAAGTTTCGCCCATTAACTTTTTATTTTTCAAAATGTATACATATTATAAAACAAAAACCCGTCTAGTCGGACGGATTAAGATCTAGTTTATTCTTATATGTGAGGTATGTATAACAGCACTAAAATAAATATACAATTTTGCCTCATTATACAAGAATAAGCAAATTTAATTCGTTTGGTTATCACTTCTCAGTTCACACTCCACTTTTCTTTTTTTCTCCCCCACACCACTTTCTATATATGTAAACAAAGCCAGCTCAAAACGAAAGGCCACAACACAACTTAATAAGAGTAAACACATAACAAACTTTTTGTACTCTTCTTTCCACTCTTTAGGTTTAATCCCCCAATGAAGAATTTGAAGATGTTTCTGTTCAAGTTCGTGTTCATCTCATTAATGGTAGCATTATCCATGAAAGGATCTGGGATCAACTTAGAAGATCTCCAAAACTTTTTCATCCATAACCTTGAAACCATAACCCTTCTTTCATTCCCTCTTCTTTTCCTCTTGACAATCTACATGTTAAGCCGACCCAAACCCGTTTACCTGGTTGACTTTTCCTGCTACCTCCCACCGTCCCATCTCAAGGTCAGTGTCAAAACGCTGATGGAGCACGCGAGACGTGCAAGAGAAGCAGGCATGTGTTGGAAGAACAAAGAGAATGACCATTTGGTTGAGTTTCAGCAGAAGATTCTTGAACGTTCCGGTCTCGGTCAAGAAACATGTATCCCCGAAGGTCTCCAATGCTTCCCGCTTCAGCAGGGTATGGCGGCTTCACGTAAAGAGACAGAGGAAGTCATATTCGGAGCGCTTGACAATCTTTTCCGCAACACCGGTGTAAAGCCTGGCGAGATTGGTATCTTGGTGGTAAATTCTAGCACATTTAATCCAACTCCATCACTTGCTTCCATGATTGTTAACAAATACAAACTCAGAGACAACATCAAGAGTCTAAATCTTGGCGGAATGGGCTGTAGTGCTGGAGTCATAGCTATTGATGTTGCAAAGGGACTATTACAAGTTCATAGGAACACTTATGCCATTGTAGTAAGCACAGAGAACATCACTCAGAACTTGTATCTGGGGAAAAACAAATCAATGCTAGTCACCAACTGTTTGTTCCGGGTTGGTGGAGCGGCTATTCTGCTCTCAAACAGATCTAGAGACCGGGCACGTGCAAAGTACGAGCTTCTTCATACCGTAAGGATTCATACCGGATCTGATGATAGGTCCTTTGAGTGTGCAACACAAGAAGAAGATGAAGATGGTATAATCGGAGTTACCTTGACAAAGAATCTACCAATGGTGGCTGCAAGGACTCTTAAGATCAATATCGCGACTTTGGGTCCTCTTGTTCTTCCGTTGAAAGAGAAGCTAGCTTTCTTTGTGACATTCCTCAAGAAGAAGTATTTTAGGCCGGAGTTGAAAAACTATACACCGGACTTCAAACTTGCCTTTGAGCATTTCTGTATCCATGCTGGTGGAAGAGCTCTAATAGATGAGCTTGAGAAGAATCTTAAGCTGTCTCCATTACATGTTGAGGCATCTAGAATGACACTTCACAGGTTTGGTAATACTTCTTCAAGTTCGATTTGGTATGAGTTGGCTTATACCGAAGCTAAAGGAAGGATGAAAGAAGGAGACAGGATTTGGCAAATTGCTTTGGGATCAGGTTTTAAGTGTAACAGTTCTGTTTGGGTGGCTCTACGAAACGCTAAGCCTTCGGTTAACAATCCGTGGGAAGATTGTATGGACAGATATCCGGTTGAGATTGATATTTAATTTTGTGGTTTATATAGGCCATCTTGGCTAATTATCGAACTATCTATCTTTGTTTGGTTTGTCATTTGTGGACCATTTTTTACGTTTGTTCTTTAGAGAGTTTGCATCGTATGTTTGGTCATATCTCATGGTTGTTTTTGTATGGTACTTGTTTAAGTAAGAGTTGATGGATTTTATAGAATATTCTTTATCTAACAGTCATACAAAAAAAATTCATGGATATATAAGTATAGTGGGTTTTGATGGAAAAATACTGTTTTGTGGGGTTGGAAGAAAAAAAAATAATTTTGAGATTTTATTATAAGTGACATTTATATCATTATTTTTTTTTCTAAAACTTGGATCTAAATTTTTTTATGCATAAATGTAAATTAATCATTTTATTTTCATCAGGTTCATTTCCATCTATGATACACACAACTAGATTGTATTTTTGGATGAGTCATTTAGATGAGTCTCATTTAGTAGGGGCGGAACGGATCGGGTATCCGGAGTATTTTAAAGTATCCGGATCCGGATTCGTATCCGGTGGATCCATGTTTTTGCTATCCTTATTCGGATTCGGGGTTCTCGGATATCCGGATTTCGGATATCCTTCTAAAAATTGTAATATCCGGCGGATATCCGGATCCGGATTTAGATCCTTAAAATAAATAAAAATAACATTAGAACATATAAAATATTCACAATAATTGAAAAAATATGTACAATATTTTTTAATTATATCTATGTATACTATAACAAAGTTAGTATATAAAAATATATATTAGTATAGAAATAAAAATATAGTAAATAAAATTAGTTTTTATATATATATTCTTATTTTTGAAATAATTATCAATAAAAATTACGGATCCGGATATCCGGAGTAAAAAATCAAGATATCAGGATTCGGATTCGATTTGCACGGGTCCAACATTTTACTATCCGGATTCGGATCCGGCCCCTCCGGATATCCGGATTTTTAGAGCGGATCCGAATCGAATCTCGGATCGAATCCGAATCCCGGATAATAGTTCCAGGCCTATCATTTAGGACTAACATCTTAAAACTCTTTAAATGGATCACTTGGATGATCCTCATTTTAGCATAAAACAAACATCAATTTTCATTTCCATCGAGATGGATGGACAAGCGAACATATCCTAAGAAGTGGCTGACATGCCACTTGATAATTACGATGGAAACAAGACTCAAGTGGTACCAAGTGACATTAGCTCAACTGGAATCATCCTAGGTAATCTTTAGAAATCACATGATCGACTGACGCTTAGAACAAAACTAATATTACATGCTATGGTTTTGCATCTTGGGATTATAAGTTTCGATCAAAAATATTTTGATATAAAAAAGAGTTAAGTGGTTTTTTTGTGTATATATCTTTCATTGCCATTCATATAATTGGTTTGGAAACAGATGGGGAAAACGCTAGCTAGACTAAGGGATGGTCAACATGTAATTGTAACTTCAATAAATAGATGCTTAGGGTTTAGTTAAGAACAAACCTAGAACTCCAATTTCCAACTCTCATTGCGATTACTATCAGATGTTTAAATTCTCGAACACCAACTCTCGTTGCGGATCCAAACACTTTAGAAAAGCAATAAGTTCCAATTTGATTTTTTCACCACTTAAGTCATTTACCAACTCTCGTTGCGACTTACAACCTAGTTCAGCAGGATTCAGTTCAGGTGTTGATTACACTCTCGTGTCTCACAACTATCCCAAGATCAGGGTTTTAGTTAGCTACTCTAAGAACAAGCATAAAAATCAATTATGGTGAATGATATTATAAGATTACCCTAGCAGTTCTATAAATTACACATTCTTCATGGCCTTAGAAAATTTCAAAATCTAACGAGTAATCCACTAAGACATGATCATAGAAAACTTAACAATAGTTGGAATAGATTGTAAAAAATAATTATAATAAGAAATAGTGGAGTTCCAATTAATCTCTGAGGTAGTCTATGATCTTCTTTCGGAAATCTAATATGAACCATGGTTTTGACTAGTTTACTGTTCACCAAATAATTTTAACCAACTAAAACAAACACAACTTAATTTTAATTGAAATTGACCCATAAATAAACAGAACAATGTATGGAGATATATGTTGGTAAAATTTAATTATGGAAAAAATAAGTTTACCATTTTTAATTTAGAGAGATTTAACAAAAGGTCATACTTCAATTGACATCTGGTCCTATATAATCAAGCCAACTAGGTTGTATCAAAGTTATAAGATAATACTAGATTTTGACCCGCCCTTTTAAAGGGCGGGATTATCTCTTTTTAAAATATTATATTTTATAACATATATTTTTGTATAAAATAGGTAATGTGTTTTTGTGTATATATATTTAGGATTATTTTTATTGTGATATAAAGATAACAGTATATAATCTGATGCTAGGTTACAATATATATATATATATATATATATATATATATATATATACTATTATTTATGAAATGATTTGGTTTATATGTCAACTTCTCCATAGTTTTAGATTTATTTGCTTATTTGTCAACATTTTCAATAATTTCAATTATTAGTTTCAATATTTTGATGATTTTTCATTCTCTTCATAATTTTAGAATAACTCATATTTGATGTTCAATTATTAATTTTAATAAATAACTTTAGTGATTTAGTTGATAATTTATCATTATCACTTTCTAGAAAGTAATAAAAATTCTAATGATAATATCATAATATAATTTATATTATATTTAGTTTAATGACATTAAAATATTATATATATATATATATATATATATTTCTTACCACAATCAATATCAGTCATTGTGATAACTTGTGAAACAGTTAGTAAATAATCAAACACATTCATATTATTATTTATAAAATGTTTTTTCATTCTCATGTTAAAAGTTAGAGCGTTTAAATCCTTTATTACATTTAATAAATAATTAGATTAGATATGCTAATATATAATTACCTCTAAATTAAAAAAAAATCATTAATCTAATAATAATCAACAGTTATCAAACAGATTTTATATTATGTTATCTAGAAGTATTTTACTCAGAATATTTTAAAAATAAATATAAATCACCGTATACAATTCTATGTATATATCAATGTTTTCAAGTTTATTTTACGTAATAAAATATGTTTATTAAAATATATTTTTATCATTTATAAAATTTTAGTATTTAATTAACTATTAAATATATCTTCGACAATTTTTTTAAAAAGTATTAAAATTCTTTTGATATTTAATTAACTATTTAATATCTAATTAATTATTAAATCATAAAAATTGTTATAATGATTTTTGAATTGTTAATATTTCAAATTATAAATTTTTGTAAATTTATTAAGCCCGCAAGTACGGACCAAACACCTAGTATATATATAATTTAGAAGTTTTGAAAGCAATATAATACTTTTTTTTGTTAAAACTAAAAATCTTGTTTTATAATTTTTTGGGTTTCAGTTTTGATATAATTAAACAAATTTAGTTACAAACCCAACGTTTGAATTTATTTAGTCGTCTTACTTTTCTCTGGTAGGATCACCTCAATCATTCCAACCTTTTGGAGTGATGATTCCAGATATGTAGGTGTTTGAGAACACTACAGTAGCATAGACTCCCCAAGTTCGTCCAAGCAGCCGCTTCAATCTTACAATTAACGAAAGAGAATCATGTTTGTTCATCTTCTGATTGCCTTCCATGAGCTGTGATAGATCCATTGACCCCCGATGTATTCTCCTTAGCTATCAAATTAATAGTACAATCCTGTTCAAGCATTTATATTAGTTATGATCATTCTTGGACTGCTCAAGTATGTATTGTATAATTTTAACCTGATAGAGTCATCTTACGTTGCCAAATATGAAATCTATGGACCCTTAGATGAAACAATTTTTGAAGAAATTTCTTCCTCTATCATCTAGAAGAGTATCTTGAGAACCATAGAATCCACATCCATAAAAAGCACACTGGGCTCCTTCAATCTTTAGAGCTACTGCTTGTGCATCATCTTCACCATGATCTGGTTCTGGTGCATTGTTTTTCATCCACTCAAAACACACACATTTGAGAACTCATATCATCTTATTCATATGTTGCGAGTTTTTTTCTTACCTTGAAGCTGATATTGTAAGCTGTGAAATTAGCTGCCAACACAGCAAAAGAGAAGCTATAGGCAGTGTCTCCTGCAGATTTTGATGTGTCATTCCATTCAATGGATGTGTTTTGATATCCTCTTCCTTGCATTAGAATATTTGTCTTGTTCTCATTATTTGTAACTTTTTCCCTGATTAATTAATATTTAACCAACCTTGTGTATAACTATTTGATATTACATAAAAAAAATATAAATCAGTTATTAACAAAAGCTTGGAGTTAAAGAGACGACCTGTAAACACCTGAATTGACGTTAAATCCGGTACAGAATCAATGGTTCTTTGAACATTGCTGAAGTTGCCAAAACCAATCAAATCAACAGTCAACACTCGTGAAGCCTCGTACATGTGTGTAAGCCTTGACTTCAATTTCTCACAACACTTTACTGGAACCCAAACCTTGTTTCAGTGATATTACCAAATTGCAAAAAAAAAGAAATGACAGAGAATCTAACTCGTCCCGGATTTTCCCGAGGATTGAAATTTTGAACTCGGATCGCCAGATTCCATCGATCAATTTGGTGTCGTCGGCGTTGATGAGGATCCGAGTTGCTCTCCTCCCCGCGCGTCTACCTCCGGAAGCTCCGGCGTTTAGATAAAGATAATGTTCCTTTTTTTTATCAACAGATGATGGTAATGTTCTATATTCGGATTTAGATGTGATCCTTCCTCCCTAGTTAAACCAAAGAACTCTACAAAGACCTAAAATCTTAATAGTTCTATAGTTTTTCTAGCCAATTTTTATTGAATTATATGAAGCATCTCTTTAAAAAGAAGTAATTCTCAAAGTACGTTGAACTGGTGAAAAGAAAAACCTCAAGTAAAACCCTGTGAAAGTACCTTTAAGATTCTTTTAATGGAAGCAAAACGTTATCGCTAGACGACGTGACAATACCTTCTTGAAACCTCCTTCCATTCACGGCCAATAACCCCACAAAAACGTAACCGAACCTCAAGCAAAACTTTAATCTTCATCTTCATCAGACACTCAAAAATAACGCCTTCAAAGGTGCCTCGATCAAAAAATCTTTATGTGTTTACATCGTTATAGAATATTGGAAATCATCCTTAATGATTGAAACCCAAATATCGAGGATCTCTTGTAACAGATTACTAAAATTCATGGATAAATGTTAATCAATTAACGTGTTTATTTATTAATATGGGTAATTAATAAGTTAAATAATTATTAATAAAAATAAAAGTATATAAATAAAAGCATATATTAAAAATAATACAGTGGCAATTCATTGTAAATACTCTTGAAAAAGAAGGACACCTCAAAAAAGGACCTTCTGTTTTAATAGTATTGATTTTCTTGTCATTGTCAGTTAAGCTAAAATTATCATAAAATGTTAAATCCAAGCGAAGTGAAGATAAGATTCGCAGTTGTTGAACCAAGCAAAAAAAATGTCTCATTTACAAACGAAGAGGGTAAAGTTATAATCTCACTTTTAAAAGATATCAACGGGCCGTCGTCTCCGGCGACGATGAAGTGGTTACTCGTCGCCGTGTTGACCGCTTTTACGATTTCTTCTTCAGTGACACAATCTCATATCCTCCGTGGATCTCCGGTCAATTCTCTCTGCGCTGACCTCGTTCATCCGGCCGGTTACTCCTGCACCGAACACACTGTAGTCTCATCGCTTTGTAGTCTCAGATCAAGATTTCTATTTGGATTGTGTACACTCACATATTTTTGTTCTTAGATTCAAACAAAAGATGGGTACATACTAGCTCTTCAACGCGTGGCTTCTCCCGCTCAGAATCTAACGCTTCAATACGGTCCACCTGTTCTGCTTCAGCACGGTCTATTTATGGTATCGTTTGCTTGCTGGATTAAAATTTCAAATTTTAAAATGGACAAAACTGGTAAATGTCTTTGTCTTCTTTTTGTGGCAGGCTGGAGATGTTTGGTTCTTGGATTCCCCTAAAGAATCATTAGGCTTCGTTCTTGCTGATTATGGGTTCGATGTTTGGATAGGAAACGTCCGTGGTACACGTTATAGTTATGGCCATGTAACTTTGTCTGAAACTGATAAGGTATGTCTAGATATGATGTGTATTTATTATATGCCTATTAGTATTTTTGAATGTGATGTTATACTTTTCTATATACAGGAATTTTGGGATTGGAGTTGGCAAGATTTGGCTATGTATGACTTGGCAGAAATGGTTCAGTATATGTATTCAGTTGCGAACTCCAAAATCTTCCTTGTTGGACACTCTCAGGGGACTATTATGTCTTTTGCTGCTCTTACTCAGCCACGTGTTGCGGAAATGGTGGAAGCAGCTGCGTTGCTTTCTCCAATATCGTATTTGGATCATGTCACAGCTCCACTTGTAGAAAGAATGGTATTTATGCATCTCGATCAGGTATTCTTGGCTCTTGAATGTCAATAGAAAAGGGATTTCAGAGAATTAATCAAGTTAACACATTGGTCGGTTCTCTTTCCAGATGGTCGTTGCTCTTGGCCTGCATCAAATAAACTTTCGAAGGTTGTGACTTTTGTGTGTGTTGGTATAGTGTGTATTTTCTTTACCTAACATCTTGTAGCTTGTACTCTGTGATCTCAGTGATACATTAGTTAAACTTGTTGACTCATTATGCGAAGGGCATATGGATTGCACTGATTTCCTATCCTCCATAACAGGTTTTCTCTTCTCTTCCTGTGATCTTTTTTTTAAATATTCGTTCCATAACTATGTTTGTGAGAGGAAAATAACAGAGAATTACTATAGAAAAATGTATAAAATAGTGGTAAGTGTTTGAGAATGTCCTGTGATAATGTGTATGTGTCTGATACCATGCGCCGTTCTAATCTTTCTTTTGAACTGATGTCAACAAATGGCAGGGAAGAATTGTTGTTTCAATGCCTCGAGGATAGAATACTATCTGGATTACGAGCCTCACCCATCATCTGTAAAGAACTTGCGACATCTTTTCCAAAGTAAGATGTCTACTCATTTGATTCTTGAGTCATTTTACATAGTTTGTATGTTTGTGTTCAATGGCCTTGGCTTTTACTTATCCACACTCCCTTTTTGATTTTGGACTCTAATACATTCAAGTGATTCGGAAGGGGAGCTTTGCAAAATTTGACTACGGCTTTCTAAAAAACATATTGACTTATGGAACAACGAAACCTCCGGAATTCGAACTTGGCCTCATTCCGGCATCATTACCAATATGGATGGGGTACGGTGGAAGTGATCTTTTAGCAGACGTGACAGATGTGGAACGTACTCTCGCCGAGCTACCTTCCAGACCAGAGTTGCTATATCTTGAGAATTATGGTCACATTGATTTTGTGCTTAGCACAAGTGCCAAAGAAGATGTGTATATGCACATGATTCAATTCTTATGGGCAAGGAAAAAGTCCAGTAGTTGGTAAACTACTAACTGCAAGGCTGGACGCCTTTCTTCTGTTACCTGTCTTCCCTACTTGGTGACGAGTGTGTACATGTGTATATATATTTCAAACTCAGTTGACTTCCATAAAATCGAACTAGATAGACTACTCCTGAATATCAATAGAAAATATAGATTGGTATACAGAAATGAGAGACAAACACAATGTAACTATTGTTTTGATATGATATTTATCCTTTTCTTCTTGTTGGTCACTCCTTCCTTTAAGCTTCTTTTCCTAGGTTCTCTATGCTTCTCCTCTCCATTTTTGGCTGCATTTTAAACCAATATTTTTAAATGGGCAGAATATTTAGGGTTATGGTGTAGGGAGTGTTTTCTTTTAAGTGGACACAACTGTTTGTTTCAGTGGACACAGACTAAACAAGGTCATATACTCTTTTCACTAAAGGTAGTTAGTGAAGATCGGTCTGAGCAGCTTGTTGAGTTGTTTACTCGTGTCCCTGCGTAAGTGGGAATCTTGGAAAACATAATTCGGCAAGAGAAGCGAAGAGAGGTTCTTCTCTTTATACAATAACGAGTTCCCAAGACTGAAGAAACCAAAGATCCATCTCAACACGTTATTAGAGTACACAAGACAAGCCCAAGACAAGACCAACAAGCCCATTCCTATGTTATAAACCCATGTATGTTAGGGTTCCTTTGCAAGTGAATCAAACAATCTTATTCAGTTCTTGAAGACAAACTAAAGTTCTTTCCTTTCTTGTTCTTTACTTCACAATAAAGCTCATTTGAGCTAATCTAGTTTATGTTTCAATAAAGTCTTTTAGACACATATCTATCTTGTTCTACAAACATCATCACACGTAACATACAAAAATTACCATGAATTTGAAGAAAAAAAAAAGAGACGATAGGAAGATGCCTTTGAAAGTGGAACCAGAAACTAACACTACGATGATCTGTTACGGCGGGTAAAAAAGATAAAAGGAATATCATTCTCTCTTCTTCCTTGCTTGAAAACGTATGTGCAGTGCAAAGCCCTTAGTATTCAAACTGATGTGGCTTGCTTTCTCATAACCTTTGGCTGATGTACATGTTCATGAAATATTTGGACGGGTTGGATCCACTTAAGATCACTGAAAAATTATAAAAACAAACTTAAGATGAAGTTGTACGTGTTTCACAAAAAAAAAAGATGAAGTTGTACGCTTTTTCTATAAGAGGAAACTGCGAAATTAATGACTGATCTAAGCTTACAGAAAGGAGACAGGACAATCACGATCCCGATTGGGTAGAGGAAGAATGTTGTTCGTTCCAAAAAAGGAAGCACTGAATTGGATTCATTCACAGCAAGCGATGTCAAAAAAAGTTGCACAGCAGATTATTTGTGAAAGGAAACATTGACAATTACGAGACTTACCGTCATATCCTAGGAAGTTAAGATAATGGTAATACGAAGCCCCGACCATGAAAAGCAAATTCGATAGCAGTAGAGGGATGAATCCGTGAGTTATCAGGAGTGGTGATAGAAAATAATGTACGACTGCAGCAACACAAGAAGAAACTACAAGTCATAGATGCAATCTTTTTTTTTTGCAGAGATTCTGTTTTGAGAACTGAGTGATGTGTTTGAAGATGGAATTACCGTAGAGTAGCACAAACATTGGAAAGAAGGAGTTGCAGTGAACATCAAATGTATACAGCCTAAAGAAGTATACATAGAAGGCAAGTCATCAACTTGTTAATGACAAGCTCACATGGACAGAGAGAAACAATGATATGGACTCATCTTAGAGAGACCAGTCAGTCAATAAACTTACCATTCAACGCGTTGTTCCACCACATGACTGTTTGGAGCCTCCTCACGCAGGTAAGAGTTCGTCAGAAACCTGATTATCCATACCTCTAGTTAGAGAGACATTGTAGGTTTGATATAAGAAACCAATCGAACTGCAATGGTATTATTACAAGGAAGGAAATTATACAGAAGGATTAAGATTCTTTCACTATAAATTTGATCAAATAAGCAATACGAAGATCAGACAAAGCCGCCCCTTATAAGAATGAGTAACAGTGGTACGGCAGTAATACCACAGACACATGGATGCAAACAAAACATTTAAGCGACGTAAGAGTTTGCACCAACAAATATTCATGTATAATGCACTGATAGAATATACTTACCAACAGCAAGTAGCTATAACTGCTCCCGTGATCAAGAAATGAATAAGGAAAACTGATACAACTACGAGGATAGCATGAGAGCTACTATGGTCATACCTAAAGCAGGGACGACAGGTTACAATCAAAAACAAAAGACAAAAACAGAACAAAATGAGGAGATACACAAAATACTTACGTGGCACAGTAGGCTAAAGTTGCAGTAATGAGGAGCATGCTACAGATCACAATAAAAGCAGGGTCATCACGTGCCCATTGGTTTTTCGTTTCTGAGAGAAAGAAAGAATGAGAGAAACTAAAAAGAAACTCACTTATAGTTACAATGCCATAACAAAGTTTTAGGTTCTTCTTAACAGGCACTAGCATTAAGGATATAGTATAGACCAAGAAATCCACAAATTGATGGTACACAAAAGATGATTGCAGTAGCATAATAAAGGCTTGCTAATGAAAGCTGGAGCTTACGCTTGTGATACTTAGTGTGTTGATAGCTGATGCCGCAGCGTTCACATACAAAATGGACAAGAATCAGAACTAGAATTCAAACTGACCAAGTAAAGCCTGAACTAAAACATTCCAGCTTCTCAAAAAGCATATAAGCATTGCACAAGTTAGGACAATCTCAAAGTCTATTCGAATCAGCTCTGTAGTAAAAAGCCTGCGTCACTATTCCAGTTCTGAAATTTGAGATACAAGACTTTTTATAGTTCTTCTACGTATTACCTTATCATTCTTTCAAATGCAAAAAACTTTAATGTAAAATATGTCATCAAAGTGGCTTAAAAAGAGGAAATCGAAAGACTTACACAACTTTGGGAGATGTACAAAGGTAAAGCATTTGCCAGAAAGTATATTCAATATCCATTTGTTGCCACTGCAATGGAGAAAAGATTATCACACACTCCAACATAATTTCCAGAAAGTAATCTACCACTTCAAAAATATGTATTTCTCATAATTCGATCTAAGAAATCTAAGTGATTTTTTTCGCAAACATCAGATGATGAAAATAGATCGATATCTGGGATCACGATTAGTAGAGAACCTTGACGATGCGACGAAAATACTGAAGGAACATTGGGTTAGCTCGGGATGAAGAAGAAGTAGAAAAAGAAGAGCGAGATCTGGAAGTTGTGGGTAACATCTTCGTCTTCTCCTTTCGTTGCTCTTTCGACTGATGCTGCTCTTCGTCTTCTTCGTTTGATGTAAGGATCTCTCTCTCTCAGGTTCCCTTTGGTTATTGTTCGGGTTTAGGGATTGATTAGCTTCCTCCGCACCCAAACGTTTCTTTATTTTTTTTTTCCCGTTGGGTATGTGTTTGATACAAAACCATTCCATAATCCCCCTTATATTAGTTGAAAATCATTTTAAAAATTGTAACTTAAAGTGTTTATTAATGGGAAATCGGCCAAGGAAATCGGGCAAAAAAACACCGAACTTTTCAGGAATCGTCAAAAGAAACCTAGACATATGGACTGGCCAAACAAAACACAAATTTTTCATTGACTTTAGAATTAATTAACAACTTGAGCTCAGAGGGGTATTTATTTTCATTTTATATATAAATAAATATTATTTTAATGTTTATCAGTTTAAATTTTTAAATATTTATATATTTATAAATTTTTATAAACACAACAGTCGAATAGTTTATGTGATGTCAAAATAGTAGCCCGTGCTTGTTATTAAACTTTTGAAAAATTAATATTAACTATTGATAGTTTGAATAATATTTCTTGTAACATGAAATTGTCTGTCAAATGTAAAAAAAAAATTAAATATTTTGATCAAATATGGTAAGATTTAGATACGTTAGAAAAAATATATTTGGTTATAAACATTAAACATTGATTTACAAATAATTCAAATATATTTTAATTTCAGTATTAAATTTTTTTGTTGAAAATAGTTAATAGCAACCAAAATGGTTAAACATATACTTTAAAAATTCTTGAAAAATATATAATCTTAGGTGAGATTTAATTACATTAAAATACTATTGAGTTACAAATATTTCATCTTGTTCTATAAATAGTTTAAAATATTTAAAATCTTAGCATATATATATTTTATTATTCAAAATAATTAATGGTAAGTTAAACATATACTTTAGGAATATTCAAAATATTGTTTAATGTCGAATTTAAACTTGAATTTCGTTCAAAATAATTAATCGTAACATTATCCAATTTTAATATTCTCAAAATAAATTTTAAATATGAATATTCCTAAAAATCAGCTATTTTTTTAGGAAATATATTAAATACGAAATTAAGTTAAATTGATTTAGGAAACTGTTTAATAAATAGAAAAAGACAATAATTCCTTAAATATATGTTCATTTAATGATTCATATAATTACTTCAGTGGCATACTATCTATTATATTAAAAGAGAAGTCATGACTCTTTTAATGTGTGATATTTTAAAATGGACCATTTCTTATACAATTATTAATTATGACTCTTTTAATGTGTGATATTTTAAAATGGACCATTTCTTAGACAATTATTAATTTTTTATTTGCATAATAATATCATAAAAATATTTTCTCCCTAAACAATTAATTTAAAGTGTTGTTAATGAAATATTTTCCTGATTTCTTTCCTAAACATATGTTTCCTTTTTGTTTTAACATGTGATATTTAATTTTGTTGATTAATTGTACCTTAAAAATAACCATGATTTTTTTTTTTAAAAAGAGCATTATAAAATGTATCTTTTCATCTAGAGTTCCAGAGCACTACGATACATATTCATATGGCTATTTGGAGCATATGATACAACAAAATATAAGACAATTAATGTAGATTAAATAAGGGGCAGGTATGCAGTAACATATACACATAAATAATCTATGTTACTTTATACTTTTTTCTATAATTTATAACAACAACTTCACTCGTCTCCGTGCGGATGTTTGCTTTAACTTTTGTTCAACGTAAATTCATAAATGGTTGGTTTTGTAAAAAAAATCTCATGTATATTTTTTATGTTTTGTAGTTTATAAAGTATGGCTGGGCGAAAAAACCGGATCCATAAAATCAAATCGGTCCCAATCTGAAAAAGTAGTATTGAACCTAAACCAAAATTGATTAAATATCCGAACGGATTCAAAATTTTAGTACTTAAAAACCAAAAACCGAATCCGACCCGATCTGAACCGAAGTATTTTGGGTACCCGAATATATCCGAAATAGATTTAAATACCTATATATACTAATAATTTTTAGATTTAATGTACATTAAAAAAATAATATATATATATTTTATTTTTTTCAAAATACTTGAAAATATATACAAATAGTCAAAAGTACATGTCTCAAATAGCTAAAACATACTTAAAACACTAAAAGTACTCAATATATATATTGATTCTCATTCCAAATATTCAAACCAAACCAATTTATATGTTAATTGTAGGTATTTTGACATATTCAATTCACATTTATATTTCATATATTTTTTATAGATTTTGAGAAATTTAAAATATATATTGAAGAATAATTTAAAAAAAAATGTTGTCTGAACCCGAACTGAATCCGCAAAAATCCGACCCGAACCTGAATCAAAATTAGAAATACCCGAATATGGCTAAATCTTTTGAACCCGAAACTCGAATAGACCCGAACCGAACGCCAGATGGGTATTAAACATCCATCCCTAATATAGAGTAGAATATATTATTTTATAATATATATGTTTCATAATAAAAAAAATTATTAGTACTTAATATTATATTAAACAATTTATAACTGATGTTAAGAAAAAGAAAAAGACTAATAATAGGAAAAGTCATATTAATTTGTTTGGTTTAGAAACGTTGAAAAATTTCCCCACAAAAAAACAGCCACTTCTTATTTGAGGTTAATATAATTGAATATATTAGTAATAAATATTGGAAAACAACATTATTTTATGTGTTATTTTAAATAAACTTTCCCTAGAAAGTTATGTTTCATTTTATTGCAGATTAACATTCTTTTGTGTGATTTTTACAAAATAAAATGGCTTTACATAATTATAAACTTCTAAATTACAGCTACATATAAATTTATTTTTTAATAATAAACCTTCATGTGTATTTTATTTAAATATATGTGAATGTTATTTTTTAAGAATTTGATTGCTCATTTTTCAAAATAACAAAAGTTAATACTTAACATTTAACTATTTACTTGATTGTCATTCTAAGAAACTAAAACTTTAATTTTTGATAAAATATATTCAACAGTCCAAATACTGTGAAGTGTTAGAGTCTCTTTAGACATAACAATAATTTTATATCTTACCAAAATTACAAGAGCATATTAAGTTTAACAATTAAACACAAATCTAACAAACAAAATATTTTAAAGAAGATAAAAGTTAAATGTGATAATTGGAAAAAAAGTTTGATTAAAAACAAGTAAACTATAACATTTTTTTTGAGTTTGAAAAGGTTATTACACGTTCCAAAATATGAAACTATAATAATATATACCATTTTCGAAATAACACACAAAATTTCAATGTAATTACAATAAAAACAAACATCCGCACAGTTGTGCGTCGAGATCTAGTTGTAATTAAAAGTGAAAACTAAGAGATATTTTATATTTGTACTTCTCTTTTAATAATATAGATGTTTTCGATGACTTGCCAATTTAGCACGCCGTCAGCAAATTTAATAGAAAAAAAATGATACCGTTAAATGTTGTTGTTAAGTCATTTTGAAATGAGATGAAATGACATCGAACCCAGGTTGCTTTGTTCAAATGGCAAGGTACATAACCACTAGGCTAAAGGCTCAATCAATGAAGTTACTAACACATTTAATTATATCTGGTACTAACTGAATATAAAAAATTATCTATAAACTTAAAAAGATCTTTAAAATTTCTAAAAACTGAAAATTAATTCCAAAAAAAGAAAATTTTCATTTTTCGGATTATAAAACAAATTTGAAAAAAAAATCGAAAAAAAATCCAAAAAGTTATAAATATTTCGAATCTGAAAACATATAATCAGAAACTATAAAAAATAAAATTTTTCTTATTATTATTTTTTATAGTTTCTGATTATATGTTTTCAGATTTGAAAATTTTTATCATTTTTTTTTTCGAATTATTTATTTTTTCAAATTTTCCTTTAATAATTTGAAAATGAAAAATTTATTTTTTGGCATTGTTTTAAAAAATATAATAATATAAAAAATATATTTATAGATTCTGATTATTTTCAGATTCGAATTTTTTTTATAACTTTTTTTTATTATTTTTCGATTTTTTTCTTTATTTTCAATTTTTTAATCCTAAAATGAAAATTTTCTTTTTTGCGGGATTTGTTTTTAAAAATGAAAATTTTGGAAGATTATTGATTTTTAAAGGAAAAACAAATTTTTTATTTTTAATTTCGGTCTTAAAATTAATTTTATAAAAAAAATTATTTATTTTTCAATTTTTTGGAATTTGAAAGACCTTTTAAATTTTTAGAGAATTTTTTATATTCAAAATCAATACCAAATAAAAGTAAACGTGTTTGTTCCTACATTGAATTTTGTCACTAGCTTAGTGCTAAAATACATTGTCATTTGATCCAAACAACCTGGGTTCGAACTCCGGTGTCTACCTATTTTTATTTTCAAATCATGTAAACCAAAACGACGTCGTTTCACTTAACGCGAACAATTAATGTTGGGTTAACGCTGTCTTAACTCTTGTTTAACAATGTTCTAATTTGGTCAGTCAAGTAAGTTTCTTAATAATCTAAATAAGTCAACAAAAGTTCAGGGTTTTATTGGTCAGACAAGTGTACAAGTTTCTTTTGGCAATTCTTGAAAAGTTCAGTGTTTTTTTGGCCGATTTCCCGTTTATTAATTAAAAAGAATTTATTACACTTAGACATACTTTCCCACATCTATCTATTTTATTAAAATTCAAGTACAAAATCGGAGTGTTTAGGGACTTAAATATGACTATTAAAAAAGTTTGGAGTGTTTGAAAACATAGATTGTTGTCTTTTAAATGAAAAATAAATTTGTTTGGAAATAAAGATAGTGGTATTAAGCAAAAAATAATGGACTTATGTTATTAAGCCTATTATAAAAAATATTTTCAATATATATATATATATATATATATATATATATATAAGAAAATACAATATAAAACCCAAATGGAAATACCAACTCAAATTATTCCTTTTTTATTAATCAAAGAGCAATTTGGGAAAGTAAACTTAAAGTTGTATGTTATTTACATGGGAGCCATGTAGACGTGGCAGCACCATGTATCAGAATGAATGTGGTGCTGCCACGTCTACATGGCTCCCATGTAAATAACATACAACTTTAAGTATCATACTCTCATCTACAACACTTTAATTTCATTGTTGAAATTATTGAGTCTGGAATTTAAAACCGCTCAAGTATTGCCATATATAGATCCACAATGATTGATATTTGACTAAAACTTTACTACCATATTAGTTTGTTTGGAATATGTATATATGTATAAGTTGTTAAATCAACCCAGCAAACTAACCGTAAATACATATGGTTGTTGATGAAAAATTACATGTATATTTTTCATTAATACTATTATAATCTACACCATTAACTATATGGTTTGTGAGAAACAAGTATATATATTTTATTAAATCAGACAGTGAGTGGAACATGTATATATGTATACATAGTAATAGAAGATCACATGTATATTATACTTTTAAATCAATACAACATGTGGCGGGACATCATTCTAATGGTATATGGTTAAGCTATTATCATATGTCATATGGTTTATAAGATTGTTAAATCAAACAAACAAATAAATTGAGTTAATGAAAAATAAAAAATGATTAAATATACAAAAAAACATCTGAATACTCTAGAATATTCGAAATAAATGTTGTTTGACTATCACTATTTGATTATATTACTTGGTCAAAGGTGTAATACTTTTAATTCCCTTATATTTGTTATTCTTGATCATTATGAATACAAAATTGAGAACTCATTCAATGTGATGAGTTAGATTGGTAATGTAAGATTATATTGCGGCTGTAATTATAGCTTATTATCAATGTTTTAAAAACTGGACCGGACATCGATTCGGCATAGTCACTGGTTGATTGGTCGAACCGGTTCAACCGGTCGAACCGGATTTTTTATTTATAATATATTTTAATATATATATATATATATATATATATTATAATTAATCATATATGAAAAACGTCTGATGAATAATAATTATAATATCTAAAATAGCATCATAAAATAGATGAATAGTGTCTGAATCTTTAATATAATAAATTAAATGAAAACATGAAAAAAAAATCAGGTGGAGAATAAATAAAATTAAAATATCTCAAATTTATTCAGCTGTATCATCTTGAGTGAATGACACTTCATCTTCGGTACCTCCTAAAACAAAACAAAAAAATATGAAAAATGAATGAGTTAAATAATAGACATCATAACCAAAATAACATATCGTTCAAAAATAAGATGCATCTACCGTTAAAGTTCAAGGTTTCAGAAGTTGCATCTTCTCCATCTTTTGAGTTTCTTCAGTAAGTGCATTCTCAAGTTCATCATAATCTAGTTCAGCTTCTCCACTTTCTTCTACTACCCAGAAATCAGTTTTATCAATGGACTCATAATCAATCGGATCATATGACCTCTTTCTTTTTGAGAACCTGAACATATGAACATTTAATAGTTATATACTTATATTCTATAATTTCATAGCTCTGTATTTGAACTTAAACTCACCTATCTTGCAGGCGCAAATTGTAATGAACGTAGACAAGATCATTGAGTCTTTGATGTTCCAATCTATTCTTTTTTGTGTGAATTCTTTCAAACACAGACCAATTACGCTCACAGCCAGATGATGATGCAGTTTGGCTAAGAATTCGAATTGCTAGCTTCTGCAAAACAGGAACATCATATCCAAAGAACTTCCACCACTCATCTGCAATTGAAAATTCTGCTTGAAAAATAATATTACAAAGTATTAAATAAAAACAAAGAGAAAAGTATATGCAAAGACATACCAGGACGAGTGGTTTTCGAACAACTTAAAGCTGATGAATGTGAGAAGCTTTTCCCACGTTCTCTGTACATTGTCATCCCCTCAAAGATCTTTGCGCTGTCAGACCCCTTTTGTTTTTCCATCAAATTTAACATCACTTTCAATATATCTGGCTTTTGTGAAAAGTTCTTTTGATCATACATGAAAGCTGGATTGAAGAAGTATGCTGCAGCATGAAGATCATGGCGCAACATTCTATCTGTTGCAGCAGCGTAATGGACAATACGAAGAAACCAGTCAACACGAGAGTGTTTCTTCGACGACTCTGTTTCAATCTTTCTCAAAGAATGGAACGTGAGGCGATTTGCTTGAGAAGAAAGTCTCAATAACTTTATTAATCAAAAACCCAATATAGAAGAACACAAACGTTCTCTATATATATTAGTCTAAAGATAACACCAAAAAGGAAAAAGGACTTATCTAAAATAAAAGACATGAAAGAATTGGAACATTACTCCAAACCTTTAGATAATAATAAAAGTAAATAAAATCACCGACAGAAAAGTAACTTGTGCTCCAAGAAAAGATATGCTACATCAGGTCCCCCCAGCTAAGAAAAAATTTGTCCCTGAATTTTCCACATCGTCAGCTGGATGAAATGGAGTAAGATGCTTCACATTGAAAACGTCTGCAGTGTTCATCGTAGCAGGAAGTTGAAGTCGGTATGCGTTAGAATTGATCTTTTCCAGAATCGTCAAAGGCCCAATTTTACGAGGTTTCAACTTGTTGTAAGTTCCAGGAGGGAACCTATCCTTTGTCAACACTGCCCAGACCTTGTCGCCAACATTGAACTGAAGCTCGCGACGATGAGAATCCACTGCAGTCTTGTACTTTGCTGTTGCTTCCTCCAAATTATCACGAACTGACCTGTGAAGTTCCACGAGAGCATCGACGAGATCACAGGCACGGCCATGGAAGCGAGACCTGTCCGGTGCAAGAGAAAGGTCCAAAGGCCCACGAGGAACCAACCCAAAGACAACGTGAAATGGACTGAAACCAGTACTGCGATTAGTTGCATGATTGTGAGCAAATTTAGCTTGACATAAAACAGAATCCCAAGACTTTATATTATCACCAACAAGGCAACGCAATAAATCACCCAATGCTCGATTAGTGACCTCGGTCTGACCATCTGTTTGAGGATGGTATGCAGAACTCATGTCCAAACTAGTGCGCAGAAGTTTCCAAAGAGATCTCCAAAAGTGACTCAAGAGCCGTGAATCACGATCTGACACAATAGACTGTGGCAAACCGTGGAGTTTATAAATTTTGCGAAAGTAGAGCCCAGCCACCTGAGTCGCATCAGTAGTCTTTTTACAAGGAACAAACCGAGCCATCTTAGAAAATCGATCGACCACGACCATGATAGAATCATGCCCCCGTTGCGTTCGAGGCAGACCCAGAACGAAGTCAACACTGATGTCAGACCATGGCTGTGATGGAATAGGAAGTGGCAAATAGAGACCGGCGTTTGTGGCATGTCCCTTGGAGGCCTGACAAACAACACAGCGCTGGACATAGCGTTCGACGTCGCGACGCAAAGACGACCAGTAATAAGATGATGAAACCAAGTGGAGTGTCCGATCTCTTCCAACGTGCCCTTCTTCATGTAACTCTTTAATTATCTGCAACCTAAGGCTGCACGCTGGAATGCACAGACGTGTACCACAAAAGAGGAAACCATCGAGTACAAAATAATCAGGACAACGCCCCTCAGAAGCATCCGACCACACCTTACCAAAAACAACGTCGGTAGGATAAAGCTCCGGCAAGACATGAAAACATGAACAGAAGTGTGTAATGTCGTAAGAAGTGTTTGACGTCGACTCAGAGCGCCGGAAACCTTATTTAGAACCCCCGCCTTATGCTTGATTACAAACGTAAATTGCTGGAGATACGCAAACCAAGACGCATGGCGAGCTGAAACCTTTTCCTGCGATCCCATATGTTTCAAGGCATCATGATCTGTAAACAAAACAAACTCACGATGAAAAAGGTAGTGACGCCAATGTTTGACGGCTTGAACCACATCATATAGCTCAACATCATAAGTACTATAGCGCCCTCGAGATCCCGCAATCTTCTCACTGAAGAACGCAATAGGCTTGCCATGTTGGCTTAATACAGCCCCAATGCCAGTTTTGGAGGCATCTGAATGGAGCTCAAATGGAATGACAAAGTTGGGTAAGGCCAGGACGGGAGCTGTAGTGAGTTTGTTCTTTATTTTCTGGAACGCCTCTTCTGCCGCAGGTGACCACACAAACTGACTCAGCTTGATACAATCGGTGATAGGTGACATTATGCTGCTGAAGTGTGCCACAAAACGTCTATAAAATGAGGCCAACCCATGAAAGCTTCGAACATCAGTAACTGACTTAGGTGTCGGCCAATTTCGTATTGCTTCGACCTTAGAGTTATCAACCTCCAAGCCACGACCAGAGATGATGTAACCCAAGAAAAGTACTTCTGCTACCCCAAAGGAGCACTTTTTGGTTGCGGCAAATAATTTCTCTCGTCGAAGAACCAGCAACACATCACGAAGATGACCCAAGTGATCAGCCAGAGAGGAGCTGAAAATCAGAATGTCGTCAAAATAGACAACCACAAATCGTCCAATAAAGGGCCTCAAGGCTTGATTCATTACACGCATGAACGTGCTAGGGGCATTAGACAAGCCAAAAGGCATGACCATCCACTCAAAGAGGCCTTCACGCGTCTTAAAAGCTGTTTTCCATTCATCTCCTGGCCGGATACGAATCTGGTGGTAACCGCTCTTGAACCAGTGACTGAAACTCAATAGGAACTGGAAAAAATATAGGTGATGTCGGAGGGGACGCAACGATAACCAACACCATCTCAGATGTTCGCAGTTCTTCTGTGAACTCTGACTTCGAAAGCAGGAATACTGAACGAGTTGGAGGAGTTGGTGGTGGAGGCGTCGGCGTGATGGCTGGTGTTGCAGTAGTAGGAACAGAATCATGTGATGGTACCAAGGTGATGCGCTTATTCTCGAAAGAGAACGAGTAAGTATTTGCACGTCCATCATGTGTAGTGTGACGGTCATACTGCCATGGTCTCCCGAGTAACATGTGGCATGCGTCCATGGGGACAACATCACAGGTCAGTGTTGGGGTCAAAAACGGTTATCTCGAAATCAACGGCTAAGACTATTTGTCGTACGAAAAATCCTCCGAAGAATGCACACGAACACCCGCAAACTGAAGGAAACAAGCAGACCGCAGCCTGCCCCTAGGCGCCGGGCGCCTAGCGCCCGAGCTGCCTCTAGGCGCCGGGCGCCTAGCGCCCGTGCTTGCCTCTAGGCGCCGGGCGCCTAGCGCCCGTGTAGAAACCCGTTAAAAAAAAAAAAAAAAAAAGTATTATTATTTAGTGGTCGTACCCCGGGCGATGGATGGTCGAAGAATTGATCATGAGTGAACCTTAAGCTGCTGGACCATGTTTAGAAAAGTGTTAGGTTGATCAGAAGGATGTTTTGGAAGCATAACATTTTTGGAAGCACGACAGTTTAGAAGCTCGACGTTTCAGAACCCGACGTTTTCTTAGCAACGAAGTTTTCTCCAAAACTTTGTATCTATCAATAAAATATCATTTGGGAGATATTATAAGTTGGAAGTAGGACGGGAAGTAAGCACGACGGGAAGTAAGCACGACGGGATCGAAGCATGACGGGAAAACCCGAAGTTGGGCGAAAACCCTAATTTCGGTATTATCGATTTTTCGAGGAAGCCGGAGGCTCGGGAAATATTTTTCCGTCAAGGTCAGGATCACTTGGAGTTTATTAAAAATATTTATCTCATCAGAACGGGCGTAGAAAAATATTCGGGATTGATCACGGGACGAAAATTCACCGGAAGGGTCGAAATCAGTCGAACGGACCGAGAAGCTCGAGGTGGCCTTATCTGTGAGATAAGGACGTGATCTAACCTTCCTGGCATGGTATGTGGCAAGGGAAGCAGGAGGTGTTGAAGCCCAGGAGAGCACAGCATGCTGATTGACACCCAGAAGCACGAGGTGCCGTGAAACCTGCGAACGGAGCATGCTGAGCGACATGTGTGCGCTGAGTGTCAAACTGGATGACTTCAGGACGTGGATGAGACATCTGGATGGCGTGGTGTCACTCTGCAGGACATCCTGGTCATGCCATCAGACATGTGGAGCACGAGGTGTCGCGACGCATGCGTCCGGAGCCATGCGAAGCGACACACGGGCTGCCACACGGCTTGTTTCTGATTGGTTGATGCATCCTATATAAACCCCACGACCCCAGCTCATTTCAAACCATCCAGCAAACCTGAAACTCAGAGAAAACATGAGAGAGAAAGCTAGAGAAAGAAAGTTCGAGTTTCGATCATTTTCGAGTCTTTTTCGGCAGTTTTCGAGAACAGTTATTCTGCTCGATTCGAGTCTACATCTAAGAGAGGTTCTGCTCGACTCAAGATCAGTTCAGAAGTGGGTCTACTTGTGAAGGTCAAGAAAGGGTTCGGAACGCAGAAGACGGGTTCGGGGTCAAGGCCACGGTCAACCGAAAACAGTGAGTTATAATCAATTGTTTGCTAAGCTGTTTTTATGCAGGTTCCCATTACTTGAAAGTTGGATCATGGCAGGAGGCCAGGTCTAAACTGAGTAATGGTTTGTTTAGTTGATAGTAATGGTTAAATTGATTGAGTTGATAGCATGCTTAGTTATTATTTGAGAACCGTAGTAGCATGCTAATAGTTAGGTTGATTGGTTAGCAATTTCTGATTGCTTAGATGATATCGTTAGGTTGTGGATAGTTAGATATTCTGGAATTAGTCTTTATGCTAGATTCTAGAATATATTTGATTGTGTTTGGTTGTGGTGATTGTGTGAAACCTTGGTTATATTACTGGGTTTTGGTATTTGTTTTGTATTGGCCGACAGCATTGTGTAACCCACATTGCTAGGCATGTGTAGGGGTGAGTTAGTGTTCCTTCAGACCTCGTACCCAGCGGGTTCAAGGAAACCCCTTATTCGCTGGATCGGGAAGACTCAGAGAGACGGGGTCATGGCCTAGGGCTGAGTGATTACACGACGGTGTAATGTGGCAGTGACCCGATGGACTGTGGGCTGTCGCGCGGTGACCCGATGGACTGTGGGCCGCGGTCGGTTGAAAGTTCCTTCTTCCTGGCCTGTGTGGTGGGAAGTTAGGATATTGCCGATAGTGAAGGAGGAACCTAACGTCACCGGGGCCCGAGTTATAGTTATATAATTTATAAAGGGATTTGGTAAACCCTAGTTTATTGGGATATCGATTTACAAAGACTATATTATAGTATCGATATTTTACTCGTATTATTTTACTACGGGTTTTAGATTTCGGTTATATTATTGCTGCTATTTCTGATATGCTTTTAGGTGAACCTCTCGCTTTAGATTGTTTGGGGTGGGATAGCGAGGGGTTGTATTTGTTTAGTTGGGGATTGTAACTCACTGAGTAATACTAGATTACTCACCCCTCACTCTTTATTGTTTTCAGGTAACCAGTAGTTTGTAGCGGTCGCGGGAAGCTAGGCGGGCTGGTGTAGATTTTGCATCTTTTTGCTTGCGACGTTTTCAGACTATACGTATGTATCTTTTGCTCGATGGCATGCCACTACGCTTATAATATTTTGTGTGTTGTGAACGGAATATGATATAAGATAAATAAATCGATGTTTTATGTAAATGCCTTGTTGTTTCTGATATTAGCTTTGTCCAAGCTAACACAACGCCAGGTCGGAGTACGGGTTGAGAAGCCTTAGGCTTTGATCTGACGGGACGTGTTAGCGGGTGAACTAGCCAAGTCACGAATTGCACTTTTTGTGACAAGGCTGGAACGCCCCTAGCCCGTCATGTAGCGCTCCCGGACCTTGGTAGAAAGTCAGCCGTCGGTCATGTTCTTGTTTGATTGTTGGCCGGTGGTTCGACCTATGCCTAGAACGGTTCGGGGGTGTTACAGAGGTGGTATCAGAGCATGGTTACGTCCATGCGTGACACAAGTGTTTTCAATGTTTTATCGAGTCAAAAGAGTCGCAAAAAGATGTTTTAGGAAACCAGCCGCTTCCCGCATTAGGTTTAATTAGGAATAGGACTTACCCTTTTATGTGTGTGCAGATGGCTAATCGCGGGATAGGTGATGATGGACGAGATCGGATTTGGGGAGAGGGTAGGGTCTCAACAGGCAGAGGATTGGGTTACAGATCAGAGCAAGAGAATGGAAATGGCGTTAGTGAAATGTTTGGACACGACAGGAGCCCTCTGCAGAGAACAAGATCTTTTCCGGTGTATGGTAACAGGACCCGAGCAGCCAGTTTGGCGAGCGTTAGTCCAAGTCGTAATCAGGAGCAGAGACAGCAGCAAGATCAATCTGCTCAATCAAACCCGAGGACAGATCAGAACCGTGCCACAGAGAGACCACAAAATCAAGGAGCAGAAAACACTTTGAAGCTGTTGCACGACGTGATGACCCAGGCACTTACTAACCAAAGCACACGTACTGATACCCCTGAAGTTTCCAAGCTGTTATCTACCATGAAGAACATCGGATCCTACAGATACAAGGGAGGATCAGATCCTATTGAAGCTCTCAAGTGGATTACTATGATGGAGAAGAATTTTGAAGCCATGGAGTGCCCAAAAGAATATATGAAGAAGATCGCAGTGTACTATCTTGAAGGAGATGCAACCGGATGGTGGGACAGCATAGAGAGGCAGCATGGACACACTATCACATCATGGGAATCATTCAAGGGAGAGTTCGAAAGGAAGTACTTTCCTCCTGAAGCAAAGCATCGGTTGGAGCGTCAGTTTATGAACCTTGTCCAAGGAGATAGGCCAGTGAGGAGTTATGATTCTGAGTTCACAAGGTTGAGACAGCATGTTTTTGATGGACGTGAAGATGAAGGAACGATGATCCGTAACTTTATGTACGGATTAAAGCCGGAGATTGGAAGTCGTTTAGCTGGAAGCAACTTTAACAGCTTATCCGATCTGGTGGAAAAGGCTGTTAATGTTGAGACTGCGGTAGAGACAGAAAAGATGGTTACACAATATTCTGGGAGACACCCCAAGTTCAACCAAGGAGAAAGGTCAAATTTCAAAGGTCAAAGGTTTAACAAAGGCAAAGGGCGAGGATTTGGAGTCCAAGGCAATTATCGTAGTAACTCTGGAATCTGTTACACATGTGGTCAGCCGGGACACATATCAAGAGCCTGTCCCAACAATCAGCGGAACAACCAGCGGGGTAACCAGCAGGGTTATCCACAGAAAAGGATCAAGGATGTGACTTGTTTCTCTTGCGGAAGGAAGGGCCATTATGCTTCGTCATGTCCAAACAAGCCAATCCCTGCGACCCCTCTCGCGATCCGAGCTCCTCCTAGCCGCCCAGCAATTGAGCCAGCACCAAAGAAGCAAAACCTAGGAGGTGGAGTTTATGCTTTAGAAATAGAGAGTCGTGACAATGCAGGACCTTCCCACGGTCCCATTACAGGTATAGTGGGTGTTCAACCTCCTCTTTTAGTGTATGGAATTTAGTTAGGATTCTGGTTATCTTGCTTGATCGTTAGGTTGCGCGTTTAGAAATATTTTTATTGTGATTGTGTGAGCTTTGATTAGTATTGTTGTGATTGAGATATTGTGATTGAGATATTGTTGATTAAGTTACTGTGGCAGGAACCATACATGTTGCTGGTAAACCCACTCATGTATTGTTCGACTCGGGGGCAACACATAGCTTTGTGACCCCTGAAGTAGCTGCCCAGTTTTGGGATTGTTTTGTGATTGACAGGGTAAGCGTGGCAGTCTTGACCCCTGCGGACCGAACCCTTCAAGCGGATCAGTGTATCAAGAATGTTCCATTGGTTATTCAAGAGAAAGAGTTCGTGGCAGATTTGCTAGTCGTGCCTTTGGAAGGGTACGAAGTCATCCTTGGAATGGACTGGTTATCGAGATACGAAGTTCAGATTGATTGTGGAAAAGGGAGATTGCTGTTCGGCAGAGGCAAACGTCCAGAGATGGTATACTATGGAATCAGTCCTAGTATGACCGTGTCACTGATAGCAGCATTGAGAGTTCAAGATTTGTTTCAAGACGGGGAAGTGTATTTGGTAACTTTATCGGTTAGTGGAGGAGCCACTGACGATGAAGTTAAGGTGGAAGACATAGACGTAGTCAAGGAGTTTGAGGATGTATTTGCACCGCTAAAGGAATTACCTCCACCTCGGAGTAATCCCTTTACCATTACCTTGGAGCCTGAAGCAAGACCTATTGCTAAGGCACCGTATCGGATGGCACCAGCAGAGTTAGCTGAGCTAAAGAAACAATTGGAAGATCTATTGGAGAAGGGATTCATCCGATCAAGTTCCTCACCTTGGGGAGCTCCTGTTTTATTTGTGAAGAAGAAAGACGGAAGCATGAGGTTGTGTATCGATTACCGCGGTATCAATAACATCACCATCAAAGACAAGTATCCTCTTCCGAGGATAGACGAGCTGTTGGATCAACTTAAAGGAGCAAGTTGGTTTTCGAAGATTGATTTGGCATCAGGGTATCATCAAATTCCCATTGCTGAGTCAGATACTATAAAGACGGCATTTCAGATGAGGTATGGGCAGTACGAGTTCGTGGTTATGCCCTTCGGTCTCACCAACGCCCCTGCAGCTTTCATGCGTTTGATGAATGAAGTGTTTCATGACTACCTCGACAAGTTCGTGATCATCTTCATTGACGACATCCTGGTGTATTCGAGAAGTGAGGAGGAGCACAAAGAGCATCTGAGACTAGTTATGGAGAGATTGCGAGACCAGAAGCTATTTGCCAAGTTCAGCAAATGTTCGTTTTGGAAGAGAGAGATTGGGTTTCTTGGTCATATAGTATCAGGAGAGGGCGTGGCTCCTGATCCAGAGAAGGTCCAAGCCATACGGGAATGGCCTAGACCTACCACAGTGACGGAAGTGAGAAGTTTTCTCGGACTCGCGGGCTATTATCGGAAGTTTGTTAAGGACTTTTCCTCCATTGCAAAGCCCTTAACTAAACTGACCGGTAAAGGAGTACCTTTCCTTTGGGTGGAAGCAACAGAGAATGCATTCAAGACGTTGAAAGAAGCTCTCACCACCGCACCGGTGTTAGCTTTGCCCGAGCAAGGAAAACCTTACACGGTTTACACGGATGCTTCACGAGTTGGGCTGGGTTGTGTTCTTATGCAAGATGGGAGAGTTATTGCATATGCCTCGCGACAACTACGGAAGCATGAAGATAACTACAGCACACACGACTTGGAGTTAGCGGCAGTGGTGTTTGCTTTACGAATTTGGAGATCATACTTGTACGGGGAAGAAGTGGAGGTATACACAGACCATCAAAGTCTTAAATACCTTTTCACTCAGCCAGATCTCAACCTGCGCCAGCGTAGATGGATGGAGTTTGTAGCTGACTATGACCTGAAGATTCGTTACCATCCTGGTAAAGCGAATGTTGTGGCGGATGCCTTAAGCCGAAGGAAGATGGATGCAGATTTAGAGAAAGAAGTGGAGTTGTTGAATCAAGAGTTGAAGCAAGTGAAGTTGGTTGCTTTGGAAGGACAGACAAGTGAACCATTGGGAGTACAAGCAGTGAATCAAGCCAGCTTGATTCAGAAGATTCGAGAGGAGCAACTTAAAGACGAGAAGCTACAGAAGATTGCTGAAGAACTCAGAGGGCAAGATGGACCAAATAGTGCTGGCTACTACTTGGCGGATGATGGAACTTTACTTATCAATGGGAGGATCACGGTCCCAAAAGGAGAAGGGCTGAGAGATGAGATACTAAGGGTCGCACACCATTCTTTACTTAGTATCCATCCTGGAAGTTCGAAGATGTACCGAGACGTGAGAAGATACTATCATTGGCCGGGTATGAAGAGATCGGTAGCACAATGGGTTGCGCAGTATGCAACATGTCAGCAAGTCAAAGTTGAGAACCAAGTTCCAGGAGGACTGTTGCAGAGTCTTCCGGTACCACAGTGGAAATGGGACTCGATTTCCATGGATTTCATTACCGGTTTACCCACTGCTCCAGGTAGATCGAACAACTCAATCTGGGTGATTGTGGATAGGTTAACCAAGGTCACACACTTGTTATCTATGCGGGATACGGATAAAGTTGAAGTACTGGCCGAGCTGTACATCAACGAAATCATGAAGTTACATGGAGTACCTTCAGACATCGTCTCAGATCGTGACCCTAGGTTCACCGCAGCATTTTGGGAAGCATTACAGGAAGCCTTGGGGACGAAATTGTTTAGAAGCACGGCGTTTCATCCAGAAACAGATGGCCAAACGGAGAGAACTATTAGAACAATCGAGGACATGCTTCGGATGTGTATTCTCGATTGGGCAGGAAGTTGGGAGAAGCATTTACCGTTGGTTGAGTTCTCATACAACAACAGTCATCATGCGAGCATAGGGATGTCACCTTATGAAGCTTTGTATGGAAGGCCATGCAAGACACCTTTGTGTTGGACGGAAGTGGGAGAAAGAAGAATGTTTGGATCGCCGATCGTTCAAGAGACTACAGTAAAGCTGGAGACGATTAAGACCAACATGAAGAAGGCTCAGGACCGTCAGAAGAAGTACGCAGACCAGTCAAGGAGAGAGGTAACATTTCAGATAGGAGATTGGGTCTATTTGAAGGTTACAGCACAGAAAGGGAAGGACAGATTTGGAAAGGTTGGGAAACTCGCGGTCAGATTCATTGGTCTGTTCAAGATAATCGGGAGAGTTGGTGAGGTAGCTTACCGTTTGGATCTGCCTGAAGATATGCATCTACATCCAGTGTTCCATGTCTCCATGCTTCGGAGACATATACGAGATCCAAATGCTGTAGAGCCAGAGAGAATCGAGGAACTAAGGTCAGATCTTACATATCCAGAAGGACCGATCCGATTGGGAGAAAGGCGTATTAGAAGACTGAAGAATCGTGAGATTGCTCAAGTACAAGTTTTCTGGGGGAGACGAAACAGGATTCATGTTACTTGGGAGGATGAAGAGAGATTTAAGGTCGACCACCCTGAGTTTTTCCGAGAAAATGTTGTGATGGAGGAAGGAGGCCCCTCAGAGGCTTAGAATTCGAGGACGAATTCTGTTAAGGGGGGAAGAATGTAGAAACCCGTTAAAAAAAAAAAAAAAAAAAAGTATTATTATTTAGTGGTCGTACCCCGGGCGATGGATGGTCGAAGAATTGATCATGAGTGAACCTTAAGCTGCTGGACCATGTTTAGAAAAGTGTTAGGTTGATCAGAAGGATGTTTTGGAAGCATAACATTTTTGGAAGCACGACAGTTTAGAAGCTCGACGTTTCAGAACCCGACGTTTTCTTAGCAACGAAGTTTTCTCCAAAACTTTGTATCTATCAATAAAATATCATTTGGGAGATATTATAAGTTGGAAGTAGGACGGGAAGTAAGCACGACGGGAAGTAAGCACGACGGGATCGAAGCATGACGGGAAAACCCGAAGTTGGGCGAAAACCCTAATTTCGGTATTATCGATTTTTCGAGGAAGCCGGAGGCTCGGGAAATATTTTTCCGTCAAGGTCAGGATCACTTGGAGTTTATTAAAAATATTTATCTCATCAGAACGGGCGTAGAAAAATATTCGGGATTGATCACGGGACGAAAATTCACCGGAAGGGTCGAAATCAGTCGAACGGACCGAGAAGCTCGAGGTGGCCTTATCTGTGAGATAAGGACGTGATCTAACCTTCCTGGCATGGTATGTGGCAAGGGAAGCAGGAGGTGTTGAAGCCCAGGAGAGCACAGCATGCTGATTGACACCCAGAAGCACGAGGTGCCGCGAAACCTGCGAACGGAGCATGCTGAGCGACATGTGTGCGCTGAGTGTCAAACTGGATGACTTCAGGACGTGGATGAGACATCTGGATGGCGTGGTGTCACTCTGCAGGACATCCTGGTCATGCCATCAGACATGTGGAGCACGAGGTGTCGCGACGCATGCGTCCGGAGCCATGCGAAGCGACACACGGGCTGCCACACGGCTTGTTTCTGATTGGTTGATGCATCCTATATAAACCCCACGACCCCAGCTCATTTCAAACCATCCAGCAAACCTGAAACTCAGAGAAAACGTGAGAGAGAAAGCTAGAGAAAGAAATTTCGAGTTTCGATCATTTTCGAGTCTTTTTCGGCAGTTTTCGAGAACAGTTATTCTGCTCGATTCGAGTCTACATCTAAGAGAGGTTCTGCTCGACTCAAGATCAGTTCAGAAGTGGGTCTACTTGTGAAGGTCAAGAAAGGGTTCGGAACGCAGAAGACGGGTTCGGGGTCAAGGCCACGGTCAACCGAAAACAGTGAGTTATAATCAATTGTTTGCTAAGCTGTTTTTATGCAGGTTCCCATTACTTGAAAGTTGGATCATGGCAGGAGGCCAGGTCTAAACTGAGTAATGGTTTGTTTAGTTGATAGTAATGGTTAAATTGATTGAGTTGATAGCATGCTTAGTTATTATTTGAGAACCGTAGTAGCATGCTAATAGTTAGGTTGATTGGTTAGCAATTTCTGATTGCTTAGATGATATCGTTAGGTTGTGGATAGTTAGATATTCTGGAATTAGTCTTTATGCTAGATTCTAGAATATATTTGATTGTGTTTGGTTGTGGTGATTGTGTGAAACCTTGGTTATATTACTGGGTTTTGGTATTTGTTTTGTATTGGCCGACAGCATTGTGTAACCCACATTGCTAGGCATGTGTAGGGGTGAGTTAGTGTTCCTTCAGACCTCGTACCCAGCGGGTTCAAGGAAACCCCTTATTCGCTGGATCGGGAAGACTCAGAGAGACGGGGTCATGGCCTAGGGATGAGTGATTACACGACGGTGTAATGTGGCAGTGACCCGATGGACTGTGGGCTGTCGCGCAGTGACCCGATGGACTGTGGGCCGCGGTCGGTTGAAAGTTCCTTCTTCCTGGCCTGTGTGGTGGGAAGTTAGGATATTGCCGATAGTGAAGGAGGAACCTAACGTCACCGGGGCCCGAGTTATAGTTATATAATTTATAAAGGGATTTGGTAAACCCTAGTTTATTGGGATATCGATTTACAAAGACTATATTATAGTATCGATATTTTACTCGTATTATTTTACTACGGGTTTTAGATTTCGGTTATATTATTGCTGCTATTTCTGATATGCTTTTAGGTGAACCTCTCGCTTTAGATTGTTTGGGGTGGGATAGCGAGGGGTTGTATTTGTTTAGTTGGGGATTGTAACTCACTGAGTAATACTAGATTACTCACCCCTCACTCTTTATTGTTTTCAGGTAACCAGTAGTTTGTAGCGGTCGCGGGAAGCTAGGCGGGCTGGTGTAGATTTTGCATCTTTTTGCTTGCGACGTTTTCAGACTATACGTATGTATCTTTTGCTCGATGGCATGCCACTACGCTTATAATATTTTGTGTGTTGTGAACGGAATATGATATAAGATAAATAAATCGATGTTTTATGTAAATGCCTTGTTGTTTCTGATATTAGCTTTGTCCAAGCTAACACAACGCCAGGTCGGAGTACGGGTTGAGAAGCCTTAGGCTTTGATCTGACGGGACGTGTTAGCGGGTGAACTAGCCAAGTCACGAATTGCACTTTTTGTGACAAGGCTGGAACGCCCCTAGCCCGTCATGTAGCGCTCCCGGACCTTGGTAGAAAGTCAGCCGTCGGTCATGTTCTTGTTTGATTGTTGGCCGGTGGTTCGACCTATGCCTAGAACGGTTCGGGGGTGTTACAGCCCGTGCTTGCCTCTAGGCGCCGGGCGCCTAGCGCCCGTGCTTGCCTCTAGGCGCCGGGCGCCTAGCGCCCGTGCTTGCCTCTAGGCGCCGGGCGCCTAGCGCCCGTGCTTGCCTCTAGGCGCCGGGCGCCTAGCGCCCGTGCTTGCCTCTAGGCGCCGGGCGCCTAGCGCCCGTGCTTGCCTCTAGGCGCCGGGCGCCTAGCGCCCGTGCTTGCCTCTAGGCGCCGGGCGCCTAGCGCCCGTGCTTGCCTCTAGGCGCCGGGCGCCTAGCGCCCGTGCTTGCCTCTAGGCGCCGGGCGCCTAGCGCCCGTGCTTGCCTCTAGGCGCCGGGCGCCTAGCGCCCGTGCTTGCCTCTAGGCGCCGGGCGCCTAGCGCCCGTGCTTGCCTCTAGGCGCCGGGCGCCTAGCGCCCGTGCTTGCCTCTAGGCGCCGGGCGCCTAGCGCCCGTGCTTGCCTCTAGGCGCCGGGCGCCTAGCGCCCGTGCTTGCCTCTAGGCGCCGGGCGCCTAGCGCCCGTGCTTGCCTCTAGGCGCCGGGCGCCTAGCGCCCGTGCTTGCCTCTAGGCGCCGGGCGCCTAGCGCCCGTGCTTGCCTCTAGGCGCCGGGCGCCTAGCGCCCGTGCTTGCCTCTAGGCGCCGGGCGCCTAGCGCCCGTGCTTGCCTCTAGGCGCCGGGCGCCTAGCGCCCGTGCTTGCCTCTAGGCGCCGGGCGCCTAGCGCCCGTGCTTGCCTCTAGGCGCCGGGCGCCTAGCGCCCGTGCTTGCCTCTAGGCGCCGGGCGCCTAGCGCCCGTGCTGCCTCGGGTCCTTGAGCGACAATCTTCCGTGCACGAGTCCTCGCGGAATGAATCATTAGGATTCCGCATACAAAGCTTCCGTTCTTACTCTGAATTAAAAACCGTCGATAACACTTCGGAAACTCGTAAGATATCAACGGAAAGAAAGATCTTAAATCGTTCATACGAAACGATGATGGTTATCTAAGACACCACACATCTCAACTCTACGAAGGATTGGAGATCTTCCGAAGAAATCGTAAAAAACAGCAGAAGTCCTCGAAACGGCCCGAAAGGGACCAAACGCGATCGGACAACCCGTTTACGATTATCTAAGATAGGTACGGCGATTTACGCAACAAAATAAATCCTAAGTTTCCGGAAGGATAAATGTCAAGTTTCCCGAAGATAAACATGAAGGTCGACGAAAATGGAAAAAGCCCGCCTTGCGGCCCAGGAGGAGAATAGACCGTCATAGGAAGGAGTATATAAAGGAGCTTAGGGAGACAAAGGAGGGCAGAGCGAAAATCAGCGAGAGGGAGACCAGATCCGAAATCTAGGGTTTTTAGAGAAATTCCTGCTAGCTTAGGGAACTTAGGGCTTAGCAGGCTAGACTAGCGGAGCAAGACTTAGAACGTCTTGTCTCCTATTTTTCCGTTGTTTCCTCTTTAGCGTATTTCTACTTCCTGTTTTTCGGAAGAATATTGTACCCATCTTATCATCAGTTTAATAAACGCCTTAGCGCGACTTTTCCGCATTGTTATCTTTTTATCAATTTCGTTTGGTTGTCGCAGAGAATCCGAGCCTTCAGGGAAAACTAGGTTTACTTAGTTTTCCTCCGATAAAACTTAACTAAAATCGACAGTGCGAATTTCGGTTCCCACAGTTTGGCGCTAGAAGGAGGGGGGTCGGATTCTCTTACTCAAAAACCTACGATTGATAACGACAGCATGGCCACATCACCTGTCCGCAACATCATGTCATTCGGGGACGGAGCAACGGCTGGTCAAGCCAAACCTCACGACGAACTCCTCGTTATCAGACTAACGATCCAGGACATCGACGTAGCAAGAATATTGGTCGACACCGGTTGCTCGACAAATATTATATATAGAAACACTCTCGAGAGGATGGGACTCGACCTAAGCGTTATCACGGACGATCCCAATCCAATAATCGGACTCTCAGGAAACATCACAATGACCCTCGGCTCGGTCGATCTCTCGGTCAGAGCCGGAAGCGTCACAAAGATGGTGGGATTTTTGGTAGTCGACGGCCCTGCAGCGTATAACGCGATCGTCGGGACTCCGTGGTTAAATTCCATGCAAGCAATACCCTCGACTTTCCATCTCTGCCTTAAATTTCCATCCCTCCTTGGGGTCAAAACAATACAAGGAAATCGTAAGGCGTCGCAAGTCTGCTTAGCCGCTGGGTTAAAACGAAAAAACTCCGAGTCCGAAACTAACTCAAAAAAGCAAGCAACCCACGAATCAGCGTCGCAAGACCCTCCAGAAATCATCTGGCAGTCGCGAAAAGCTGAAGCCCTGGAAGGGAAACGTGAGCCCACTTGCGAACCAGTTATTTCGGTCTGCCTCGACGAGACTAGCCCAGAACGATGCGTGGAGATTGGGGCCAATCTTCGCGATCCTTTAAAAGCAGAACTCATCGCATGTCTCAAGAAGAACCTAAATACGTTCGCCTGGGCTGCGGAAGATATGCCGGGAATCGACATCAACATAACATGTCACGAACTCAACATTGATCCAACTCATAAACCCGTGAAACAAAAGAGGCGAAAGCTAGGTCCTGAACGGGCGACCGCGGTTAATGAGGAAGTCGAAAGACTCCTCAAAGTCGGATCAATAACAGAAGTAAGATATCCCGACTGGCTCGCCAATCCCGTCGTCGTCAAGAAAAAGAACGGAAAATGGCGAGTGTGCGTCGATTTCACTGACCTCAACAAAGCGTGTCCGAAGGACTGTTTTCCGCTCCCGCACATCGACCGTCTAGTCGAAGCAACCGCGGGAAACAAACTTCTATCGTTCATGGATGCGTTCTCCGGATATAATCAGATCATGATGAATCCCGACGATCGCGAGAAGACAGCATTCATTACCGACAGAGGAACCTATTGCTACAAAGTAATGCCTTTCGGCCTAAAGAACGCCGGCGCCACATATCAACGGCTCGTCAATCGAATGTTTGCTGAACAACTCGGAAAAACCATGGAGGTGTACATCGACGATATGCTGGTAAAATCTCTCGACGAACGCGACCACGTACTCCATCTAGAGGAATGCTTCGAGAGATTAAACCAACACAACATGAAACTGAATCCAGCTAAATGCAGATTCGCCGTAGCATCGGGCGAATTTCTCGGATACCTCGTAACATTCCGCGGAATAGAGGCTAATCCAAAACAAATCAACGCACTGATAGAAATGGCCTCCCCGAGAACCAAGCGGGAAGTTCAAAGGCTGACCGGACGAGTCGCGGCCTTAAACCGGTTCATCTCGCGGTCCACGGATAAGTGCCTCCCTTTCTACGAAACTTTGAAGGGGAACAAAAAGTTCGAGTGGTCAGAGGATTGCGAGAAAGCTTTCCAACAGCTAAAACAATATCTGGCCACACCTCCTATCCTCGCGAAACCCGTAGTCGGAGAACCCTTGTTCCTCTACATCGCAGTGTCCGCGTCAGCAGTCAGTGGCGTTCTGATTCAAGAAGAATTCGGAGAACAGAAGCCGGTCTTTTACATTAGTAAAACGTTGCTGGATGCCGAAACTCGGTATCCGCTAATGGAAAAGTTGGCACTCGCCGTTATAACCTCGGCAAGAAAACTTAGACCGTACTTCCAATCTCATACCATCGTGGTGCTTACCACTTTCCCGCTACGGACGGTTCTACACAGTCCAAGCCAGTCCGGTAGACTCGCGAAGTGGGCAATCGAACTAAGCGAGTCCGATATCGAATATCGACCAAAAACCTGCACGAAATCGCAGGTACTCGCGGACTTCCTGGTAGAATTACCCACGACAGATTTAACTAACAAAGAGCCTGGTTCAACGTGGGATCTCTATGTCGACGGATCCTCATCCAAGCAAGGATCCGGAATCGGGATCCGACTCACTTCACCAACGGGGGAAATCCTCGAGCAATCATTCCGCTTGGATTTTCACGCATCAAACAACGAAGCAGAGTACGAGGCGCTGATTGCTGGCCTACGACTAGCCCACGGGCTGAAGATTCAAAATATTCACGCTTACTGCGACTCTCAGTTAGTCGCAAATCAATTCAGCGGAGAATACGAAGCAAGGGACGAAAGGATGAACGCATATCTGAAGGTCGTCCAAGACTTGGCCAACGATTTTCAGCAATTTGCGCTAACCAGGATTCCCCGCTCGGAAAACGTCCAGGCCGATGCTTTAGCTGCTCTAGCCTCAAGCTCAGATCCGGGGCTTAAAAGAATAATCCCCGTCGAATTCATCGAGCACCCGAGCATCGGACCACCGGTAATCGCCAACCTGATCAGAGCGCAGATCGAAGGCGCCGAAGAAAACGAAGACCAGCCGGAAGACGACGCAGACCAAACAGACTACGGCTGCGACGCTCCCTGGCTAGAACCTATCAGAGCCTACATCGTAGATGGCACCTTACCCGCGGAAAAATGGGCAGCCCGGAAAATCAAAGTCCAGGCAGCACGATACGTAACCGTGGAAGGCGAAATCTACAAATGGCGATTCTCCGGACCTCTCATGACTTGCGCAGAAGGAGAGAAGGCGAGAAAAATCATGGAAGAGGTTCATTCCGGATCGTGCGGAAACCACTCCGGCGGAAGATCTCTCGCAACGAAAATAAAACGCCACGGTTTCTATTGGCCCACTATGGTAAAGGATTGCGAGAAGTTCGCTCGGAAATGCGAGAAGTGTCAGCGGCACGCTCTGACAATTCATCAGCCCGCAGAAATCCTCTCCTCTATCTCATCTCCGTATCCATTCATGCGATGGTCAATGGATATCGTCGGACCTCTACACAAATCGAAACAGAAACGTTTCCTACTGGTCCTCACAGACTTCTTTTCGAAATGGGTAGAAGCAGAGTCCTACGCAAGCATCAAGGACGTACAAGTCGAGAATTTCGTCTGGAAAAACATCATAACCAGACACGGCGTCCCATACGAAATCGTAACGGACAACGGGTCTCAGTTCATTTCCACACGATTCGAGGCGTTCTGCGAGAAATGGAAAATACGACTTAACAAGTCAACTCCCAGATACCCGCAGTGCAACAGACAGGCTGAAACCATAAACAAAACCGTCCTGGACGGACTCAAGAAGCGCTTAGAAGCCAAGAAAGGACGATGGGCGGAAGAACTCGAAGGAGTCCTTTGGTCTCATCGAACCACTCCAAGACGAGCAACGGGGGAAACTCCCTTCGCTCTCGTTTACGGAGCAGAATGCATGATTCCGGCGGAAGTTGAATTCCCCGGCGTACGGGGGAGGTTTCTTCCCGAACGGGAAGACCTGAACAACGCCATGCTGCTGGATAATCTTGATCTCGTCAACGAGCGTCGCGACCAAGCCCTCATCCGGATTCAAAATTATCAGCAGGCCGCCGCAAAGTACTACAACTCGAACGTACGCCATCGCAGATTCAAAGAAGGTGATCTGGTTTTACGTAAAGTCTTCCAAAACACTGCCGAATGAAACGCAGGAAAACTGGGAGCGAACTGGGAAGGACCATACAAAATCATAAAAGTCGTCCAACCAGGTTCGTATCAAATCGCAAACATGCAAGACGAAAAAATCCCGAGAACTTGGAATGCGATGCATCTCAAGAAATACTACCACTAGAACATAAAACGTGGATAACAGAACTACGAGGTGGCTTGATCCTCGAAAGAGGTACGTAGGTAACCCGTCAACCGGCGGGTTCAGCTATCCCCCCGATTTAAAAGGGGGGGAGTGGGGTGCGTGCACTCGTACACTCCCACAATTTTCGAAAAAAAACCTAACTTTCGAAAACTTTCCACAATCAAATCGCTTAACAGCCTCAACAACGGATCCAGTATCCACTAAATACATCATAAATTACCATCCGGAAACGCTCCGCGATTCCTAAAAGCCCATAGTCCTTTATGGCATAAGAAAAACAAACTTCAAAGCACTGCGAGACGTCGCTTCGTGCCTGAACATTCGTTTTTCGAATAAAACCTTCATACGCCTTCTAAACGGCATCATATCGTTGTTGCTGATCACAACAAACGAACTCTAACGTCCTAAACAGACAAGCCACCTAAGGGTAGGCTCTTTTACATCCGACAAGGATCCCATAGCGCGCTATACAAAAACTCCAAATTTGGTTCAGCACTTCGTAAAGGAAGTAGCTCGATTCGTGCCCAGACAAATCATATAAGCCGATACCACTTCGCGGATTTTAAAACGGTACGAATCAGGTTAAAATCACAAACAGGCAAAACGAAAGCCGATTTGTCATCGCACAGCCTTAGTCTGAGAGTAAACCTAGGTCTTGCCCTAAACCCAGCCTTGCTGGTATCCTAACATCTCACAGGCAAAGCGTCAACGACGCGAGATCCCAAAACTTGTCTCTTCACTCGAGTCTGTGCGTTTCCACGAATTTTCGCGTAAATCGTAAACCGCAGGAAAATCTCGCTTTGTACAAGCAACAGATTCGGTGATCATCAGGGAGGCAGGAATGAGACGACAACTCATATCCTGCCCCTCTAACTTCGACAAACAGAGGTTCTAAACACAAAATATTTCTTAAACGCAAATAGCAAGTTCATTACAATGCCCTAAAAGGGCAGGGATTCAAAGCCACCAACGGCCAGTCCCGAAATCATACATAATGGCCAACCAACGGCCGAAATACAATCAAAATAAAAATCCCTTCAAGGGATTGATCAACCTAGGCGTCCTCCGGAACGCCGCCTTCGTCCTCCGACTCACCCGAAGCAAGAGCAGCCTCGCCATCGCCCGCACCGACCTCCTCACCGCCTTTGTCCGCGACAAGTCCGGTACCCTGGACCTCTGGAATCTCCGAGTCCGGAACCAGGGCAGCCGAGGATGACGGGTCGGTAAGCTCCGTCGTAGTGCAGGCTCCCGTCTCCTCGAAGCGCTGAATCCTCCTCCTGAGACGTCGGACCTCCGAGGACTTGCTCTTCTTTTCCTCCTTCGCCTTGAGCAGCGAGCTCACAGTCTTTCCCAAGTCACGTTCGAGATCGCTGATCCGAGCTTCGAGTGTCGATATCTGGGCGGCATGAGTACTCTCGATCGATTGAAGCACAGCCTCGGTACGCTTCAAGGCCTCTCGCGACGAATCCAGCTCCTGGGACAAACGTGTGACCTCCAATCCGCAATCTCCAAGCATCCCGTCGATCAACGACACAAACTGATCGCACGAAAGAAATATGAGAATCCAAAGAATCAATGAAAGGAAAGGGAGTCTCACAAAAAAAACCTTAGAGCGGTGGTGCGATAGTTTTGCCGAAACTTCTCCTTCCTCGCTCTTGGCACACCTTTTCCTCTTCACTGATCCGGTAGCTCCAGCTCTCGAACGTCCCTTCGATGATGGGACAGCACTGGATGCGGGAAGTCCTAGAACGATCTCCCTCTTCTTTTCTGGAGGGGGAGGCATGACTTCCACCGCATCCTCTGAAACCAGTATCGGCGCCAAAGAAGAGCCTTCTGGGCGAGCCTGGACGACGGGTGCTTGCTCCGGAACAACAGTTTCTCCGGCAAGTAGAGGGATATCGGATTCAGGAGCCGGAATCGTAGAGATTGAAGCTGGAGCGACAGCATTCTCAGGAACCGAAACCGCGGAATCTGGAGCTAAAACAACGTCGGGTCCAGGAGTCGGAACGGAAGAAGCACTAGGACCGGCCACGCTGGACTCCATCAAGGCACGGCGTCGCTCCATCTTCTCCTGAAAAGAACTGAACCCCTCGACAAACGTCTGCGTAAGGGCAGGAACCTCTCGCGCCGGCGAGACTTGGTTGGCCTCGCTCATTTCGACGTCGGAATCTTTCTTTTCGTTTAGAGAGGAAGCCATACTTTCTAAGAATTGAGAAGGGAAAGGTGGGTGAGAAATGAGAGGGGGTGGAGTACTACTTATAAGAAATCAAAGGATAGTGGGATTTTTCGGAATAAAATATTCATAGTCGAAAATTTCGATTTTTCAAACATGAGATCTTCCGCGCGCAAAATCGCTCTCGCGTCTTCCACGCTGGGGGGCTAACTGTTGGGGTCAAAAACGGTTATCTCGAAATCAACGGCTAAGACTATTTGTCGTACGAAAAATCCTCCGAAGAATGCACACGAACACCCGCAAACTGAAGGAAACAAGCAGACCGCAGCCTGCCCCTAGGCGCCGGGCGCCTAGCGCCCGAGCTGCCTCTAGGCGCCGGGCGCCTAGCGCCCGTGCTTGCCTCTAGGCGCCGGGCGCCTAGCGCCCGTGCTTGCCTCTAGGCGCCGGGCGCCTAGCGCCCGTGCTTGCCTCTAGGCGCCGGGCGCCTAGCGCCCGTGCTTGCCTCTAGGCGCCGGGCGCCTAGCGCCCGTGCTTGCCTCTAGGCGCCGGGCGCCTAGCGCCCGTGCTTGCCTCTAGGCGCCGGGCGCTTAGCGCCCGTGCTTGCCTCTAGGCGCCGGGCGCCTAGCGCCCGTGCTTGCCTCTAGGCGCCGGGCGCCTAGCGCCCGTGCTTGCCTCTAGGCGCCGGGCGCCTAGCGCCCGTGCTTGCCTCTAGGCGCCGGGCGCCTAGCGCCCGTGCTTGCCTCTAGGCGCCGGGCGCCTAGCGCCCGTGCTTGCCTCTAGGCGCCGGGCGCCTAGCGCCCGTGCTTGCCTCTAGGCGCCGGGCGCCTAGCGCCCGTGCTTGCTTCTAGGCGCCGGGCGCCTAGCGCCCGTGCTGCCTCTAGGCGCCGGGCGCCTAGCGCCCGTGCTGCCTCGGGTCCTTGAGCGACAATCTTCCGTGCACGAGTTCTAGGCCCCGACCGACAGTAATCTGCGCCTTGAGTCCTTCCCAAGTCCTCGCGGAATGAATCATTAGGATTCCGCATACAAAGCTCCCGTTCTTACTCTGAATTAAAAACCGTCGATAACACTTCGGAAACTCGTAAGATATCAACGGAAAGAAAGATCTTAAATCGTTCATACGAAACGATGATGGTTATCTAAGACACCACACATCTCAACTCTACGAAGGATTGGAGATCTTCCGAAGAAATCGTAAAAAACAGCGGAAGTCCTCGAAACGGCCCGAAAGGGACCAAACGCGATCGGACAACCCGTTTACGATTATCTAAGATAGGTACGGCGATTTACGCAACAAAATAAATCCTAAGTTTCCGGAAGGATAAATGTCAAGTTTCCCGAAGATAAACATGAAGGTAGACGAAAATGGAAAAAGCCCGCCTTGCGGCCCAGGAGGAGAATAGACCGTCATAGGAAAGAGTATATAAAGGAGCTTAGGGAGACAAAGGAGGGCAGAGCGAAAATCAGCGAGAGAGAGACCAGATCCGAAATCTAGGGTTTTTAGAGAAATTCCTGCTAGCTTAGGGAACTTAGGGCTTAGGAGGCTAGACTAGCGGAGCAAGACTTTGAACGTCTTGTCTCCTATTTTTCCGTTGTTTCCTCTTCAGCGTATTTCTACTTCCTGTTTTTCGGAAGAATATTGTACCCATCTTATCATCAGTTTAATAAACGCCTTAGCGCGACTTTTCCGCATTGTTATCTTTTTATCAATTTCGTTTGGTTGTCGCAGAGAATCCGAGCCTTCAGGGAAAACTAGGTTTACTTAGTTTTCCTCCGATAAAACTTAACTAAAATCGACAGTGCGAATTTCGGTTCCCACAGTCAGCAGATCGTTGTAAGTTGCTCCTACTGAGAAAGAAACTTTGCTTGTTGAGCCATACTAGCTTATAAGAGTTGGGGTGCGGTTCCGCGAACAATGCTAGCTTGGCTACTGCTTCCTCTGAAATAACAATGGTTCAACTCCCAGAGTCTATCATGAACCTACATACTTTTCCGCGTATTGTACAAGATGAGCGAAAAATATTTGTGCGGAGCCACGATTCTTGTATCCCTTGGGGGCTCAACAGATTGCGACGAAGTACTAGCAGCTGGCCGATATCCCCATTGACAAGTTCCTCTTGTTCTGTTTCGTCTTCCCACAAAAGGGTTCTCATCGGCAAGATCATCATCTTCCTCCTCTGCAAGGTCTTGTTCCTGGCGACGTTGACGTTGTGGGGCTTGAGGCTGTGCTTCCCGCACCGTGCGCATTGCTGCTTCAATCGAAACCTGTAAGGTTTCTCGGAATTCACGGCGAAGATCAGCCATAGCATCACGAAAAGCTTCTGCTTGATCATCAAGTTGCTTCTGAACATCCCTCATAGGCGGCATGATAAAGGATTCTTTGGCTCTGAAACCAACTGTTGCAGCAGTGTAATGGACAATACGAAGAAAGCAGTCAACACGAGAGTGTTTCTTCGACGACTCTGTTTCAATCTTTCTCAAAGAATGGAACGTGAGGCGATTTGCTTGAGAAGAAACTCTCAATAACTTTATTAATCAAAAACCCAATATAGAAGAACACCAACGTTCTCTATATATATTAGTCTAAAGATAACACCGAAAAGGAAAAAGGACTTATCTAAAATAAAAGACGTGAAAGAATTGGAACATTACTCCAAACCTATAGATAATAATAAAAGTAAATAAAATCACCGACAGAAAAGTAACTTGTGCTCCAAGCAAAGATATGCTACATCACTATCCCACCTGTTCTTTATGATCCTTGTATAAGGCTTATACAATTCCTTCTTTTTTCCAAATATCTTCTTGATGCCTAAACGTGCTCGATGCATTCCTTCATAGACATATGGTATGATGGCTTCTCATCAGTATCACAAACACGCAACAAACATATCATTGGAGCCATAATCCTTACGATCAACAAACAATGCTCCCACATGTTTTCATTCAAAACAACAGCCTTGACATATCTTGCTTTCTCTGTTTTCAGAAACTGCCTGAACTCTTGATATATTACCAAAGCTTGTAAGTCGTATTTATGTGCATATGCACTCTGAAGGGATATAAAAGTGGTAGCAAAGCGAGTTTCACCTGGACGAATGATTCCCCTCCAACCTTGCCTTTCCTTCAAAAATTTAAAGTTGACTTATGATTGTAGACAAAGATAGTTACCTTTGAGACAGCAGAAATTAACTCCTTAACATTAGGCATGTTTCCCACATCCTCCAATATTAAATTCATGCAGTGAGCTGCACATGGAGACCAAGAAATATTTGGGTATCTCTCTGCAAGTAGTCTACCTGAAGCCTTGTAGTTAGGCGCATTATCAGTCACCAAATGAACCACATTTTCAGAGCCAACAATTTCCACCATCCCAGCAAATAAATTACACAAATTCTCTGCATTTGTGTATACATCAGATGCATCAACCGACTTGATGAACGTAATTCCTTTTGGGCAGTAGACTAAAAAATTGATCAGTGGTCTTTTTCTTGTGTCTTTCCATCCATCTCCCATCAAGGTACAGCCGGTGCTAGCCCAAGTGCTTCTAAATGATTCAACAATCAAAGACACATGTTTTTTTGCATCTCTTAATAACCCAATCCTCCAAGCATGATACGGAGGACCAGTATATCCATGTCCTAAATTAGCAGCTTTGCTTAACATAACTGGAAAGAATGGAGAGTTCACAGCATTCATGAGAATGCAGGCATCATAAAACCATAAAGCAACAGCCATATCAGCATCATGCACCTTTTCCTTGCTTTGTATATGTTATGATATTTTTGTGTAGGGTCGTTTTAGTACTACGGAACACTGGAAGACTAATAGATGGGTACGAATTTGTATGTATTGAGAATGGAAATCGAGGCAAAGAGACTGTTATTATTGAGTGATTTTGGGATTACAACGTATTAGGTGTATAAACCCTAGTTCTATCGCCAAATTCTCTAGTCTCTAAGCCTCAAAGTGTCGATCCCTTGTTCTAGGGTTTGGGTTCCCCTTTTATAGCTGATATAAGTCGGTCAATCTTGGGCGGCCTTTGTAATATTCACGAATATATTACTTTCCCCTCGGTTTAAGAAACTTCTCTATTCATGCGGAGGCTCGGATCCTTGGTCCTTTCGGCAGGGGCTAGGCTTTGGTTCCTCATTGCGGGGACTGGACCCTGGATATTGTTAAGCGGAGTTCGGATCCTGGTGCCTCCTGGTGGAGATTGGTTCTTTGAATAGAGGAGGGACCCTGGGTCCTTTCCAAACGAGGGCCCGGAAGTCAAGGCCCCTTCGGAGGCTGGAGAAATCTTTAGCCTTGGATATTTTCCCCCAACAGTTTGCCCCTTATTCCTTGATTGCTTCGTAGGAATCAAGGGATAATATGTAGTCTTGGATCTTGGTACCATTTCTTCAGGCAGGAGAGGGGTTTGGAGTCTAGACGAAACGTGGAATCATTTTGGGCCCATCGCTCGCGGGTTGAAGAGGGCGGTTTACTTTGAAGACGTCGAGCCTTCAGGCCTTTTGGCAGAAATGATTGAGAACGAGATGGGCTTTCTAGGGGAAGCCCACTATCGTTTCAGCTTCTCCATTTGGCGCTCATTCGTGCGCGTGGCGAGATGATCGAGGCGCGTGGGTTTCAAACTAGGGGTTCTTCCTTTTTCTTTGATCGAAACCAAGTTTCTTCTCCATTTCATCTTTGCCTTCTCTAGAGCTTTCTTCTCGGCGGCTTCCTCTTCCAGAGATTCTTCCTATTTTCCACAGGTAGCCGTCTTTCTTTCTCCTTTTCTTATTAAAAATGTCGAATGAGTCCCCTAGCAAAACCCTAGAAACCTCTCCCGTAGCTAGGTCTAGGACTTCTTCTTCTCAATCTCCTATAGTCGAGATGATGGGATCCCACATTGTCAAAGTTGGGGATGCCGTCACCGGGGGCATAGTTGGTAGATCCTCATCGTTGGGTCCGTTTTCGTCGATTAAGGAGGAGGACGTAGAGGGATGGAGAAGGAAGTATAATCTTCCTCGGGACCTAATCATTCGTGTCCCTAATCCGTCGGATAGGATCTCGGACTTCGGAGTTGATGAGGTCCCGATCTACGAGGCGTACTTCGAATCGGGTTTTCGTGATCGAGTCCCTTCATTGATCGCGAAATTGTCGGAGTTCTTCGACATTTCCCCGGGTCAGCTGACTCCTCCAGCCTAGAGAACGCTAATAGCCATCCAGAATCTAGGCGATCTGGAGGGTCTGATGTTGGGTCTGAACGAGGTTCTCTACTCGTACTCCATCTCGACCCTGCCTGGATCAGAGGGGAAATATTATCTCCGTCCTCGTGGCAAGAAAGCGTTGGTTCAGGAGATTGAGAAGAAAGCAGAAAGAATCATCCTGTTTTTAGTGGTAAATGGGAGGAGAGGTTCGCCTTTGCGCTTCTTCCAGGCTATCCCTCGGTTTGGCACGTAGCAGGTAGGTTAAATCGTTATAGGTTTTGGGCTTAACTCTGATATTCACTTGTTTGTTTTGCCGTCGCAGGTGTATCCGTTCCAGCGGTGCCGGAGGGAAAGAAGGTAGCTGAACGGGTGTTTGATCTGCCAGCTGAACGTCGTCAAGTCACATATCTTCTGAGTCGAGAAATTCTCGGTCGCTGCAGCATTTGCGGTGAGCTCATAGTATTTCCTTTTGTCTTCGTTGTTAGTTATTGATTTTGCGAATTTTTCTTTGCAGGAAACATGTCTGGACCTTCAGGAGATGGCTCCATGGATGCTTTTAAGAAAGCTTGGGAAAACCTTTCCGCTAAGAAGACTCCTATGGAAGTTGTCGTTTCAGGGGATGACGATGTTCAGATTACAGGGAGCCTGAAGTGCAAAGGGTCTAGTACTCCAGCTTCCACCGTTTCCAAGAGGAGAACTCGTTCTTCGACCCCTACGATCTCTGGTGTTGACCTGAAGCCGGTGTTGGATGATCTCTCTACTAGGGTCTTCCCGGGGAGTGTGTGCAATCTTCCTGCCGACGACCTTCCCAAAGCCGTTAACTCTATCCAGCTCGACCTTCTTCAGGTATGTTGGCGCGTTTCTGTCATTGCTTTGGCTCTGTAGTGCGCCGTGATGATTGTGGCATTGTGTTCGTTGCAGCTTATGTCTCAAGTTCATCACCTCAAGGATATGGTGAACGAAGACACTTCTAAGGAAATTGAGGCTCTGAAGGCTCAGCTTCGTGAGGAGAAAGACAAAGGCCTGGCGCAGGGGAAAGAGCTTAAGTCTCTTCAGCTTAGGTTGAAGAAATCGCAGGAGCTGGAGGAGAATGCTGCTACTGAGCATGTCGTGCTGACGTCTAAGCTGGATGCGGTGAGGGGAGAGCTGGAGGAACTGAAGAATGAGAAGACTCTCTTCGAGGATGAGAGGACGCTGGCCGTGAATGGAGCCAAGATGACTGCTCGTTGGGAAGTGATTAGGGACTATCTGAAGGGGCAGACCGATAAGTGGGACTTCATGGTGGAGTTTGAGCGCTACAAGATGGTGAAGGAGTCTGAGGCTAAGCTTCGTGGGTTGCCTCCTCCTTCGTATGATGATGAGCCACTTATCCCAGTGAAGGAAACTGCTGAGGTGGATCCTCCTGCTCCCGTGGGTGATGCAGCTGCTGCCCCTGAGGCTTAAAATCTCTTCTCCTGTTTTTTTTTTTGAACTCTTGAGCCCGGTGGGCTGTTGTTGCATTTTCGCCCTTCGGGGCTTTATTTCCAGACTTTGGGCCTTCGTGCCTTTTTGTTTAAGACTTATGTCCCTTCGTGGCCTTTATCTATTTCCTTTATGCATCTGTAGACGCCACTCGAGATTTTGCTTGGTTGGGGTTGAGGTTATGGGCCGAAGGCCGACCATAACCCCTATGAGGAGTCATCGTCTAGGACCTGAGTCCTGTTAGTGATTAGATCAAAGACCAAAAAATGCCGAAGCATCGGGTTTTGCAATCCTGTTTATAAAACCTGAATTTTAGTTTTAAGGATTTAAGGTCGTTGTCGGGAACTAGTGAGTTCCGATCTGATTCGAACCCTTAGGTTCTTGGTCCCTCGAACTCGGAAGCTCTTAGGACCTAGACCCCTTAGGTTCCTTACCCGGGCCCTGAGGCCTTCCTTTGAACCTGGGAGTTTTATCCATCCCATCTTGAAGGATTAGGAACCTTTAGGTTCTCTGGACCCTTAGGTCTCAGGAACCTTGAGGTTCTTTGGACCCTTAGGTCTTATGAACCTTGAGGTTCTTTGGACCCTTAGGTCTTATGAACCTTGAGGTTCTTTGGACCCTTAGGTCTTATGATCCTTGAGGTTCTTTGGACCCGAAGGTCTTTGGACCCGAAGGTCTTTGGACCCGAAGGTCTTTGGACCCGAAGGTCTTTGGACCCGAAGGTCTTTGGACCCGAAGGTCTTTGGACCCGAAAGTCTTTGGACACGAAGGTCTTTGGACCCGAAGGTCTTTGGACCCGAAGGTCTTTGGACCCGAAGGTCTTTGGACCCGAAGGTCTTTGGACCCAAAGGTCTTTGGACCCGAAGGTCTTTGGACCCGAAGGTCTTTGGACCCGAAGGTCTTTGGACCCGAAGGTCTTTGGACCCGAAGGTCTTTGGACCCGAAGGTCTTTGGACCCGAAGGTCTTTGGACCCGAAGGTCTTTGGACCCGAAGGTCTTTGGACCCGAAGGTCTTTGGACCCGAAGGTCTTTGGACCCGAAGGTCTTTGGACCCGAAGGTCTTTGGACCCGAAGGTCTTTGGACCCGAAGGTCTTTGGACCCGAAGGTCTTTGGACCCGAAGGTCTTTGGACCCGAAGGTCTTTGGACCCGAAGGTCTTTGGACCCGAAGGTCTTTGGACCCGAAGGTCTTTGGACCCGAAGGTCTTTGGACCCGAAGGTCTTTGGACCCGAAGGTCTTTGGACACGAAGGTCTTTGGACCCGAAGGTCTTTGGACCCGAAGGTCTTTGGACCCGAAGGTCTTTGGACCCGAAGGTCTTTGGACCCGAAGGTCTTTGGACCCGAAGGTCTTTGGACCCGAAGGTCTTTGGACCCGAAGGTCTTTGGACCCGAAGGTCTTTGGACCCGAAGGTCTTTGGACCCGAAGGTCTTTGGACCCGAAGGTCTTTGGACCCGAAGGTCTTTGGACCCGAAGGTCTTTGGACCCGAAGGTCTTTGGACCCGAAGGTCTTTGGACCCGAAGGTCTTTGGACCCGAAGGTCTTTGGACCCGAAGGTCTTTGGACCCGAAGGTCTTTGGACCCGAAGGTCTTTGGACCCGAAGGTCTTTGGACCCGAAGGTCTTTGGACCCAAATGTCTTTGGACCCGAAGGTCTTTGGACCCGAAGGTCTTTGGACCCGAAGGTCTTTGGACCCGAAGGTCTTTGGACCCGAAGGTCTTTGGACCCGAAGGTCTTTGGACCCGAAGGTCTTTGGACCCGAAGGTCTTTGGACCCGAAGGTCTTTGGACCCGAAGGTCTTTGGACCCGAAGGTCTTTGGACACGAAGGTCTTTGGACACGAAGGTCTTTGGACCCGAAGGTCTTTGGATCCGAAGATCTTTGGACCCGAAGGTCTCTGGACTTTTATGCTTTTGGGGAGTCTTTTTGATCGCTCTCTGCTGCCCGGAGGCGAGCCACTCTCGATCTAAATTGAGAAATCGCACTGTGCTACCCGTGGGCATAGGCCATTCTCGAAAATCTCAATGCTGCACTCTACCTTTCTGCAGAAAGGTCACTCTCAGACTTACTGTGGTCTGGGGTGGGTCCCCCCGCAAGGTTCTGTCAATCCAGACACACTACCTTCCACGTCTGGATAGGTATTAAATTGTCTGTGCTTAACGGGTTATTTGCACGTTGCTCCCTGCATATCAGCTGCCAGAATCTGATTACTGTACTTGGCTGTGTACATCATGCCCCCAGCGTGCGTTTAGCTCATAGCGTTTTTCACGAGGGTTTGAACGGCACTAGTACTTGGTCCCAGCATAATTCTTGGCTATAGGCCTTTACGCGGGGCCCTATCGTGCAGACATCGGCTCATGGCTGATCAGACCCCTTCCATATCTGTCTGCACCTATGGTGAGTAGCCTCACCAGCTAGGGGGCTAGCTAAGATCTGAGGTCCCGAGGGTCCCGATCCAGCTAATATGCCCCTTTAAGTATATTGGTTTTCCCTTAACTCCCTTTAGTCGAAACCAAATGTATTTTATAAGCCTAGTCCGAAGACGTTCTCGTTATACATAGGAGTAGGAAAACCAAAATACTTAAATATATAATAGTATATATAGAGCTTGATCCGAAGATCTTGCCTTTAGAAATGATAAAATTTGAGGTGCAAGGCGTTCCAGCAGTTGGGTTGGACCTTGCCTGCGCTGTCTTGCAGCTTATAGGCTCCTGCCCCTTGCACCCCTATTACCTGGTAGGGCCCCTCCCATCCAGGGGCAAATTTTCCGGCTGATTTGTCTTTTGTGTGGTTACAGACTCGCCTTAGGACCCAGTCTCCTTCTTGGAAGGTTCTGGATCTCACATTCTTATTGTAACTCTTGGGTACCTTTATTTGGTACGACGCGTTCCTCAGGTGGGCTGCTTCTCTTTTCTCGTCTAAGAGGTCCAGGCTTAGGTACATCAACTCATCGTTTTCCTTGGGAGTTAGGATGTTGGAGATCGTGGTCTTGACATGCACCTCGGTTGGTATTGCTGACTCGGTGCCATAGACGAGTGAGAAAGGGGTTTCTTGGGTAGCTGTTTTTGGAGTTGTCCGATAGGCCCAGAGGACTCCATGTAACTCTTCCGCCCATCGCCCATGAGCCTTCTCCAAGCGCTTTTTGAGCATGTTCACCACCATTTTGTTGGTCGACTCTGCTTGTCCGTTCGACTGGGGGTGCCTCGGCGCTGAATATGAGAGTTTGATATCCCAATCTTTGCAGAAGTCTTGGAAGTCGTTGCTGGTAAATTGGGGTCCATTGTCTGTGACAATCTCCTGAGGTGCTCTGAAGCGAGTTATTATGTTCGTCCAGATGAATTTCCTGATCTGGAGGTCCGTGATTTTCGCCAAGGCTTTGGCTTCTACCCACTTTCTGAAGTAATCGGTCATTACTAGGAGGAAGACCTTTTGCCCCGGCGCCATTGGGAATTTCCCCCACGATGTCCATGCCCCACTTACGAAAGGGCCAAGGGGAGCTTAGGGATTTCAGGTTCTCTGGTGGCAAGTTGGAGATTGAGGCGTGTTTCTGGCATTGGCTACAGGTTTTAGCCTGTTTGAGGGAGTCCTTTGCCTCAAATCTCTCGGCAGTTTGGAACCTATCTTGAGGTTCCGTTCCGAGTTTCCTTCTACCAGGGGGACCTCGTCCATATCTTCAACCTCGGGTTCTTTGGCGTGAGGAACTAGAGGCTGCTTCTGTAATTGCTATAAGGCTTGGGTCTTTCCCTTCAGAGTAGTTTGGTAGCAGGACCTGAAATTCTCTTGGTCCCCTCTGATGACCTTCACGCCCCAGGGAGTAGGAAATTTCACCAGTTGGTGAAGGGTTGATGGCACGGCTCCCATGTCGTGGATCCAGGGCCTTCCTAGTATCACGTTGTAAGATGACGGACAGTCGACGACCAAAAACTTGGTGGTTTGGTTTATCCCCTCGGTGTAGACTGGGAGAAGGACTTCTCCTTCGGTTTGCTTCACCTCTCCACTGAATCCCACGAGCGGGGTCGCTTTCCTGGTTAGTGTCTTAGGGTCTAGCCCTAAATCCATATAGCCCGAATGGAAGATGATGTTGCTAGAGCTGCCGTTGTCCACCAGTATCCGCTTAACCAAGCAATTGGCTATAACTAGCGAAATGACGAGGGCGTCATGATGAGGAGCAAGGACCCGTTCCTGCTCTCTCCAGTAAAGCTGATTTCATCCGTCCCCAAGAGTGGACGCTTGGGAACCTCGGTCTCTTGACCATTCCTAGCATTACGCATACTCCTTTTGGCTGCAGCGCTGCTGATTCCGCTTACTTCTGATCCTCCCGAGATGACGTGGATCACTCGTTCTTGTGGCTGAGGTAGCGCAGGGACAGCGTCGTTGGGGAGAGCAGGACCCTCTCTGTTGAGGAGGTCCTTTGCTTTATCTGAGAGGAACTCTCTTAGATAACCCTTTTTGAGAAGCTCGGCCACTTCCAGCCTCAGGGCTATACAATCTTCAGTGGTATGACCGTGATCGCTGTGGAACCCACACCATCTTTTAGGGTTCCGGGTAGCATCAGGAGACCTCATTTTAGGTGGCCACTTAACTTGTGGGCCCATCTGTCTCAAGACTCCGATGAGCTCTGGTTTGGATATCGCTAGGTGGGAGATGCTGGGCCAAGTAGAAACCATCATTCCTTCGGATCGAGGTAGAGGGCGATGTTGATATCTGCCCCTGCTCTGATTGGTGGATTCTCGGGAAGGTCGGGGTCGGATGGTCTCCTCACGCTCGTCCTTTGGAGGCCTGGAGGACTTCTGATCGTATTTGGATGAGACCTTAGCCCTGCTCACGACATCTTCTTCCCACCTTACTTGGGCCCAGGCGCGGGATAGCACATCCGCCATGTCTCCGCATCTGTACTTCGTTAACTCCTTGTAGAGCTCTCCTTCCGGAAGTAGTCCCTTCTTGAAGGCTGAGATTGCCGTATCGGCGTTGCACTCGGGTATAGAGACCTTCTCCTGGTTTAAACAAGCTATGTAGGAACGTAGGGATTCGTTTCTGTATTGTTGGATCTCGTAGAGGTCATCTGATCTCTTCTCTAGATGGCGGCTACTGGCAAATTGTTCCACGAACTTGTCGCTAAGGGCGGCGAAAGATGCTATGAATCCCGTGGGGAGGTTGATATACCATTGGAGGGCAGGACCGGTTAGGGTTGATCCAAAGCCCTTGCACATAGTGGCCTCCCTTGCTTCTTTTGGAATAGCCACGGCTACCATACGTTGCTTATACTGGGCGATGTGGTTCTCGGGATCTCCGGTCCCCTCATACATCTTAATACTTGGGAAAGAGAATTTGCGAGGCATCTCGACCGAAGCAATCTCCTTCACGAAGGGTGTGGCGGAGTATGACCTGGGATCGCTTCTACGGATAGGGGGAGCTACTCCGGGGAGCCTTTCCACCATGGATTGGATGGTGCCGAATCTTTCGGATACCATCTTCTCTAGGTAGGCGGCTAACGCTGGATCCGAGATCTCGGGATGGTCGGGTGAATATTCTTCATCCTCTGTATCGAAGTCGTCCTCTTCTTCTTCCCGGGTTACGTCTCGAGTATTTTCTTGAACGCCGGGTTCGTTGCTGTTGGGGTCAAAAACGATTCTCTCGAAATCAACGGCTAAAACTATTTATCATACGCGGAATTTCCACAAAACAAGCATCGAAAGCAAGACAAGTCGTATAGCTTAAAGAACCTATGTTAAAGTCGATCGTTCTTGTTTTACACGATAAACTTTACGAGAAAAACCAACTAAGATTTAGTCGTAAAACTTCGATGATACAATCAAGAAGAACCGAGAGACATTAGGTCTGTAGCTAAGATGACACGACCATATGAAAGTATACGGAAAAAACGGGAAGTAATCTAAGTTTGGACAGGCCGAACGACAAAGAATCTGCTTTGAAACTTCAAAGAGCCCGTTTTCTCAAACCGTGAGGACCCAGAAAACGAGTAGGATATCAAATCGAAGCCCTCGCCGAGACGCACGTGCTGCCTCTAGGCGCCGGGCGCCGGGCGCCTAGCGCCCGTGCTGCCTTTAGGCGCCGGGCGCCTAGCGCCCGTGCTGCCTCTAGGCGCCGGGCGCCTAGCGCCCGTGCTGCCTCTAGGTGCCGGGCCCATGCTGCCCGTAGGCGCCGGGCGCCCAGCGCCCGTGCTGGCTTGGGTCTTCGAGCGACAATCTTCCGTGCACAAGTCCCAGGCCCCGGCCGTCAGAAGTCTGTACTTTGAGTCTTTCCCGAGTCCTTGCGGAATGAATCATTGAGATTCCGCGTACAAAACTCCCGTTCTTACTCCAAACTAAGATCGTCGGAAACACTTCGGAAACTCGTAAGATATCAACGGGAAGGAAGATCTTAAATTCTTCGTACGAAACAATGATGGTTATCTTGAGACACCACTCATCTCAACTCTACGAAGGAATGAAGATCTTCCGAAGAAATCGTAGAAAACAACGGAAGTCCTAGAGACGGCCCAAAAGGGACCAAACGCGATCGGGCAGTCTGTTTACGATTATCTGAGATAGATACGACGATTTACGTTTATCTTTACATAACAAGATAAATGCTAAGTTTCCCGAAGATTAATGTCAAGTTTCCCGATAAACATGAAGGCCGACGAAAATGGAAAAAGCCCGCTTCGCGGCCCAAAAGGAGAATAGACCGTCATAAGAAAGAGTATATAAAGGAGCTTTGGGAGAGAAAGAAAGGGAGAGCGAAAATCATTGAGAGACTGAGAGAGCAGACCCGAGATTTTAGACTGAGGGAACTTAGAACTTAGGTGGTTAGACTAGCAAGGCATGGCCTAGGACGTCTGGCCGCCTCTCGTTCTACCTTCATCTTGTCCGCAGACTTTTGTTCCTTCGGAAGAAACTAACAATCCTTTTACTCAAAGTTCCGCACATAGAAACCCTAGGCGTTATTCTCGACATGCCCGTTTCTATGACAAACGCTCGTACTAGACGAACTCCGCCAGGCAGTTCGATCTCTTGTTCAAATCTTTCTAACTGAACTACGTCCGACTTGATCCTCGAAAGGGGTACGTAGGCAGCCTTTCTCAAGGTCCAGTCCCAACTCTTAACAAAACCCTTTTTGTACGATTTTCGTCTTTTGTTATCTTTCCATATTTTCCGCACTTGTTCGGTCACTTGTCGTTGGCTGTCGCAGAGAATCCGGACCTTCAGGGAAAGTTGGGTTAACTTGGCTTTCCTCCGTTTTTTACTTAATCAAAATCGACAGTGCGAATTTCGGTTCCCACAGTTGCCGGGTTGTTGAGGCGTTTCCTCGCCGTCGTGCGGGGTGTCGAGTGAAGCCACAGGTCGGACTCTGGTTCTGAACCGTTTCCGTTTGTTCCCTACTGCCTCGAGGGATTGGTTTTCTCGTCGGAGAGCGAGGTTTTCGACTTCCATAGCGTCTAGCTTCTCGACGCTTTGCTGAAGCTGCTTGGAGTGTTCCCTAAGTTGATCTTTTAGGTGCTGAGCTTCCTGGACGAGTTCCAGACCTGCAGGTGCGGTTTCCTGAGCCTTGTGAAGATCGGTGATTTGACTCTGAAGGGTTTCGAGTCGGCTTAGAAGCTCCTTCTCCTTCGGGGTCAGATCGGCTTGGTTGAAATCGTCTTCCGGTGCCATCGTCACGTAGTTGAGTTACTCCTCTCCTTCTAGCGCCAAACTGTTATGATATTTTTGTGTAGGGTCGTTTTAGTACTATGGAACACTGGAAGACCAATAGATGGGTACAAATTTGTATGTATTGAGAATGGAAATCGAGGCAAAGAGACTGTTATTATTGAGTGATTTTGGGATTACAATGTATTAGGTGTATAAACCCTAGTTCTATCGCCTAATTCTCTAGCCTCTAAGCCTCAAAGTGTCGATCTCTTGTTCTAGGGTTTGGGTTCCCCTTTTATAGCTGATATAAGTCGGTCAATCTTGGGCGGCCTTTGTAATATTCACGAATATATTACTTTCCCCTCGGTTTAGGAAACTTCTATATTCATGCGGAGGCTCGGATCCTTGGTCCTTTCGGCAGGGGCTAGGCCTTGGTTCCTCGTTGCGGGGACTGGACCCTGGATACTGTTAAGCGGAGTTCGGATCCTGGTGCCTCCTGGTGGAGATTGGTTCTTTGAATAGAGGAGGGACCCTGGATCCTTTCCAAACGAGGGCCCGGAAGTCAAGGCCCCATCGGAGGCTGGAGAAATCTTTAGCCTTGGATATTTTTCCCCAACAGTATATATGCCTTTATACTTGGTTGAAGAGGATCACTCATACCTGTTTTAAAAAACCCAAGTAAATCTCCACCTCTGTTTCTCTTTTTGGTTTGAGTAACAGATGTTTGAGAATGAATGCCTTGTCCATCAGCATTCATATCAGCAACTATGTTTATATCATCTAGTGGTATTCCTCTCTTTTCCTTATTTTTGTCTTCATTTTCCTTCAGTGATTGCTTCATCTGAAACTGAACTTATGCAGAAACTTTCGTACATGAATCTATGTTTCCTCTTACCCCAGCTAAATTTTGTTTCATTCTGTTAATGCCTCCACCCCCGCTCTCTTTCTGACAGAAGTCACATATCAAAGTTTTCTTCCCATTCTGCTCAGTCCGTTCTGTTATATATCTCCAAGCTATGTCATCTTTAAGATGAACAGAACGTTGAAAAGAAGGTACGCCTAAATCAGGATCTGAATTATTCCCCTCCATTAACTAGTAAAAGTAGTAAAAGATATATTAATATGTTATATCAAATCTTATGATTAAACAGTTAAAGAGAATTATGTTACTTACTTATTCAGTTCTTCTCTGTTTTCAGATGGAGAATGGTGTACGACAGTGAGAGATGACGAGAAGACGTTTAGGTTTCTCAAAGAATAACAATATAAAACCCTAATTAAAATTTAAAACATGTTAAAAATAATAAACCGGGTTTTAACGTCGACCCGGGTCACCGGTTCCGCCGGTTTAATGCCGAGTCAATCCGGGTTTTGGACCGAACCGGACTCGGCTTACTAAACAGGTCGCGGTCGAACCGGTTTGACCGGCCGGTCCGGTCCGGTTTTCAAAACTTTGCTGATTATTTAGAATTGAATTAATACCAATATTTATTTCCTTATTTGATAGTCATATCTTTTGAAATATTTGTAAGGACATTGCAATTGATGTCGTATTTCTAATTTTTTTTACATCGAATATATTAATTTGGTGCAGGAAGAAAATATATATTTGTTTTGGTGCATATAAGGAAAACATGCTATGAATTCGTGAATAAGCATTTGCGATTCAGTACACTCATAGGTATATGTGTTTTGAATGAAAGAGCACAAGTATCCACCAAAACAAAACAAAGCTCTCAACCCGCAAAATTTCTATGGCCGCTTACAGCCCGAGCTGAAACCTTACAAGTCCATGTGGAACCAAAGACCAGATAACATCTCAAGTTCAATTACTCATCTGTGTGTTTTGAAGGATTGAACCAATGACTATGAACTTAGTAGACCAACACAATTGACTATGACTTTGCAGGCGAGTTCAGTGTGTTCAAATTTTTTTCTATGTTAGTATATTCCTTTTGAATTAAAGTGTGTTCAGTTTTAACGTGTTGACCTGTACAGAATATAAATTGAGTATAAGGTGATGAATTCTGAATTTAACCATATCCATAAACCATGATTGATGGTTTACAGCCACAAACCTTGCGGCTAATTGGGTACATGTTTTTATATTAGAGAATCTTATAATTAGTGCGACCGCTTTGTAAATATTTAATTGGAAAGTATCTATTATTTATTTATTTATTTTTTTTGTCGATATGATTACAAACTCATACACGGCCAGCAACTTTCGGCAGCCTATTCGAGGCTCTAAAAGGCTGATTTTGGAAATCGCCCAGCCTATACACCGAGCTTGATGGTTTTGGGGCCCTTCCTAAATGATGCAGTGGGGGCTGTAGTTCCTCACAGTTCAAAAGTTATGGGGTTTTCAAGATCAGATCCTTTTTGCAGGGAAGAAAAAAAATAAAAAAGGGTGCAACACGAGGACTTCCCCGGAAGTCACCCATCCAAGTACTACTCTCGCCCAAGCAAGCTTAACTGCAGAGTTTTGTTGGATTCGGTGCATTAGTGCTGGTTTGATCGCACCCATTAGTACATGTCTCAGGATTTCATATAACCTTTTGGTCGGAGAGTCCCAAAAGATTTACGTGAGACCCACCAGTTTTTTTTTTAATTTTTTTATCATAGTTTGTCATCCGTCAAAGTGTATTGAACGCGTCAAAAACACCAAAAATACTCTGAAAACAAAGAATCGCATCTCATACACGACCAGCAACTTTCGGCAGCCTGTTTGAGGCTCCAAAAGGCCGAATTTGGTCGCTTAAAATCGCCCGGCCTATACACCGATCTTGATGTTTTTGAGACCTTTCCGAAATGGTGCGGTGGGCACTGTAGTTCCTCACGGTTCAAAAGTTATGGGTTTTCAAAATCAGATTCTTTATGCAGTAAAGAAAAAAAATAAAAAAGGGGTGCAACACGAGGAATTTCCGGGAGGACACCCATCCTAGTACTACTCCTGTCTAAGCACGCTTAACTGTGGAGTTCTGATGGGATCCGGTGCATTAGTGTTGGTATGATCGCACCGGTAAGTACATGTCTCATGATTTCATATATCCTATTGGTCGGAAAGTCCCAGTATATTTGCGTGGGACCCACCAGTTTTTTTTTTTATTTTTTTATCATGGTTTGTCACCCGTCAAAATGTATTGAAATCAGCGTCAAAAACACCAAAAACACTCTGAAAACAAAAAATCAAATCTCATACATGGCCAGCAACTTGCGACAGCCTGTTTGAGGCTCTAAAAGGCAGACTATTGATCCGAAATATATGCCGGCCTATTCATCGAGCTTGATGGTTTTGGGGCCTTCCCGAAATGGTGCTATGGGATCCATAGTTCCTCATGGTTCAAAAGTTATGGGGTTTTCAAGATCAGATCCTTTTCGCAGTGAAGAAAAAAAATAAAAAGGGGTGCAACACGAGGACTTCCCGGGAGGTCACCCATCCTAGTACTACTCTCACCCAAGCACGCTTATCTGCGGAGTTCTGATGGGGTCCGGTGCATTAGTGCTGGTTAGATTGTAACCGTTAGTACATGTCTCGTTTTCATATAACCTTTTGGTCGGAGAGTCCCAGAAGATTTACGTGGGACCCACCAGTATTCTTTTTAATTTTTTTATCAGAGTTTGTCATCCGTCAAAATGTATTGAACTCGGCATCAAAAACACAAAAAACACTCTGAAAACAAAGAATCACATCTCATACACGGCCAGCAACTTTTGGCAGCCTGTTTGAGGCTTTAAAAGGCCGAATTTTGACCCGAAATATAGCCCGGCCTATTCACCGAGCTTGATGGTTTTAGGGCCTTCTCGAAATGGTTCTTTGGGCGCCGTAGTTGCTCACGGTTCAAAAGTTATGGGCTTTTCAAGATCAAATCCTTTTTGCAGTGTAGAAGAAAAATAAAAAAGGGGTGCAACTCGAGGACTTCCTGGGAGGTCACCCATCCTAGTACTAATCTCGCCCAAGAACGCTTAATTAAGGAGTTCTGATGGGATCCGGTGCATTAGTGCTGGTATGATCGCACCCGTTAGTACATGTCTCTGGATTCCATATATTCTTTTGGTCACAAAGTCCGAGTACATTTGCGTGCAACCCACCATCTTTTTTTCAATTTTTTTATCATAGTTTGTCATCCATCAGAATGTATTGAACTCGGCGTTGAAAACACCAAAAACACTCTGAAAACAAAGAATCACCTCTCATACACGGCCAGCAACTTTCGGCAGCCTGTTTGAGGCTCTAAAGGGACGAATTTTGACCCGAAAAATAGCCGGGCCTATTCACTGAGCTTGATGGTTTTAGGGCCTTCCCGAAATGGTGCTTTGGGCGCCGTAGTTCCTAACAGTTTAAAAGTTATGGGCTTTTCAAGATCAGATCCTTTTCGCAGTGTAGAAAAAAAAAATAATAAAGGGTGCAACTCGAGGACTTCCTGGGAGGTCACCCATCCTAGTACTACTCTCGCCCAAGCATGCTTAACTGCGGAGTTCTGATGGGATCCGGTGCATTAGTGCTGGTATGATCGCACCCGTTAGTACATGTCTCTGGATTCCATATATTCTTTTGGTCACAGAGTCCGAGTACATTTGCGTGCAACCCACCATCTTTTTTTCAAATTTTTATCATATTTTGTCATCCATTAGAATGTATTGAACTCGGCGTTGAAAACACCAAAAACACTCTGAAAACAAATAATCGCATCTCATACACGGCCAGCAACTTTCGGCAGCCTGTTTGAGGCTCTAAAGGGCCGAATTTTGACCCGAAAAATAGCCGGGCCTATTCACTGAGCTTGATGGTCTTAGGGCCTTCCCGAAATGGTGCTTTTGGTGCCGTAGTTTCTCACAGTTTAAAAGTTATTGGATTTTCAAGATCAGATCCTTTTCGCAGTGTAGAAAAAAATAAAAAAAGGGGTGCAACTCAAAGACTTCCAAGGAGGTCACCCATCCTAGTACTACTCTCACCCAAGCACGCTTAACTGCGGAGTTCTGATAGGATCCAGTGCATTAGTGCTGGTATGATCGCACCCGTTAGTACATGTCTCTGGATTCCACATATCCTTTTGGTCAGAGAGTCCGAGTACATTTGCGTGGCAACCACCATTTTTTTCAGTTTTTTTTATCATAGTTTGTCATCCGTCAAAATGTATTGAACTCGGCATCGAAAACACCAAAAAAGCTCTGAAAACAAAGAATCGCATCTCATACACGGCCAGCAACTTTCGGCAGCCTGTTTAAGGCTCTAAAAGGCCGAATTTTGATCCGAAATATAGCCTGTTTTACTGAAGAGTGGTCAGTCTGCCTCGCGAGAGAAGGCTGTCGAAAAGAGGAATGTATATCGATCGATGTGAAACACTTCATATCGATCGATATGAATGTCAGGACGTGGGCTGACTATATTGCATGATCGCCTGAAGTCCAGAAGCCATCACAAATTATCAAAATACCCTTAACGACCGGAAACCCTATTAATGTTATTCTAAGCCATTGTTGACGGCTATGCTCTTTACGCTTCCTTACTCTTTCTATTATTCTTGTTCTAAGTCAGGAGAGAAAGGAGGAACTCCTATCAGAGTCTTCCTGGAACTCCATTGGTTTTAATTTTATATTATTTATGTCCTTCATTTATTCATCTATGATTTCTGCGACAATCTTCATGTCTAAATAAATCCACCTGTTGGATTTAGGGTTCAGATAGGTTGTGGGATTATCCCCAACTATAGATTGTTGAGTTGTGATATTCATTATCATGATGAACCCTAATGCTTGATTCTAGAGTCATGAACTAGAACCTTGAACATGATGGCATTAATTCATTAATCATCATTTTGATTTCATCATGTATAAGCTAAGATTCTCTAGGGATACGGGAGAGCCGGTCTATGATCTTGGTGGGCATATATTCAACTCGATCAGAGCTATATCGATCGATACTCTTATATAGTAATCAATCGACGACAAAGATATATCGATCGATATCGCTGTCAAACGATCTCGATATTGTCGGCATCTGATACATAGACGAATCTAGACTGCGAGAGCTGATAGACTCATCTAAGAGTTGAAGCTCTTGAATATCATGCATACAACTTGTTAGGCATCTACAGCATTATAATCCCGATTACCTGAATAGAAACCCTAGATCTAACAACCATCCTTCCATCAAACAAATCCTTGCCAAGCTGAACAAATATATTGTACATCTTGTTTACTGCTTTATTTATTACTTGCTTTATTTACTGCTTTAAAACCTATTAGCCTAGCTTAATCATATAACTATTAGATCTATTAGGTTCCTTAGCTCTTCGGGGATTCGATCCCTAAGTACTACAATTGAACCTCTTATTTAGAGAGTAAAATCACTCCTTAGGATAATTTGAGTGATATCAGTGGCCGTGTGGTGTTGTTCTTGACGATCTCACTCTCTCCCGCTCCCTTGTTCCAAATCTACTCAGATCTAATCTCAGGTAAGGTGTTTTGTATCCAGCCTCCTCTCATTCTCCTTTATGTTGTCTAATGAGGATCTTGTTGGGGAAAAATATCCAAGGCCAAAGATTTCTCCAGCCTCCGAAGGGACTTCGACTTCTGGGGCTTCATCCGGGAAGAATCCCGGGTCCAACCTCTACTCAAGGGACCAAGTTATGCTAGGAAGCCCCAATATTCAATGAGGTCCAGGGTCCAATCCCCACGAAGAAGCACCAGGGCCTAGTCCCTGCCGGAAGGAACCAAGGCCCGACCCTTCGCACCAATATAGAAGTTTCTTAAACCGAGGGGAAAGTAATATATTCAAGAATATTACAAAGGCCGTCCAAGATTGACCGACTTATATCGACTATAAAAGGGGAACCTAAACCCTATAATAGGGGATCGACACTTTGAGGTTTAGACACTAGAGAGTTAGGCGATAGAACTAGGGTTTATACACCCATAACATTGTAATCCCGAATACACTCAATAATATACGTCTCTTTGCCTCCATTTCTCTTCTTTAAACACGTAAACACTCACAAATCTATTAGTCCTCCTGTGTTCCGTAGTACTAAAACGACCCTACACAAAAATACCATAACAGTTTGGCGTTAAAGGGAGGGGAGTAACTCAACTACGTGACGATGGCACAGGAAGACGATTCCAACCAAGCCGAATTGACCCCGAAGGAGAAGGAGCTTCTCAGCCGATTCGAAACTCTTCAGAGTCAAATCACCGACCTTCACAAGGCTCAGGAAACCGCACCTGCAGGTCTAGAACTTGTCCAGGAAGTTCAGTACCTAAAAGATCAACTCGGGGAACACTCCAAGCAGCTTCAGCAAAGCGTCGAGAAGTTAGACGCTATGGAAGCCGAAAAACTCGCTCTCCGACAAGAAAACCAATCCCTCGGGACAACTGGGAACAAGCGAAAACGGTTCAGAACCAGAGTTCGACCTATGGCTTCACTCAACACCCCCTGCAACGACGACGAGATGCCTCAGCATCCCGACGACGGACCCGGCGACCAAGAAGCTACTCGAGACGCAACCCGGGAAAGAGAGGAAGACGACTCCGATACAGAGGATGAAGAATACTCACCCGACCATCCCGAGATCTCAGATCCAGCTCTAGCCGCCTACCTAGAGAGGGTGGTATCCGAAAGACTCGGCACTATCCAATCCATGGTGGAAAGGCTCCCCGGAGTAGCTCCCCCTATCCGGAGAAGCAATCCTAGGTCATACTCCGATACACCTTTCGTGAAAGAGATCGCTTCAGTCGAGATGCCTCTCAAGTTCTCCTTCCCGAGCATTAAGATGTATGAGGGAACCAGAGATCCTGACAACCACATCGCCCAGTATAAGCAACGTATGATAGCCGTGGCTATTCCGAAAGAAGCAAGGGAGGCTACCATGTGCAAGGGTTTCAGATCAACCCTGACCAGTCCTGCCCTCCAATGGTATATCAACCTCCCCACGGGATCCATAGCGTCCTACGCCGCCCTCAGCGACAAGTTCGTGGAGCAATTCGCCAGCAGCCGCCATCTGGAGAAGAGATCGGATGACCTTTACGAGGTTCAGCAATACAGAAACGAGTCCCTTCGTTCCTACATAGCTCGTTTCAACCAGGAGAAGATCTCCATTCCCGAATTCAATGCCGACACATCCGTCTCAGCCTTCAAGAAGGGTCTGCTTCCTAAGGGAGAGCTCTACAAAGAACTAACGAAGTATAGATGCAGAGACATGGCGGATGTACTATCCCGCGCCTGGGCCCAAGTAAGGTGGGTAGAAGACTTCGTGAGCAGGGCCAAGGTCTCCTCCAAGTATGATCAGAAGTCCTCCAGGTCTTCGAAGGACGAGCGTGACGAGACTACCGGACCTCGACCTTCCAGAGAATCCACCAATCAGAGCAGGCGCAGATATCAACATCGCCCTCTACCCCGATCCGAAGGAATGATGGTTTCTACTTGGCCCAGTATCTCTCACCTCACAATATCCAAACAAGAGCTCATCGGAGTCTTGAGACAGATGGGCCCACAAGTTAAATGGCCACCAAAAATGAGGTCCCCTGACGTTAATCGGAACCCTAAAAGGTGGTGTGGGTTCCACAACGATCATGGTCACACCACTGAAGACTGTATAGCCTTGCGGCTGGAACTCGCCGAACTTCTCAAAAAGGGCTACCTGAGGGAGTTCCTCTCAGATAAAGCGAAGGACCTACTAAACAGAGAAGGTCCCGCTCTTCCTAACGATGCGGTTCCTGCATTACCACCGCCACAAGAGCGAGTGATCCACGTCATCTCAGGAGGATCAGAAGTAAGCGGAATCAGCAGCGCCGCAGCCAAAAGGAGCACTCGTAATGCTAGGAATGGTCAAGAGACTGGGGTTCCCAAGCGTCCACTCTTGGGGATGGACGAGATTAGCTTCACCGCGAAGGAGCAGGAACGGGTCCTCGTTCCACATCATGACGCCCTCGTCATCTCACTAGTTATAGCCAATTGTTTGGTCAAACGGATACTGGTGGACAATGGAAGCTCCAACAACATTATCTTCCATTTGGCCTACATGGACTTAGGGCTGGATCCTAAGACGCTAACCAGGAAAGCGACCCCACTCGTAGGATTCAGTGGAGAGGTGAAGCAAACCGAAGGAAAGGTCCTCCTCCCGGTGTATGCTGAAGGGATAAACCAAACCACCAAGTTCCTGATCGTCGACTGTCCGTCATCCTACAACATGATACTAGGGAGGCCCTGGATCCACGACATGGGAGCCGTGCCATCCACCCTTCATCAATTGGTGAAATTTCCTACTCCCTGGGGCGTAAAGGTCATCAAAGGGGACCAGGAGAACTCTATATCCTGCTACCAAACTACCTTGAAGGGAAAGACCCAAGCCTTATAGAAATTACAGAAACAACCTCTAGTTCCTCACGCCGAAGAACCCGAGGTTGAAGACATGGATGAGGTCCCTCTGGTAGAAGGGAACTCAAAACGAAACCTCAAGATAGGCTCCAAATTACCGCAAGACCTGAGGCAAAGGCTGATCGACTTCCTAAGGTCCAACTCCGATTGTTTCGCGTGGTCCCACGAGGATATGCCTGGAATCGACCCCGATGTCATCATGCACCAGCTCCAAGTGAATCCCGAGCATCCTCCGGTCAGACAGAAAAGGAGGAAGTTCGCTCCTGAAAGAGATGAAATCATTAACGAGGAGGTAAAAAATCTGCTCGACGCGGGATTCATAAGAGAGGTACAATATCCCGACTGGCTCGCCAATGTGGTGGTTGTGAAAAAGAAAAACGGAAAGTGGAGAGTCTGCATCGACTTCACGAACCTCAACAAGTCATGTCCGAAGGATCCATCCCCCCTACCTCATATAGACAAGCTGGTTGATGCTACTTTCGGACATCAACTAATGAGCTTCATGGATGCCTTTTGAGGATACAACCAAATCCTAATGTATCCTGATGATCAGGAGAAGATGTCCTTCATGACCTCCAGGGGCATCTATTGCTATAAGGTCATGCCGTTCGGACTAAAGAATGCAGGATCCACCTAGCAGAGGCTAGTCAACATGATGTTTGCCGATCAGATAGGTCAGACCATGGAAGTCTACATCGACGACATGCTGGTAAAGTCCCTAGACTCGGAAGATCATATCTCGCATCTTCAGCAAGCATTCGCCACCTTAAGGAGATACAATATGAAGCTCAACCCCTCCAAATGCTCGTTCGGAGTAAGCTCCGGGAAGTTTTTGGGGTACATAGTCACCCACAGGGGCATAGAAGCAAATCCAGAGCAAATAAGGGCCATCCAGGCGATTCCTCCCCCACAGAACGTTAAGGAGGTTCAAAAACTTACAGGGAGGATGGCAGCCCTCAGCAGGTTCATCTTCAGGCTTTCCGACAAGTCCCACGCCTTCTTTGAAACACTAAAGAATCCCAAGGATTTTAAGTGGATAGAGAAATGCGAGGCCGCGTTATCTGACCTCAAGGCCTACCTCACTACTCCACCACTCCTATCTAAACCCCTGGAAGAAGAAGTCTTACTGCTCTACCTAGCCGTGTCCGAGCACGCAGTTAGTGCGGTCCTTGTATGAGAGGAAGAGAGGAGACAACATCCCATATACTATGTTAGCAAATCCATGCTAGACGCGGAGACTCGCTACAGCCAACTGGAGAAGCTAGCCCTCGCCCTAGTAGTCGCGGCCCGGAAGTTACGCCCCTACTTCCAGGCCCATGAAGTCGTGGTATTCACTTCATTCCCCATCAAAGCGGTCCTTCATAAACCAGAGATATCAGGACGGTTGGCGAAATGGGCCGTAGAGTTGGGAGAGTATGACGTGATCTTTCACCCAGCCGCCGCCATCAAATCTCAGGTCCTAGCCGATTTCGTGGCTGAATTCTCTCCCTCCACGCTTCCAGACCCAGGTCTAGAAGCTACACTCCGGGGAAAGGAAGCAGAGAAAGGCCAATGGACCCTGCACGTAGATGGTTCCAGTAATGTGAGAGGTGCATGAGTAGGATTGGTCCTAACCTCCCCCACAGGAGATTCGGCCTCAAGGGCTGTACGTTGCAACTTCAAAGCAACCAACAACGAAGCGGAATACGAGGCTTTGATAGCAGGTCTAGCGTTAGCTAGAGAAATGGTAGTGGAAGACATCCAGGTCTTCAGTGACTCGCAGCTCATCATCAGCCAAGTTCAAGGGGATTATCAAGCCAAGGACCCGAGCATGATCAGATACCTATCGGTGGCCAAACGTCTCCTAGACCAATTCACAAGCTGCAAGCTTACTCAGATACCTAGGGAACAAAACTCCCAAGCCGATGCTCTAGCAAACCTAGGTTCCGCCTTGGAAACTAAGGAACATATGAGTATCCCCTTGTTGGTCCTGCAATGGCGAGCAACCCAGAAAGAGGCAGAATCAGAAGGAGTGGCAGTAGTAGACGATGGAGAAACTTGGATGACCCCCATCACTAACTATCTGAGGAACGACGTCCTACCTGAAAACCGAGAGGAGAGCCGCAAGGTCAAGAGACAAGCAACCAGGTACTGCATTTCGGAGGGAAAGTTATATAGAAGGTTTTTCTCAGGACCCTATCTACGATGCCTAAGAGAAGCCGCACGGATATTGGAAGAGCTCCACGACGGAGAATGCGGTTCACACTCCAGTGGACGAAGCCTCGTTCTCAGAGCAAGAAGGGCCGGTTATTATTGGCCTACTATGGCGAAGGACTCCCTCAAACAGGCCAAAACCTGTAGCCAATGCCAAAAACACGCCCGAATCTCCAACTTACCACCAGAGAACCTGAAATCCCTAAGCTCCCCCTGGCCCTTTCGCAAATGGGGCATGGACATCGTGGGAAAATTCCCTATGATGCCGGGGCAAAAGGTTTTCCTCCTAATAATGACCGATTACTTCACAAAATGGGTAGAAGCCAAAGCCCTGGCAAAAATCACAGACCTTCAGATCAGGAAATTCATCTGGACGAACATAATAACCCGCTTCGGAGCACCTCAGGAGATTGTCACCGACAATGGACCCCAATTCACAAGCAACGACTTCCAAGACTTCTGCAAAGAATGGGACATCAAACTCGCATACTCAACACCAAGACACCCCCAGTCGAACGGACAAGTAGAGTCAACCGACAAAACAATGGTGAATATGCTCAAGAAGCGTTTGGAGAAGGCTCATGGGCGATGGGCAGAGGAGTTACACGGAGTTCTCTGGGCCTATCGGACAACCCTGAAGACAGCTACCCAAGAAACCCCTTTCTCACTCGTCTATGGCACCGAATCAGCAATACCAACCGAGGTTCATGTTAAGACCACGATCTCCAACATCCTAACACCCAAGGACAACGATGAGCTGATGTACTTAAGCCTAGACCTACTAGACAAAAAAAGAGAAGCAGCCCGCCTAAGGAACGCATCATACCAAATAAAAGTAGCCAAGAGCTACAACAAAAAGGTGAGATCCAGAACCTTCCAAGAAGGAGACTGGGTCCTAAGGCGAGTCTGCAACCATACGAGAGACAAATCAGCCGGAAAACTCGCCCCCGGATGGGAGGGGCCCTATCAGGTAATAGGGGTGCAAGGGGCAGGAGCCTATAAGCTGCAAGACAGCACATGCAAGGTCCAACCCAACTGCTGGAACGCCTTGCACCTCAAATCCTATCATTTCTAAAAGTAAGATCTTCGGATTAAGCTTTATATATACTATTATACTATATATTTAAGTATTTTGGTTTTCTTACTCCTATGTATAACGAGAACGTCTTCGGACTAGGCTTATAAAATACATTTGATTTCGACTAAAGGGAGTTAAGGGAATACCAATATACTTAAAGGGGCATATTAGCTGGATCGGGACCCTTGGGACCTTAGATCTTAGCTAGCCCCCTAGCTGGTGAGGCTACGCACCATAGGTGCAGAAAGATATGGAAGGGGTCTGATCAGCCCTGTAACGATGTTTGCGCGATAGGGCCCCGCGTAAAGGCCTATAGCCAAGAATTATGCGGGGACCACGTACTAGTGCCACTCAAACCCTCGTGAAAAACGCTATAAGCTAAACGCACGCAGGGGGCATGGCGTACACGGCCAAGTACTGTAATCAGATTCTGGCGGCTGATATGCAGGGAGCAAAGTGCAAATAACCGGTTAAGCACAAACAATTTAATACCTATCCAGACGTGGAAGGTAGTGTGTCTGGGTTGACAGAACCTTGCGGGGGGACCCACCCCAGACCACAGTAAGTCTGAGAGTGACCTTTCTGCAGAAAGGTAGAGTGCAGCATTGAGATTTTCGAGAATGGCCTATGCCCACGGGTAGCACAGTGAGACTTCTCAATTTAGATCGAGAGTGGCGCGCCTCCGGGCAGCAGAGAGCGATCAAAAAGACTCCCCAAAAACATAAAAGTCCAGAGACCTTCGGGTCCAAAGATCCTCGGATCCACAGACCTTCGGGTCCAGAGACCTTCGGGTCCAAAGACCTTCGGGTACAGAGACCTTCAGGTCCAAAGATCCTCCGATCCACAGACCTTCGGGTCCAAAGACCTTCGGGTCCAAAGACCTTCGGGTCCAAAGACCTTCGGGTCCAAAGACCTTCGGGTGCAAAGATCCTCGGATCCAAAGACCTTCGGGTCCAGAGACCTTTGGGTCCAGAGAACTCCGGGTCCAAAGATCCTCGGATCCAGAGAACTCCGGGTCCGAAGATCCTCGGATCCACAGACCTTCGGGTCCAAAGTCCTTCGGGTCCAAAGACCTTCGGGTCCAAAGATCTTCGAGTCCAAAGACCTTCGGGTCAAGAGAGCCTCAGGGCTCCTAAGGCCTAAGGGTCCAGAGAACCTCAAGGTTCCAAAGACCTTCGGGTCCAGAGAGCCTCAGGGTTCCTAAGACCTAAGGGTCCAGAGAACCTCAAGGTTCCGAAGACCTCAGGGTCCCCAGAACCTCAGGGTTCCTCAGATCTAAGAACCCAAAGAACCTCAAGGTTCCACGACATCCGGGTCGAGAACCTCAAGGCTCAAAGACCCCCAGGATAATCAAAACCCCTGGGTTCAAAATAAGGCCTCATGGCTCAGGTAAGGAACCTAAGGATTATAGATCCTAAGAACTCCCAATATTCGAGGATCCGAGAACCTAAGGGGGTTCAAACCAGATTGGAACTCACTAGTCCCCAGCAACGATCTTACATCCCTAAAACTAAAACTCATGTTTTATAAACAGGATTACAAGATCTAACACGACTTTATTTTCAGGTCCTCTATCTAACCAGGACTCAAGTCCAAAGACAATTCGGATACAAACTCAAAAAGATTTCGGTCCAATAAATATAGACCACAAAGGATGATCATTACAATATGAAAATCCCTAAGATCTACCACGCCCGGCCGAAGGAATAGTCGGCTCATCTTCTAACGTGGGGGGCTCGGCACCCTTAAGCACTGCTTCGGCCAAAACCACCGTCTTAAACTGAGAGAATTCTTTGGACAGATCCCATCGGGAAGTCTGTCCCCGGAGCCATTCCCTCATTACCTCCCAGCGGGCAACCATCCTTGCCCCACTCACGGCCATGATCTTCTCATTCCTCAGAATCTCCACCTCAGATCGAAGCTCTGCGACAGCTTCTTCTAATTCTTGCTTCTCTCGACTCAGCCGAAGGGATTCAGCCGAAGCAGTCTCCACCGAACCCTCGATGGCCCGGACCTTATCCTGCAAGTCCCGAAATTCCAATTCCGAAGCTACTCGTTTATCCTTCTCACGAGATAATTTTCTGAACAATTCCACCGTCTTGTCCCGATTAATGCCCTCCTTCGCCATCCAGTCTTTCAAGTGATGTAGTTGTGAAAGGACTTGTATAAAAAGGGGAATGCGAACCGAAGATTCAAAACGAGAGACGAAAAGATTGCTATCTACCTGAAGAAGCCCGCTCTGAATCTGCCGCGCCGCCTCTGAAGAACTCGTATCCGAAAAAAGGACATGCATCTTGGAAAATATGATTTCGTTCAAGTTATTTAAAACAATCGATAGGCCTCCATGCGAACGTCTACTCGGTGGTGGTTGTTGACTCATCGGACTCGAATCCTCCCTCGATCCATGGTCCCGACCCGAGGAAGTATCCTCGATAGTCACACCCCCTCTACCAGCCACCTCCTCGATAGGTAAACCCTTCTTAGCTGAGATCGCATCGGTGGCCCTCTTGAAAGAAGTTATTGGATCCTCTGAATCCTCCTCCATCATACTCCCTAACCGCAAAGCTCACACGATCAACCCAGTAATAAAAGATCCGATATATTCTAAGAAGAAGGATTTACCCCATAGTTTGCTACGACGTAACACCTCCGGGCTAAGAAGATGAGTTACTAAGCATCGCTCGACAGGAATCTGCCTTGCACGAAGAACGTTATCCTCCCCATCGGCAGGAGCAGGACGAGTTCCCTCTGCGAAAGAACCAAAGAGAGATAAGCAGAATTCGACTAGAAATAGCAGAAACATTCCTTACCTATGAAGTTCCATCGGTAAAAGGATCCAGGAAGGGTCATGAAAATATGTTTTTCGGGCCACCTTTTCTCGAAGGCCAGCCCCTTGCGATCGGTTTTTGGTAGCTCCTCAACTATGGGGAGACCCGCGCGAGGACGGAGATGGAAACGCCCTTCGTTACCATTAATGGGAGCCAAGTGATAAGCGAAGAGAACTTCATTAACCCCCAAGGCCAAATTCTCTTCATCACCCAAATTCTGGATCGCCACGAGGATACGCCAAGCTGGAGGGTTAAGCTGGGACGGCGAGATATGAAAATAGTTGCAAAGGTTTGCAATCAACAATGGCACGTCGCCTCTGAAACCTGATTCAAAGAAAGCTTCGTAAATAGCAATCTCTTCAGGCATACCACCGGAAGCACGTTCCGATGGCTCAGGAAAACGGAGAACAACGGAAGAGGGGAGCGCGTATTTTCTCCGAAGGTCACGTACTTCGTCCTCTCCAATCAATGAAGGAGGACCCACCAGTGAAGACCCGAGAGGTATGAACGGGAAAGGCATAGACGCTCGGAAATCCTGAGGGCTACCAGATCTAGATGATCTAGGCTCAATCCTCTTCTCCGAATCCCTCGCCTCTGCCATCACAACGAAAGAAGAAGAAGAGAAATCTGAATGCGATGTTAAAAGATTAAGAAAGGTGGAAACGATGAAGACAATTAGAAATCCGGAGCGCGTATTTATTATCAGAAGGAGGAAAGAGCCGTTAGACATTACCTCGGGGAAGTCGCCCAATTTTTTAAAAAAATCTTGTGGTCTCCAAGGCAGAATTTGAAAATCGAATCAGCCCGCTCCCCGGATCTTTCGAGATTACAGCCCCCGAAAAGGAAAGAAAATCCAGATCGGCAAGACTCATTCAAATCAATTTTCAAAACTTCGAATCAAAAGTTTCCAAGTCAACACTCTAACCAAGCTATTACGCTCCGGGCTCCAGGTCAAAATTACGGATCTAGTCCTTCTCCTGCTTGAAGAAAGGACACCAAGGTCCAAGACTACATGTTATCCCTTGATTCCTACGAAGCAATCAAGGAATAAGGGGCAAACTGTTGGGGAAAAATATCCAAGGCCAAAGATTTCTCCAGCCTCCGAAGGGACCTCGACTTCCGGGGCTTCATCTGGGAAGAATCATGGGTCCAACCTCTACTCAAGGGACCAAGTTATGCTAGGAAGCCCCAAGATTCAATGAGGTCCAGGGTCCAATCCCCACGAAGAAGCACCAGGGCCTAGTCCCTGCCGGAAGGAACCAAGGCCCGACCCTTCGCACCAATATAGAAGTTTCCTAGACCGAGGGGAAAGTAATATATTCAAGAATATTACGAAGGCCGCCCAAGATTGACCGACTTATATTGACTATAAAAGGGGAACCCAAACCCTAGAACAGGGGATCGACACTTTGAGGTTTAGAGACTAGAAAGTTAGGCGATAGAACTAGGGTTTATACACCCATAACGTTGTAATCCCGAATACACTCAATAATATACGTCTCTTTGCCTCAATTTCTCTTTTTTTAAACACGTAAACACTCACAAATATATTAGTCCTCCTGTGTTCCGTAGTACTAAAACGACCCTACACAAAAATACCATAACAGATCTGAGATTGATTAGACCCTGATTGAAGGCCAGGATGACAGATCGTGATTTCTAGGGTGATAACTACAGAGACCTTGTTCCATAAGAACGCAAATACTGTTAAAGGACTTTAATGGACTGCCTTGTGTTGATGTTGCGATATTGATGTGATGCTCTGATTCGAATGTCTGATTTGAGTGTTTGTGAAAGATAGGATGCTTAGATAAAATTAAACATAGGTTCATAGAATATTGTTAACCCGCCTGGTTAGATGAAGTCTAAGATCCATGTGATTGGATGTTTAATGAATTGAGTGTGACACCGAGAACGGGTGGCGTCAAGTATAAAATGAATGAGTATAAGTAAGGAAAAATAAAATGAAAGATAATTAAATGAAGTATAGTAACTAGACACCAGTAAAGGGGAGTCCAGGGACATTGACTGCGGCGGGATATAGGAATCGGGGTTGAGGGCTGTGAACGAACGTTTACCATGACAATGGGATCAGAATGGCGCCAGGTTGGATTGAGTCAACGCCGAGTCTTGGAGGGTAGCGATCAGCCGGGGCTGGAACCTCATATGGACTAGGATGTTGCGCATACCGGGCGGCTGTTCGCGTAGGAGCACATTGAGTACGGGAAAATGTTTCCTTGGGCATGCATAGGTCATAGAGATCTAGATTAAAAAAAACAGAGTCTTAATCCTAAATATGTGTGTTTGAGTGATGACTGACGTCATCACAGTTGCTTCTTGTGAAATGGTTTGTTTATGCAAATAGGTAGATGGGCATGAATGATTGTAGTGGCTAGTCGGTTCAATAAGTTTCATTGTTTTATAATTGGCTTGAGTTTTTTTTTGTCATCAACAAAATAAAAACACTCATAAACAAATTTTCTGGACCGCTATTCTTCTGAAACAATCGACACTTTTAATTAATTTCCTACCTATCCTGGAATGCTTTTGAGCTTAGTTTGAGCATTCAGATTAACTTTTATTGAAAATACCTCTTTTTAACGGTTTGCTTTTACGCAATTTAAACTAAATCAAAACAAAATTGGTAATATTGGGTTTTAGGACAAATCTGTTACGATGGAATTTCAACTTTCATATATATTAATTTATTTTGCAATGTTCAGGAACATCACAGTAGAAATTATAGAACACTTAAATGTCCAATACATAAAAACCGTTAATGTGAAGGAATAAGATGAGAATGAGGGTCATGGAGACCGCGGATACACTCTTTGAAACAGTTCTCTAAGCACGTAATGCTTGGTGGAAATGGACCTACACATATGTCTTGGCATATTTTCTTGCATTCTTGTACTGTTTTCGCTTCACTTTCCATTGTCAAAATCATCATCACCATCACCATCACCATTATCATCAGCGTTCTTCTATCCATTTTATCTTTTTAACTAATGAAAAATAAAATTATCGAAATAATATAGCAAAATGTTATTAATGATGATTTATTCAGTTTCATTGTTGCTTCACTGGAACTATTTATAGGTTCAACTAGTCTATTATTTACAGCTGGGGTTTTACACTTACATTGAAGCTGAATTTTTCAGATCGGCATTATTGGAATGTAGTTTAATTTTTGTATGACTCTAGTATTAAATCTTTGTTGTTTCGTTGATAGTCAATGTACATACAAATATTGACTTGAAACCAATGAATCCAGTTAATTTTGAACATGTTGACCAGAGAAAAGGCTAGACTAAAACATTATACCAGCACAATTTCAAGTTTAGTTTCAAATTTGTTGACCACTGAGATATCAACTTTTCAAAAACCGTCTAAAATCAAATAATAAATATAGTGGGCATAAATTATATATATATATATATATAATTTTTTTAATAACAATGACTCTTTATTCTAATAAAAGTTCATGATCAAATTACAAGAAAACATACTACAAAAAGAACAGAACTTAGATTAACCCTCTAAGAACATTTAAATTCACCTTGCATACTAAAACCAATCAAAATGCCACACAGATTAATAAATTAAAAAAAAAAAGGTAGATGAAAGAAAAAAGAATAACCTCAATTTTAACGACCATAACACCGCCAACTAAATTCCAAACCCTAAATCTTAAATCATAAATCCTAAATCCTTAACCCTAATTCATAAACCCAAAATCTAGGCCCTAAACTTAACCATATACCCTAAATTCAAATGCTAGCCCTTAGACCGTATACCTTAACCACAAATCCTACACTGTTGGGAAAAAAATACTCAGGTACCCTTTTCCTCCAGGCCCCGGGGAGGATCCAGACCTCCGGATCCCTGCTACAAAGTGCCCCGGGTCCTCACTGAAAGGAACTCAGGAACTCGGAAATCATCTATAGAAAATACCCTTCGCAACTACCCCCGAGAACTACCCTCTGGGAGGAAATGGAAAACTTCTGATAAGAAGGATCTTCCATATTTACGAATATGGAAGAATTCCTCTTACTTAGACAACCTCAGACCGACTCAAGGACTCTAAATGAAAAACTATGTAAGATGACTCTAAACCCTAGAGCAAGGGATCAACACTTCTACACCTCAAGACTTAGAGATTAGACTTAGGCAGCTAGAACTTGGGTTTATCATTTTGTACCTTGTAATCCTAGCCTCTTTGATCTAATAACATCTCTTTTCAAGTCTCGTTCTTTACTTAATCTTCTAACAAATCTCTTAAAACACTTCGAAATATAAAGCTTGTCCATCGTTCCGTAGTACTCCAAAAGGACTTACACAAAAATCCCCTAACATTTTGGTGCTAGAAGGAGAGGAGTTATCAACTACGTGATGGTGCGGCAGATGAGCGGGAAGAGTTACCTGAAGCAACGCAAAGAGAAGCCGAGATTCAAAGATAACTTGTCGGTCTACATAATCAAGTCACCGACCTACTCAAGGCTCGGGAATGAACCATGGACGACTCACAGCTCTCCTCAGAAGTCTAAAATCTGAGGGAGAAGCTTGACGAGCACTCTAAGTGCCTGGAGCAAAGCGCTGAGATGCTAAATCGTCTGAAATCAAAAAAACCTTGCCCTCAGAGACGGGAATCAGGCTCTTAACACAATAAGCAACAAGAAGCGCCGCTTCAAAGCCAGGTCCTACCTATGCAGGCCTTAGAAATGCCTAGTCCTAGAGATGGAACCATGCGTTCATCCCCAGCGTCCAATGAGGAAGTGGCACCCCGCGGGAAGACTGGAGCCACTCAGATCAAAGACATAGAAGAAAGCGACACAGAGCCAGAGCATGATCAAGAAACGCCCGAGGGAGCTGCAACAGAGAAATCTGACGTGACCGCTTACCTAGAGCATATATTAACCAAGAAGTTCGATGCTATACAGTCCCTGGTGGAGAGATTACCAGGAGTGGCTCCCTCTATCCATAAGAGTAACCCCAACTCCTTTGCAGAATCTCCGTTCACGGATGAAATCGCCCTGATAGAGATGCCGAGAAAGTTCTCTTTCCCAAATATCAAAATGTTCGATGGACCTGGGATCCGAACGACCATATCGCCCAATACAAGCAGAGGATGCTAGCAGTAGCACTCGTAAGGGAATCTCGAGAGGCCACCATGTGCAAAGGATTCGGTTCTACCCTAATCGGACCTGTGCTCAAGTGGTACGTCAACCTGCCTACCAGGTCGGTATCCTTTTGGTCGGAAAGTCCCAGTACATTTGCGTGGGACCCACCAGTTTTTTTTAATTTTTTTTTATCATGGTTTGTCATCTATCAAAATGTATATAACTCGGCCTCGAAAACACCAAAAACACTCTGAAAACAAAGAATCGAATCTCATACACGGCCAGCAACTTTCGACAGCCTGTTTGAGGCTCTAAAAGGCCGAATTTGGACCCAAAAAATCGCCCCGCCCAAACACCGAGTTTGATGGTTTTGGGGCCTTTCGAAAATGGTGCGGTGGGCGCTGTAGTTCCTCACGGTTCAAAAGTTATGGGGTATTCAAGATCAGATCCTTTTTGCAGTCACGAAAAAAAATAAAAAAGGGGTGCAACACGAGGACTTCCCGGGAGGTCACCCATCCAAGTACTACTCTCGCCCAAGCAAGCTTAACTGCAGAGTTCAGATGGGATCCGGTGCATTAGTGCTGGTATGATCACACCCGTTAATACATGTTTAGGATTTCATATAACCTTTTGGTCGGAGAGTCCCAAAAGATTTAAGTAGGACCCACCGTTTTTTTTTATTTTTTTTACATAGTTTGTCATCCATCAAAATGTATTGAAATCGGCGTGGAAAACACCAAAACACTCTGAAAACGAAGAATCAAATCTCATACACGGCCAGCAACTTTTGACAGCCTGTTTGCGGCTCTAAAAGGCCGAATTTGGACCTTAAAAATCGACCGGCCTATACACCGAGCTTGATGGTTTTGGGGCCTTTCCAAAATGGTGTGGTGGGCGCTGTAATTCCTCACAGTTCAAAAGTTATGGGGTTTTCAAGATCAGATCCTTTTTCCAGTGAAGAAAAAAAAAGGGTGCAACACGAGGACTTCCCGGGAGGTCACCCATCCAAGTACTACTCTCGCCCAAGCAAGCTTAACTGCAGAGTTCAGATGGGATCCGGTGCATTTGTGCTGGTATGATCGCACCCGTTAGTACATGTCTCAGGATTTCATATAACCTTTTGGTCAGAGAGTCCCAAAAGATTTACATGGGACCGACCAGTTTTTTATAAATTTGTTTTTTATCATAGTTTGCCATCCGACAAAATTCATTGAAATCGGCTTCGAAAACACCAAAAACACTCTAAAAATGAAGAATCAAATCTCATACATGGCCAGCAAATTTTGGCAGCCTGTTTGAGGCTCTAAATTCAAATTTGGACCCGAAAAATTGCCCGGCCTATACACCGAGCTTGATGGTTTTGGGGCCTTTCCAAAATGGTATGGTGGGCGCTGTAATTCCTCACGGTTTAAAAGTTATGGGGTTTTCAAGATCAGATCATTTTTGCAGTGAAGAAAAAAATAAAAAAGGGGTGCAACACGAGGACTTCCCGGGAGGTCACCCATCCAAATACTACTCTCGCCCAAGCAAGCTTAACTGCAGAGTTCTGATTGGATCCGGTGCATTAGTGCTGGTATGATTGCACATGTTAGTACATGTTTCAGGATTTCATATAACCTTTTGGTCGGAGAGTCCCAAAAGATTTACGTAGGACCCACCAGTTTTTATTTTTTATCATAGTTTGTCATCCGTCAAAATGTATTGAACTCGGTGTCGAGAACACCAAAAACACTCTGGAAACAAAGAATCAAATCTCATACACGGCAAGCAACTTTCGGCAGCCTGTTTGAGGCTCTAAAAGGCCAAATTTAGTCTCGAAAAATTGCCCGGCCTATACACGGAGCTTGATGGTTTTGGAGCCTTTTCGAAATGGTGCGGTGGGCGCTTAAGTTCCTCACGGTTCAAAAGTTATGGGGTTTTGAAGATCAGATCCTTTTCACAGTGAAGAAAAAAAAGGATGCAACACGAGGACTTCCCGGGAGGTCACCTATCCTAGTACTACTTTTTCCCAAGTACACTTAACAGCGGAGTTCTAATGGGATCCGGTGCATTAGTGCTAATATGATCGCACCGATATGTACATGTCTCAGGATTTCATATATCCTTTTGGTCGGAAAGTCCCAGTACATTTACGTGGGACCCATTAGTTTTTTTAAATTTTTTTTTATTATGGTTTGTCATCCGTCAAAATGTTTTTAACTCAGCGTCGAAAACACCAAAAACACTCTGAAAACAAAGAATCGAATCTCATACACGGCCAGAAACTTTTGGCAGCCTGTTTGAGGCTCTAAAAGGCAGAATTGGGAAATCGCACGGCCTATACACCGAGCTTGATGGTTTTGGGGCCTTTCCAAAATGGTGCGGTGGGCGCTGTAGTTCCTAACGGCTCAAAAGTTATGGGGTTTTCAAGATCAGATCCTTTTTGCGGTGAAGAAAAAAAAATAAAAAAGGGGTGAAACACGAAGACTTTCCCGGAGGTCACCCATCCGGGTACTACTCTCGCCCAAGCAAGCTTAACTGCTGAGTTCTGATGGGATCCGGTGCATTAGTGCTGGTATGATCGCACCCGTTAGTACATGTCTCAGGATTTCATATAACCTTTTGGTCGGAGAGTCCCATAGATTTACGTGGGACCCACCAGTTTATTTTTAAATTCTTTTATTATGGTTTGTCATCCGTCAAAATGTATTGAACTCGGCGTCGAAAACACCATAAACACTCTGAAAACAAAGAATCACATCTCATACACAGCCAGCATCTTTCGGCAGCCTGTTTGAGGCTCTAAAAGGCCGAATTTGGAAATCGCACGGCCTATACACCGAGCTTCATGGTTTTGGGGCCTTTCCAAAATGGTGCGGTGGGCACTGTAGTTCCTCACGGTTCAAAAGTTATGGGGTTTTCAAGATCAGATCCTTTTTGCAGTCACGAAAAAAAAATAAAAAAGGGGTGCAACACGAGGACTTCCCGGGAGGTCACCGATCCAAGTACTACTCTCGCCCAAGCAAGCTTAACTGCAGAGTTCAGATGGGATCCGGTGCATTAGTGCTGGTATGATCGCACCCGTTAGTACTACTTTCGCCCAAGTACACTTAACAGCGGAGTTATGGGGATTTCAAGATCAGATCCTTTTCACAGTGAATAAAAAAAAGGGATGCAACACGAGGACTTCCCGGGAGGTCACCCATCCTAGTACTACTTTCGCCCAAGTACACTTAACAGCGGAGTTCTGATGGGATCCGGTGCCATAGTGCTGGTATGATCGCACCGGTAAGTACATGTCTCAGGATTTCATATATCCTTTTGGTCGAAAAGTCCCAGTACATTTGCGTGGGACCCACTAGTTTATTTAAATTTTTTTTATTATGGTTTGTCATCCGTCAAAATGTTTTTAACTCGGCGTCGAAAACACCAAAAACACTCTGAAAACAAAGAATCAAATCTCATACGCGGCCAGCATCTTTCGACAGGATGTTTGAGGCTCTAAAAGGCCGAATTTGGAAATCGCACGGCCTATACACCGAGCATGATGGTTTTGGGGCCTTTCCAAAATGGTGCGGTGGGCACTGTAGTTCCTCACGGTTCAAAAGTTATGGGGTTTTCAAGATCAGATCCTTTTTGCAGTGAAGAAAAAAAATAAAAAAGGGGTGCAACACGAAGACTTTCCCGGAGGACACCCATCCTAGTACTACTCCCGCCCAAGCACGCTTAACTGTGGAGTTCTGATGGGATCTGGTGCATTAGTGCTGGTATTATCGCACCGGTAAGGACATGTCTCATGATTTCACATATCCTTTTGGTCGGAAAGTCCCAGTACATTTGCGTGGGACCTGTGGGAACCGAAATTCGCACTGTCGATTTTAGTTAAGTTAAACGAAGGAAAACAAAGCTAGCCTAGTTTTCGCTGGAGATCCCGGATTATCTGCTGGGCCACGCACGACAAAGTCAAGAAAGGCGAGTTTAAAATAGCGTAAAAATAATGTGAGCAAAAAAGAATCTTATTCCCGAATTTACGCGAAGCGTTTGAACAAGAGGTTCGGATCTCGGCTGCAAAAGCTGTCGATCGTCGATAGTCTCAAAACCCTAGATCTAACCTAATTGAGTCGCAGCTCGCTAAAAAAGGAAATAAATGCCTAAGTTCTAAATTGCTCTAGAGAGTAGTTGTTATTCTGATTCTGGTTCTCCTTTCCTCTGCTCCTAGCTTGCTTATATACTCCCCATATGACGGTCTATTTTTGATGGACTGAGTCTGTCGTGAGCTGGGCTTTTTCCATTTTTGTCGGCCTTCGTGTTTATCGGGAAACTTGACATTTATCCTTTCGGAATTGTAACATTTATCCTTTTGGAATCTTGATATTTATCTTGTTATGTGAAGATAATCATAAACCGTCATATCCATGCTTGGAAATTGTAAACGGGCCGTCTTTCGGACTTCTATTGTTTTTTACGATTTCCTTGAAAGGATACTCCTGTTGCGATATCGAGTTTTTCGGAAGATCTTCCATTCTTCGTAGAGTCGAGATGAATGGTGTAATTGGATAACCAACATCGTTTTATATGACGAATTTAAGATCTCCCTGTCCATTGATATCTTATGAGTTTTTCCGAAGTTATTCCGACGATCTTGGTTTGGAGCAGAAAAAAAAATTTTGTTTGCGGAACCTCGGAAACTCGCAAAGCATAGATTTCTAGCAGCCCGGGGCCTAGGAATTACGCACGAAAACTAGCCGCTCGAAGACCCGAACCAGCGCGGGGCTAGCCGCCCGGCGACCACGGCCAACACAGGCGCTAGGCTCCTGGTGACCTGGACCGGGGCTAGCCGCCCGGCGACCACGGCCAGCACGGGCGCTAGGCGCCCGGTGACCTGGACCGGGGCTAGCCGCCCGGCGACCACGGCAGGCACGGGCGCTAGGCGCCCGGCGACCTGGACCGGGGCTAGTCGCCCAGCAACCACGGCCGGCGACCTGGACCGGGGCTAGCCGCCCGGCGACCACGGCCAACACGGGCGCTAGGCGCCCGGCGACCTGGACCAGGGCTAGCCACCTGGCGACCACGGCCAGCACGAGCGCTAGGCGCCCGGCGACCTGGACCGGGGCTAGCCGCCCGGCGACCACGGCCAGCACGGGGCCGGCTGCTTGGTGCTTTCGGTTTGTGCATGTTTTTGTTTTCCGAAAGGTTTTTCTCGTGCGACAAATATTTTTAGTCGTTGATCTTGATATGATCGATCTCGAACTTGACATTTTTTCCGAGGTTTCTCGATCGACACTTTGTCTCTCGAGGCTTCTCTAATGATTGTTATTGTCTCTCCGAGATCTTCGTACATCGATTTCGTCTTGACCGATTTTGACCCCAACAGTTAGCCCCCCAGCTAGCTAGGAGCCGTAGAGTTCGTAGGTCCTAGCTTGCGGTTTGGTTCGTGAGGAAAGTATGGAGACGCAATCGTGTCGAAGGTCGCGATGAGTAGTAAAAATCTTGCCTATAAAGATGAGATGTGAATTTTTTATCATTCTCACTTCATCCAAGAATCTTTTTAAAATCTCTCTCTTGAAAATTCTCTCTCTTTCTCAAGAAAAGATGTCTTCAAGATCAAAATCTTCTAGGAAGCAATCTCGTACTCCCTCATCTTCGGATAACTTTCCCGCCGAAAAGGAGGTCAAAAAACCTGAGGTTGATGAGATCAACAAGAGCGCGTATTGTGACGCTGTTTTCGGCTCCGATGCCCCTCTTCCTGTAATTTTGGTCCCGAGGCGACCTCCGAGGGCGCATAGAGAACCTGGCTCACCAAGCGAGGTATCGTCCGAATACCTTGCAACTCTTCGAGAATACTACCAGATTCCGGAGGGAGTTGTGTTCCGCATTCCCTATGGGGACGAGAGCGCAGAGAGTCCTCTGCAAGGTTACTTTACCTGTTACGAGGCGTTCTTGACGCAGTGCCGATTGTGGTTCCCTATTCCCGAAATCATTGTTCAGGCCCTGGACCGTTTCGGGATCTCGATCAGCCAATTGAATGTGCCTGCCTTGGAAAGCTGGCTTGGCGTTGTGATCCTGAGTTACGAGTTGGGGATGACTCTAAGCCATGCCGACTTTGAAGGAATGTGGAACTCTAGGGAGATGAGTACCAATGGAGTGTACTCGTTGAAGGCGAGGACTGGTTTTTCGATAATCCAAGGACTTACCTCGCACGCCAAGGATTACGTCGACCGCTTCTTTTTTGTGAGGATAGATGGAGAATCTGTCTAGGAAAGATTTCTTCATCTGTTTCCGACGGTTTGGTTATATCGTCGCGGTAAGAGTCGCGTTTTGACAAGCGTTTTTTTTTAAAGGCGGTTACCGAACGTATTCTTTCTTTGATTGTGCAGCGAACAGGTGTCTCGCGCATATCCCCTCTGATCTTTGGGTTAAGAGGGAAATTTTTGCGAGAAGGCCCTCTTCTTGGAACTCTTTTACTCTCGAGCGGATTTGGAAGGCGATTGCGCTTCATCGGTCGTCAATGATGGGTCCTTTGTCTTCTTTACTTCGAGGCAGAGGTCTCGGAAAGGTAAAGGGGTTGCTTCTGAGACCTCGCCAGGGAATGAATCGCCGCCGGGGTACGATCCCGACTCTACTGCGAGAAACCAAGGTGTTCCTAGCGCGAATCCTCCTCCGGCCGATTTCTTTGACGAACTCCCTCTTTCGTTCAGTCGTGACGATTCTTTGGACAACAAGGCGAGGGATCAAGTAACCGCATAAGGTGCTCGTTTGGTCAACGAGGTTTGTTTCCGAAGTTTTGATCGTATTGCGTATACTCCCTTTTTTTCTGACCTCTAATTTTTACAGGCTGTGAGAGTGTGTAGCGCATCGATCGACGGAAGTTTCCGCACGGTGCGGCTAGCTCATTTTAAGGCGGAGGAAACCGAGAGAGAATTCGCCAAGTACCGGATGGAGATGGAGGAGCAAAAACGCCGGCAAGCCGAGATTCAGGCCCGAGCCCTCGTTCGTGGGGAAAGGAGAGGGAGGAGAAGGGCCGCCGCTGAGTTAAACCAAAGGCCGAAATTTTCTCTACTGAGTTCGAGAAGTATAAGGATGCTCAAGATTTTGTGGGCAACTTCCGCGAGTGTCGAGGTTCGGTTGGTACTGTCCACAAAGTGCAGCGTGAGGATTTCTCTCTCTCCAGTGAACTCGCCGAGATGGATGGTTCGATGAGAGTGTGTGCTAACGCCGAGTCCCTGGTTCCTCCGATCGAAGGAAGGATCCGCGAGCTATGGGACCCCATCCAGGTTTCAGAAGATACGGCGGATGCGAGCGCATGTGAACGTAGGCGATGGTGGCGAAGAGGTCGACCAACCCAACTCCTCGTTTGGAATATCCTTGTCCGGTTGTTATAACTTTGACTATGGTCTGTGATTGGCCGAGTGTGGCTATGTTATGATTATGTGTTGCGTAACTCTGTATTTTTTCGAGACTGGCCGTAGGTGGCTTTGAATCCTTGCCGCAGGGCGGTGTTTTATGAACATTTTAAGAATTTTGCTTTGCATTTTGATTTGTACTTTCGTTAAGTGTAGAGGGTTCGAATACGAGTAGTCACTTCGTATCCAAGCTCTTTATTTGTCGCTTGGTCCGCAGGTTATTTGTAGTGAAGGTTAGGTTATAAGCGATAAGAGGCATGTTTTGGGATCTTGTTTTCTGGATACTATGCCTATGAGATGTTTTAGATACCAGCAAGGCTGGGTTTAGGGCAAGACCTAGGTCTACTTTCGGACTGAGGCTGTGCGATAACAAATCGGCTTCCGTTTTGCCTGTTTGCGATTTCAACCTGACTCGTACCGTCTTAAAATCTGCGAAGTGTTTATCGGCTTATATGATTTGTCTGGATACGAATCGAGCTACTTCCTTTACGAAGTGCTAACCAAAATTCGGATTTTTTGTATAGCGCCCTATGATATCCTTGTCGGATGTAAGATGACTTGGTTAAAAGCAGGACTATAAATTTGATTAGGTGAAACGTTTCCGTGTGTTTCCGTCGGGGCCAATCGACGGATACGAATTTTAAAGTCGCGAATGGACTGTTTGATGAAGGTTCACAGTCGCGGATGGACTGTTTAATGAGTAAAGTTGTTAGAGTCGCGGGTGGACTGTTTTGGAGGAGGATAGAGAATATGTTTTTCGGGAATCAGCGACGTCTCGCGTTCCTTAGAGATATGTTTTTTGTTTTCCGTAATGTTTATGCGTTGAGTAAGAATTTGAATGAAAGACTTTACAAAAAGGTTTTAAGAATGTAGAGTACATGTCAAAAAAAATTTTTTGCGGGAGTTCAAGGATGTTTGTTCCCACCCTCCCCCCCCCTTTTTGGTGAGGGGGATAGCTGAACTCGTCGAGTCTTCAACGAGCTGCCTACGTACCTATTTCGAGGATCAAGCCATCTCTTAGTTATATTTTTTACTGCGGACGTTACTACTCCCCGAGTGCCGACGCCTCGACTGTTTCATCTAAGTCGGCGGTCTTGTTGGGTGTTGGATTGTATGTCTTTTCGGCGATGGGCTCGAGGGTCTTTTCGCCGTCCTGAGTCACAGCCTGTTTGGAGGAATCTGAACCGTCTCTTGCTGAGTTCTCGGAGATACTCAGAGGTTTCTTAGTTCGTTTCGGGTTAGCCGCTGGGGCGTTCCGATTGCTGCACAATTTATGCTCGGCCAGGAAGCAGAGCCGCGACTGCTTTTGGCTTCCTCAGATCACCGCCGTCCCGGTCGGTGTTGGGAATTTAACGCTGAGATGGTAAGTGGACGGGACTGCCCTCATGGCGTTTATCCAAGGAGTTCCCATTATGGCGTTATAGATGGCCGGGTTGTCTACTACCGCGAACTCGACGATTTTTGTGACCTCCTTAGCCATGACTGGGAGTTTGATCTTTCCGAGGGTCATGGAAGTTACGCCCGAGAATCCGGTCAACGGTCTTGGCTTTGGGATGACTTCTCCGAGGGGGATGTTCATCCTCTGTAGGGTGTCACGGAACATGATGTTGACCGTGCTTCCTGTGTCGATGAGGATGCGACCAACTTCGAGATCCTGAATCACCAAGTCGATGACCAAAGGATCGTAATGGGGTTTATCGAGACCGACCGTGTCTTGCTCTTCGAAGACGATCGTATGATTAGGAACGTCGTCTTCCGGACACCATCCGGGGTTTGTTTCGGCCTTCCGTCCGTAGGCTTTGATTGACGAAACTGAGTCCCGATAGAAGTGTGATCCTCCGATGATCATGTTCACCCTTTGGCGATTGTTGTTGTTTCCTTCGTCATCCTGTCTTCGTCCGCGTTTTTCGCTTGACTGAGTTCCAGGAGCGTTATTCTTGGGGACGGCTCCGTCGGTTTTTGGTGGACGGTCGGAATCCAGGAGCAGGTCTTTTATACTCCTGATCGTTGCTAGTTCACCAGCGAGAAGCTTCGCAACGAGTCTGGCGCCAAGGACTTTGCAGTTGGTGGTGGAGTGACCTCTGGTTTGGTGGAACTCGCAGCTGGAATTGTCCTTGTACGAGTTCCGCGTCCAAGTGTTTCCGGCAGTCCTTCCTTGTTCGGAATTGATGGCGTAGTTATGTTCGCCTTGGACGTCTTCCCCCTCGTGGTGGACATACTTGTCGTTACGAGAGGGTTTCTTTTTGCCGGACGTTTTCTGCGATCCGTACTTTTGCGCTAGGACTTTCATCTCTTCCTCCATGATGATGAAATCCATTGCATTGTGGAGAGTGTCCTGGATGGTCCGAGGTCTTTCCAAAGAAACCCACTTTTGGAATTTTGATTTGTACCAGAGGTTCTTTCTTAAGGCGTCGATGGCGACTCTATCACTGAGGCCCGTAACCCTGAACATCACGAGTTTGAACCTCCTTATGTAGCCGCGGAGCGGTTCTTCTTCCTTTTGAATTAGACTCCAAAGGTCTACGTCAGAAGTTTCCCTGTCCATGAACATGGAAAATTGCTTCAGAAAAGCTGAACTAAGCTGACGAAAACTCTTGATGGAGTTCTTCTTCAAGTGCGAGAACCATTCGAGCGCAGCGCCTCTGAGATACTCGACGAAGAGAAGGCAGCAGCCGATGTCCTTTTCCCGTTCTGGAAGTTTTGACCTTGCCATCGCAATCTGGAAGGATTGCAGATGCGCCTTTGGGTCAGTGGTTCCGTCGTAGGTGGGAAGCTTTATTTTCCCGGGATCCGAGACTCGTGCTTCCGTGATCCGAGCGGTGAACAGAGTTTTTCTCGATTCTTCGAGAAGCAGGTCGATCTCGGGAGCGGTGCTGGTCGCGTGGTTAATTTGCGATTTCACCGCTTTCACCTCGGCCGCAGTCTTCGCGATGTATTCGCGCAAGTTGTGGATCTCATCGGCGCCGCCTACGCTTCTTTGTCTACGCTGGCTGCGATAGGCCCGAGTCTGGTCTTCGGCCAGCCTCTCTTGCTCTGACCAATAGAGGTCCTCTTCTTCTTCCGTCATGGGTTTTTCGAAGGCTGCTGCTAGTCGAGCTGAGTTACTTCGAGTCCTTCTGTGGTGGACATCGGCATCTTTGTCAGACGGGTCCGATTGATCGCTGATGTCGAGGTTTATTCTTTCGACGTCGCCTTCTTCGTTTTCCCTTGCGGGGGGTGGAAGTTTGACCGTCGTCTTTTTCTGCCCTGCCGGGGAGTTGTCGTCGGGGACGAGTTCTGGGGAACCTCTCGGGGCATCTTTTTTTTGATCTCCGAAAGTTCCGAAATCGAGCCTTCTGACACGCCTCACCTTGGTGGTTCCGCGCGGGAGCTTGCTTTTCGCTGTTAAGGTATCGCGGTGTTTGCCTCGGCAGTGACCGTTGATGCGTTTCCGACAGGACTCTTCTCAGCGTTGGCATCGGCGGTTGCTCTGTCGTGCGTTTGCTTGTCTTTTTCCGCGGTAGCAGACATGCTTAACTGGGCGTGCGTAGTTGCGAGAAAGACAAATCCGTGAATCCCCCTCCCTCTAGCGCCAAACTGTGGGAACCGAAATTCGCACTGTCGATTTTAGTTAAGTTAAACGAAGGAAAACCAAGCTAGCCTAGTTTTCCCTGGAGATCCCGGATTATCTGCTGGGCCACGCACGACAAAGTTAAGAAAGGCGAGTTTAAAATAGTGTAAAAATAAAGTGAGCAAAAAAGAATTTTATTCCCGAATTTAGGCGAAGCGTTTGAAAAAGAGGTTCGGATCTCGGCTGCAAGAGCTGTCGATCGTCGCTAGTCTCAAAACCCTAGATCTAACCTAGTTGCGTCGCAGCTCGCTAAAAAAGGAAATAAATGCCTAAGTTCTAAATTGCTCTGGAGAGTAGTTGTTATTCTGATTCTGGTTCTCCTTTCCTCTGCTCCTAGCTTGCTTATATACTCCCTATATGACGGTCTATTTCTGATGGGCTGAGTTTGTCGTGAGCTAGGCTTTTTCCATTTTCGTCGGCCTTTGTGTCTATCGGGAAACTTGACATTTATCCTTTCGGAATTGTAACATTTATCCTTTTGGAATCTTGACATTAATCTTGTTATGTGAAGATAATCATAAACCGTCATATCCATCCTTGGAAATCGTAAACGGGCCGTCTTTCGGACTTCTGTTGTTTTTTACGATTTCCTTGAAAGGATACTTCTGTTGCGATATCGAGTTCTTTGGAAGATCTTCCATTCTTCGTAGAGTCGAGATGAATGGTGTAATTGGATAACCAACATCGTTTTATATGACGAATTTAAGATCTCCCTGTCCGTTGATATCTTACGAGTTTTTCTGAAGTTATTCCGACGATCTTGGTTTGGAGCAGAAAAATGAATTTTGTTTTCGGAACCTCGGAAAGTCGCAAAGCATAGATTTCTAGCAGCCCGGGGCCTAGGAATTACGCACGAAGACTAGCCGCTCGAAGACCCAAACCAGCGTAGGGCTAACCGCCCGTCGACCACGGCCAACACGGGCGCTAGGCGCCCGGTGACCTGGACCAGGGCTAGCCACCCGGCGACCACGGCCAGCACGGGCGCTAGGCGCCCGGCGACCTTGACCAGGGCTAGCCGCCCGGCGACCACGGCCAGCACAGGCGCTAGGCGCCCGGCGACCTGGACTGGGGCTAGCCGCCCGGCGACCTGGACCAGGGCTAGCCACCCGGCGACCACGGCCAGCACGGGCGCTAGGCGCCCGGCGACCTGGACCGGGGCTTGCCGCCTGACGACCACGGCCAGCACAGGCGCTAGGCGCCCGGCGACCTGGACCGGGGCTAGCCGCCCGGCGACCACGGCCGGAACGGGCGCTAGGCGCCCGGCGACCTGGACCAGGGCTAGCCGCCCGGCGACCACGGCCGGCACGGGCGCTAGGCGCCCGACGACCTGGACCGGGGCTAGCCGCTCGGCGACCACGGCCAGCACGGGCGCTAGGCGCCCGGCGACCTGGACCGGGGCTAGCCACCCGGCGACCACGGCCAGCACGGGGCCGGCTGCTTGGTGCTTTCGGTTTGTGCGTGTTTTCGTTTTTCGGAAGGTTTTTCTCGTGCGACAAATATTTTTAGTCGTTGATCTTCATATGATCGATCTCAAACTTGACATTTTTTCCGAGCCTTCTCTAGGGATTGTTATTGTCTCTCCGAAATCTTCACACATCAATTTCGTCTTGACCGATTTTGACCCCAACAGGACCCACCAGTTTTTTTTAAATTTTTTTTTATCGTGGTTTGTCATCCGTCAAAATGTACTGAACTCAGCGTCAAAAACACCAAAACACTCTGAAAACATAGATTCGAATCTCATACACGGCCAGAAACTTTTGGCAGCCTGTTTTAGGCTCTAAAAGGCCGAAATTGGACCCAAAAAATCGCCCGGCCTATACACCGAGTTTGATTGTTTTGGGGCCTTTCCAAAATGGTGTGGTGGGCACTGTTGTTCCTTACGGTTCAAAAGTTATGTGGTTTTCAAGATCAGATCCTTTTTGTAGTGAAGAAAAAAAATAAAAAAGGGGTGCAACACGAGGATTTCCCGGGAGGTCACCCATCCTAGTACCACTCTCGCCCAAGCACGCTTAGCTGCGGAGTTCTGATGGGATCCAGTGAATTAGCGCTGGAATGATAGCACCTGTTAGTACATATCTCAGGATTTCATATAACCTTTTGGTCGGAGAGTCCCAGAAGATTTACGTGGGACCCACCAGTTTTTGTTTAATTTTTTTTTTATCATAGTTTGTCATCTGTCAAAATATATTGAACTCGGCGTCGAAAACACCAAAAACACTCTGAAAACAGAGAATCAAATCTCATACACAGCCAGCAACTTTTGGCAGCCTGTTTGAGGCTCTAAAAGGCCGAATTTGGAAATCGCTCGGCCTATACACCGAGCTTGATGGTTTTGGGGCCTTTCCAAAATGGTGCGGTGGGCGCTGTAGTTCCTCACGGTTCAAATGTTATGCGGTTTTCAAGATCAGATCCTTTTTGTAGTGAAGACAAAAAACAAAAAAAAATGGGTGCAACACGAGGCCTTCCCCGGAGGTCACCCATCCAAGTACTACTCTCACCCATGCAAGCTTAACTGCAGAGTTCTGATGGGATCTGGTGCATTAGTGCTGGTATGATCACACCCGTTAGTACATTGTGAGGGACTAGACCCACCTCAGTATTTTAGGTCAGGTTTAAGATAACGAAAAGAAGTGTCGGGTGAATCCCGTTTGAGCTTAAAGAATGAATATGATTTGTATTGATAATCTGGGTAAAAATGTTACAAGACATGTTTGTTTATGAAGATTACAAAGATAATATGAAATTAGGGTTGAATCAATGAATCCCTTCTTCTTTGATCAACTTCGTCTTTAAATAGCTTCAGGCTGCCTCTGATCGTTGCTAACTTGCCTCTGAGATTTCTTCCTTTATGATGTGATCTGCCTATTTCCCGTGACCTCTTTGAGGGTTGCTCTCAGCTAACAGCCTTCGCCTTCGCCTTCGGCTTATCGCAGCCCAATATTTATTCTGGTATTATCGTTAGCTAGCACACCATATTCGGGCCGAACAGTTGCCCCCAGCTTTCGAGATGAGATTTCTTACCTCGGAAGCTAAACCTAGCCGCCTGACCTCAATCTTTTTCGTTGAGATAATGATTGCGGGCTATCTTCATTGAAGATATTCTTCATCTAATTGGACGGCTGAGATTACTCTTTATGAGATCAACGGCTCAGATAAGAGGGATTTGAAATATTTGCTCCGATTTTCGAGACTTGATGGGATATAAAGTGACGAGCATTAACTGCCACTGTCCATCTTCTCCACGCCTCCACTCGGTTTCCAAGGTAACTCCTCATCCACTCCTTTATTTTACTACGTTTTTGTTTTTCTTTTTACTTTCATTCTTCGATTTTCACCATTGTTCCTCTGCGATGTTCTTAGAATTCTTAGTTCCTAAGAGATTTCATTAGCTTGCTTCACCTTTTGCCTTTCCCATCTTTCCGATTTTCCTTACCCTTCCCTATTATGGATCCACCACAAGAAGGTTCTGGAGAGACCGGAATCTCCCCCTCCGGTGTCCGTTTAATGAAGGTTAAACAAGAGGTTGGGGAGAAGATGAAAAGAGATAAAAAGAAGGGAAAAGACTCGATTGCTGCAAGGGTCTCCAAGAGAATGAAGAAGGACGGCTCCAGCAGGAGCGGTCCCTCGGGACCTCATTCTCCTTCTCTGCTGAAGGGCCAGGATGTGGTTAATCTTATGGTTCAAGCCCATGGTCAGAATGAATTGGCCAGGGCTTGTAAACCCGATGAAACCCCCGAGACTGTCCCGGAGGGTTGGATCTGTATTCATGAGAAATACATCTCTAAGTGTCATCTTAGGTTCCCGCTTCCATACCTCTTGTTAGATCTCCTTTATCATTATCAGTTGGCTCTCTCTAAACTCTGTCCCTCGGTTATCCGGGTGGTAAACGGTTTTATCACCAGGGGCAAGGAAGAAGGGGTTGCCGTGGGACTTACTGAGCTGATGAGCCTTTACACGATAAAGGAGAGCTCTTCTAAGGAAGGTGGTGGCGGAACCTACTATCTCCCTTTCGCCCTAGGCGTGGTATTTTTAAGTTTTCTGGTAGTGATGATGACTGGAGGAAGAAATATTTTTATGTCAAGATCGATCCTTCAACGGTGCATGTGAGCCATGCTCTCACAGTTACTTGGTCTGATATATCTGGTTAGGATTTTTAGGGACATGTTTTATTTATCGCTGTTTATCGTTTCCTGCTAATCTCTTGATTTCGTATGCAGATATCGAGGAACCTCCTAAGCTCTCCGGCAAGCAGACCAGGGCTCTTTTTCGGAAGCTGCAGCAATGTCCAAGTTCTTGGGCATCTTTTACTACATCTCGCATTGGAGCGGCCAGATTCCCTGATCGGTACAACGCCAAGTTCCCCGATCCAATCTCGGTTGAGGATTTAGAAGGTAATCCTCCGTCTTTTGTTTTTTTGTCTTTCGTGTTTTAGGTGTGATTCTTGATATGTATGAGCTTTTTTTTATCTAGTTTTGATATTACTCAAATTACCCTAAGGAGTGAATTACTCTCATCAAAAGAGGTTCAGTTGTAGTACTTAGGGATCGAATCCACAGAGACTCTAGGACTACACAACAGATTGTTTAGTTTTCGAAGTAAAACTAGACTGAAAGGGTTTAAAACAGTAAATTAAATGGCAAGCAAGTTATTGCTTGGGTGATTACTTGTGTTTGTTTTAAGTGTTTCTCAGGGTTAACATGTATTTAGGGTGTTAAGGTTTGTAGTGTACATAATTCTGAACTCAAACTAAAAGGTTATCTTCAACTAGATCTCGGGTCATGTACTATCGTACGATAACCGCAAGAATGTATCGATCGATACTCGAATAAAGATATCGATCGAGTAACCTTTCGCTATATCGGACGATTAAGCGGATGCTTTATCGATCGATACAGTTTCTAGTGAATCTTAAGAGTGAGTTTGATTTGGTTCTCTAGTTCTTACTAAGCAGAAACTCTCGTTTAAACTTAGCAGAAATAGATCTAACTAGTTTGGGTTCAGGTATTTGTCAAGTTCTCACTTGGACAAATTAATCCTAGGATCTAGGTTAAGGGTGATCAGTTCCTTAGCATAGCAATAAGAACAACTAGAAGAAGCATTATATTTTAAACACCCTAACAATTAAATGATTTAATACATTAGTTAACCTTGGTCAGAAACCTAAATCTAACAATAAGACTACTCAAACATATTCATGAGATACAAAATCATGATGGTTTGAATAATGCTTTTAAATGAAAATGATATGAGAAACAGTAGATAAATAAAGCAAAGGGAGTTCAAGATCTTCTCTGTGATTGCAGTTCAGATCTCTCTCTCCACTCCTAAATTCTCTCAATGGTATGACAAAATGCTTCTCTCCAATCTAGGTCTTTCAAAAGGTCTCTAGGCAAGTCTGCCCTAAACTGGTACAAAACCCTCTATTATAGCCTAACAGGCGGCAGGGACTTAAAGTGTAATTAACAAAACTCTTAGAAGCAATTAGGGCTTCTAATTTGTAATTAATGACTCGGGAGACTTCAGTATCGATCGATGTTGCAGTGCTTCAATCGATCGATCTTGGTTAACTTCTATCGGTCGATATCCACAACGTATATCGGTCGATGGCATAAAGTGTTGCTTGACTAATATCTTCATAAAGTCTCCATTTTAGCTCCATTTTAGCTATTTTACACCAATGAGTACCTGAACCTGAAAAAGCTCTAGAAAGGCAATAAAAGTATCCTTTTGTTTCCAAAAACATATATAAGTCATGGTTAAAAGTGGGTAAAATCCATGACCTATCAACTCCCCCAGACTTATCCTTTTGCTTGTCCTCAAGCAAATAATAGGACATTGGTCTAGAAAAGATTTGAAAGGTAGAAGCTCATGTGATTTTAAACTCAAAATCATCACCTCTCGTTTATCGCAAACCACATCGTATATCTATCAGTTTCAGAAGTACATTATGCCATATCCTAGCTTAGCAACTAAATTCATCTAGCCAACAACTTAGCAATACTGTTTGTCTTTTCCCTCTACTGATTTCATTTATGCATAAAATAAAAGTGCAGACTTTACCTTGGGAGTATCGATCAAGGAACACATGGACTCAACTCAAGCAAGTTTCTGAACACACATGTAGTCTTCTCTGATTCCTTTCTCCTTCTTTTTCTCTCTTCTCTGAACCCTCATAGTTTCAGATTTTAATGAACATTGACAGCCACAAAGGCTATCTTTGTCTCATCTTGTTGTCTTTAGCAACATATATATCTTTCAGAATAAGCGAATAGTGGGGTCGCAGGAGTCACTCCTACCCCTCGCTCTGATCAATCTTTTAAAATGGAATAATGGGGTCGCATGAATCACTCCTACCCCTCTACTTCTGAAGAAATCATATCACATCTTTAATACAATTTTTTTCTTTCTTTCTTTCGATAGGATGCCGAAGAGAGAGAAGGAAGGGAATCAGAAACACACAGACTATTACCTTCCAGACTTGCAGGAGGATTCCGATTTCTTGTATACCAAGCCCCAAGACAAGCAATAGAATGTCAGGTTTGGTTGGAAATCAGCTTTGGTTCATCCAAACAATCATAAAAAATGTTGTCAAGGTGACAAGTGCTCCACTTTAGCATCTATAGTACTTTCTGCAATCAACAGATCTTAGAATTGTGCTAAAGAGTGGTTATAAAAAGTATAGATCAAATTAATCATTGCTTCCTTCTTTGAAATTTTTTTATTATATTATTATAATTTTTATTTTTTATAAAACGAGAATAAATGTTATAAAACAAGAAATGTTAGTGGATACCCCCCCCCCCCCAGACTTAAACAACACTTTCCCCAGTGTTAGGTGGTCTAAGAGGCAAAATAAGTAATGTAACAAAGTTGTTCATGTTAGTAGGGTTTTTCGTACCTCTCAGCGGAAATATCGATCGATACGGCTCACCGACATCGATCGATACATGTGTATGTAAATCGATCGACAATATTACTGTCGATCGATATGGAGCTCTCTGCGGAATTTTCCTCATCAATGGTGTTGTTAGTCCATCTAACTCATCTTCTATGAGTTTGGTATCTCTATGTTTAGCACTGTTAGATAGTCTCAACACATATGAATGGTTAGATAATAAGTGATAAAATGCAGAGCAATAATAAAGTACGAAAATAAATCCTACAAGTCTGAAATGAAAAACATAGTAGCATAAGATAAGGGATAGAGATGGGCAAGAGAATCACTCCTCACTGCCCTCGTTGTCGTCGTCCTGACGGTACTGATATACCATGATTTTGACCCACTTTTACTCATGGTATTTCTATGATTTCACTATATATATCTATGTTTTGGAGTCTTTTAGGTATGTTTTCAGGTTCAAGGGCATTTTGGAGTAAAGTGACGTTTTAGGTGCCATTTGGAGCTCAAAGGAGAGTTTTCCCGAGATGAGTTAGAGATCAGACGTCAAGGTCGATATCCAGAGATATATATCGATCGATACACATTCTTTGTAATCGATCGATGACGCATCCGAAGAAATGACGACGAGATACTCCATCGATCGATGTACGCATAGTACCATCGATCGATATCGAGCGTGCAGAAGAAGGAAGAATATTCTCAATCGACTTGAAGCCCAAGATGTCCCAATATTACTATAATGCCCTGACGAGTTTTTAACCTAATTGTACTCAGTATTTATACCATTGCCTATCTGTTTTGGCAAAGTAAGCTTTCTACAACATTTCATTGTTCTAGTATTTTCTACTTATCAATATAGTATTCTTTTCATCTCATTTCTGATTCATCAAAGGTTATAGGATTCTAGAATTTAGAAGAAAGATACAAAGAGATTTGTTATCAAGAGGAACTTGAGTGTTCGGTCTTCTAAATGAATTCATATTATTACCTTGATGTTATGAATCACTCAGTCATGTCTGAGTAGATTCATTTGTTAGATTTAGGGTTCAAATAGTTATGAGGGATTAGCCCTAACTATAGATTGTTGAGTTTCCTGATGAACCCTAAAGCTTATTCTAGAATAGCTAACTAGAATATGATCTTGGAAGTGATTTAATTCATAAATCATTCTCCTGACATCATCTTGTATAAGCTAAGATCCTCTAGGGATAAGCGAGAGCCGGTCTATGATCTTGGTGAACACATATTCAATTCGATCTAGAGCTATATCGATCGATACTCCAATAGAGTAATCGATCGACGACACACATATCGATCGATACAAGCTATCAAACATCGATCGATATTGTCGGCAGACAGATCAATAGACGAGTCTAGTAACGACAGTTATTAGGCAGATATAAGAGTTGAAGTTCTTTAGTATATGCAAGTAACTCATTAAAACATCTATAGCATTATAATCATGAATTAACTGAATAGCAACCTTGAATCTAACTACTTTCTCTTAATACCTACAACTCTAAATCATTCTCTTGAGCAACTAGTCATTGCTCACAACTGCAATTTACATTTAAACCATTTCAACCTAGCTTAGTCACTAAGGATTATCATCTTTTGTGTTCTTTCGCTCCCCGTGAAATTGATCCCTAAGTACTACATCTGAACCTCTTATTTGAGAGAGTAATTCACTCCTAGGGTAATTTGAGTGAGATCAAATTTGACGCCGTTGCCGGGGAGCTAAGATCGCCATTGGATTTAATTTGATTAGGTCTAGGTTATTTATTTACTGCTAAATCACCTTCTGACGCAAAATTTTTTTCTTGTTTTTCAAGGACATGCCCAGCAATACTAGAAGCAACAAGAATCATCAACTTGTGTACTCAGAAGACCCCCACAGTTTGGAGCGTAGCATCCGCAAGAACTTACGTTCCACATTGATCGACATCAACTCATCTTTGTCGACCGATACCCCGACATCGACGGACATCAACAACAGTTCGTCGACTGATAATCGTCTACAACAGTCGACCGAGACATCCTCTTTGTCGACCGATACTCGCCGCACTTCATCGCTCGACCACCCATCGTCGACCGATACTCACACTACTACATCGATCGACCTCAACCACCGATCGTTGACCGATACTCTTCATCCAACATCGATCGATATTAATCACATAACATCGATCGATACCAACCGTCGAGTCATGGTAACGCCTATTATTCTCACAACCGATGAGAATGGAGACCTGCGTGATCAAGATGGTCACATGCGTAATGCAGCAGGTCAAAAGCTGAATGCTCAAAAGGAAATCATTCCTGAGCAAGACACTACAGACTTCATCCAACCTGCAGATGAAGCCAACAGAGCTAGAACCTTGGCTGATTACAACCGTCCAGATCAGTTCTATACCAACCGATCAGCCATCCGCCCTCCTGCCATTCAGAGAGGAGATTTCAAGCTCAAGCTGCAGTACTACGGCCTTGTAGGACAGATACCCTTCTGTGGGTTATCCCATGAGCATCCTATGGACCATCTGGAAAGGTACGAAGATATTATATCTTCCATCAAAGCCAACGAAGTCCCTGAAGACTACCTTTTCTGCAAGCTTTTCAAATACTCTCTATCAGGAGAAGCTTTGCAGTGGCTGAGACAACTACCACCAGGTTCTCTCACTACCTGGAAGGACATCAAAAACACATTTCTGCGTAACTTCTTTGATGAGTCACGTGCTGAGGACTGGAGAAGGAAGATTGCTACATTCACTCAGGAACCTGGAGAGTCATTCAAGGACACCTGGAACAGATTCAAGTCCTACCAGCACGACTGCCCACATCATGGATTCAACAATGTGCAACTACTCTGCACCTTCTACAGAGGCATCGCTTTGAAGTATCAGATGGCTCTGGATACTGCTAGTGAAGGAAATTTCAGCACAAGGAATCCACAAGACGGTGTGAAGTTAATTGACAACTTAGCTTCAAGTAACAACACGAAGAACACTGTCAAGGCGAAATCTGTATCATTCCTTGGAAAGGAACATATTAATGAGTTCCAATCACAACTGGACAATGTTCAGAAGCTACTAAACAAGCAAATTTGCTCAGTTGAGGATGCAGAAACTGCAGAGGAACACATAGAAGAAGATGTGAACTAGATCAGTGGAGCTGGATTTCAGAGATCTGGAAACCAAGGAGGAAACAGAAACTTCCCAGGACAGAGAAGCAATTACAGTTCGCAGAAACCTTCCTACAGCAGCAGCAATCCCAACAACAACAGGAGTTACGAAAACTCATTCTACACCAATCCACCCCCACCCACCCAGGAAAGCAAACTAGAAGAAATGCTGGAAAGAGTTCTAGAGACTCAGCAGAAAGCTTCAGGTGGATTTCAATGGGAAGATTGACTCTGTCTACAACACCCTGAACTCAAAGCTTGATACTTTGAATACCTATGTGAAGAAAGTGGAGACTCAGGAAGTTCAGACAGGAGAAGCCTTGAAGAAACAAGAGGCTTTGGCAAAGGCACCAGGAGAGCCCACTGCTAACCACCACGTCATTGCTATCATGGATGATGATTTTTGGCAAATGGTTAACCAGGATAAACTGCAAGATTCGACACATGAAGACTCGCCCGAAGCCGGATTTGCTCCATATCGATCGATATCATTAGCTCGACATCGATCGATATCCCCAAAAGTGAAACGATCGATAAACTTTGACGAGTATCGATCGATAAACTTCGAGGAACCCTCCAACGAGTACAACTCGATCAAGATCATGTCACATGAAGCCTTTGCAACCAGACATCCAAAACCACCCACCCGTATGGAAGTCGACCCAACTTCAGACCATATCGATCGATACCGAAACCTTTCCATCGACCGATCCGGAGATACCAATATCGACTGACATACCGCTGTTGCTATCGATCGATATACAATACCTCACCGCCGAGTGCAACTACCAAAGATCGATGTAGCACGACTTAATGCACTCAGGGAGCAGTCTAAACTTTCCAAATCTCTTCCTACAGCCATAATGAAGAAACCCACGGACATCATTGAACCCATGGAGCCAGAAAAGGAAAACCTAGGAAGAGTTCTACGAAAAAATGAGAAGATTGACAAGCACCTTAAAAGGGAAGCTAATGAAGCAGAGATGGAAAACTTCAGAAAACGAGTTCTAAGGATCCCTGCAGAGAAACCCTTTGAAGAAGCCTACTTTTCACACAGATTGTGGATGTTCTTCAGAGAGACCAAGGAGACAGAAGCAGACATCAAGAGGATGTTTCACCAAGTTCATGGTAACTTGAAGAAGAGGATCACACTGACGAAGAGGAACGATCCAGGGAAGTTCACATTACCATGTTCCATCAGGGGCATTGAATTCCCTCGTGCCCTATGTGATACAAGATCAGGAGTCAGCATCATACCCAAGATCATGGCAGACCACCTACGTCTGAAGATAGAGCCTACTAATGAGACATTCATCTTTGTGGATTGTTCTCAACAGAACTCTAGAGGCATAGTTCGAAATCTTGAGGTACAGATAAGAGATGCCATCATCCTTACAGACTTCCACGTCCTAGATGTCAAACTCAACTTCAAGACATCCATACTGCTTGGTGTTGGGGAAAAATATCCGAGTCTAAAGATTTCTCCAGCCTCTGAAGGGGCCTTGACTTCCGGGCCCTCGTTTGGAAGGGACCCATGGTCCTTCCTCTACTCAAAGAATCAATCTCCACCAGGAGGAACTAGGATCCGATCTCCACTTAACAATATCCGGGGTCCAGTCCCCGCGACGAGGAACCAAGGCCTAGCCCCTGCCGAAAGGACCAAGGATCCGATCCTCCGCATGAATATATAAGTTTCCTAAACCGAGGGGAAAGTAATATATTCACGAATATTCCGAAGGCGCCCAAGATTGACCGACTTATATCAACTATAAAAGGGGAACCCAAACCCTAGGACAGGGGATCGACACTTTGGGGCTTAGAGATTAGAGAGTTAGGCTAGAAAACTAGGGTTTATACACCTAAAATGTTGTAACGCTAAAGATACTCAATAATACATATCTTTGCCTCAAATTCTCCTCTTTAAACACTCATAAATCTGTTAGTCCTCCTGTGTTTTGTAGTACTAAAACGACCCTACACAAAAATACCATAACAGTTTGGCGCTAGAAGGAGGGGAGTAATTCAACTACGTGACGATGACACAGGAAGACGATTCCCACCAAGCCGATCTAACCCGGAAGGAGAAGGAGCTCCTAAGCCGATTCAAAACCCTTCAGATTCAGATCCCCGACCTTCACAATGCTCAGGAAACCGCGCCTGCAGGTCTGGAACTTGTCCAGGAAGTTCAGCACCTAAAAGATCAACTTGGGGAACACTCCAAGCAGCTTCAGCAAAGCGTCGAGAAGCTAGATGCTATGGAAGCCGAAAACCTTGCTCTACGACGAAAAAACCAATCCCTCGGGGCAATTGGGAAAAAACAGAAGCGGTTCAGAACCAGAGTCCGACCTATGGCTTCGCTCAACACTCCGCATGACGACGAGGAGACGCCTCGACAGCCCGACGACGGACCCGACGGACGAGAAGCCACTCGAGACGCAACCCGGGAAGAAGAAGAGGACGACTCCGATACAGAGGACGAAGAATATTCACCTGACCATCCCGAGATCTCAGATCCAGCTCTATCTGCCTACCTAGAGAAGGTGGTATCCAAAAGATTCGGCACCATCCAATCCATGGTGGAAAGGCTCCCCGGAGTAGCTCCCCCTATCCGTAGAAGCGATCCCAGGTCATACTCCGACACACCTTTCGTGAAGGAGATTGCTTCAGTCGAGATGCCTCGCAAATTCTCTTTCCCGAGCATTAAGATGTATGAGGGAACCGGAGATCCTGACAATCATATCGCCCAATATAAGCAACGCATGATAGCCGTAGCTATTCCAAAAGAAGCAAGGGAGGCCACCATGTGCAAGGGTTTCAGATCAACCCTAACCGGTCCTGCCCTCCAATGGTATATCAACCTCCCCACGGGATCCATAGCATCTTTCGCCGCCCTCAGCGACAGGTTCGTGGAGCAATTCGCCAGCAGCCGCCATCTGGAGAAGAGATCGGATGACCTCTAAGAGATTCAACAATACAGAAACGAGTCCCTACGTTCCTACATAGCTCGTTTCAACCAGGAGAAGGTCTCTATACCCGAATGCAACGCCGATACAGCAGTCTCAGCCTTCAAGAAGGGTCTGCTTCCGGAGGGAGAGCTCTACAAGGAACTGACAAAGTACAGATGCGGAGACATGGCGGATGTGCTATCCCGCGCCTGGGCCCAAGTAAGGTGGGAAGAAGACGTCGTGAGCAGGGCCAAAGTCTCCTCCAAATACGATCAGAAGTCCTCCAGGCCTTCGAAAGACGAGCATGAGGAAACCATCCGACCTCCACATTCCCGAGAATCCACCAACCAGAGCAGAAGCAGAAATTAACATCGCCCCTTACCTCGGTCCGAAGGAATGATGGTTTCTACCTGGCCCAGTATCTCCCACCTCGCAATATCCAAACCAGAGCTCATCGGAGTCTTGAGACAGATGGGCCCACAAGTTAAGTGGCCACCAAAAATGAGGTCTCCTGACGCTACCCAGAACCCTAAAAGATGGTGTGGGTTCCACAGCGATCACGGTCACACCACTGAAGACTGTATAGCCTTGAGGCTGGAAGTAGCCTAACTTCTTAAGAAGGGCTACCTAAGGGAGTTCCTCTCGGACAAAGCGAAGGAACTCCTCAACAGAGAAGGTCCCGCTCTCCCCAACGATGCTGTTCATGCATTACCTCCGCCACAAGAGCGAGTGATCCACGTCATCTCAGGACGATCAGAAGTAAGCGGAATAAGCAGCGCCGCAGCCAAAAGGAGTACTCGTAATGCTAGGAATGGTCAAGAGACCGAGGTTCCCAAGCGCCCACTCTTGGGGACGGACGAGATCAGCTTCACTGCGAAGGAGCAGGAACGGGTCCTCGTTCCCCATCATGATGCCCTCGTCATTTCGCTAGTTATAGCCAATTGCTTGGTTAAGCGGATACTGGTGGACAACGGAAGCTCCAGCAACATCATCTTCCATTCGGCCTACATGGACTTAGGGCTAGACCTTAAGACACTAACCAGAAATGCGACCCCGCTCGTGGGATTCAGAGGAGAGGTGAAGCAAACCGAAGGAGAAGTCCTCCTCCCAGTCTACGCCGAGGGGATAAACCAGACCACCAAGTTCTTGGTCGTCGACTGTCCGTCATCCTACAATGTGATACTAGGGAGAACCTGGATCCACGACATGGGAGCCGTGCCATCAACCCTTCATCAACTGGTGAAATTTCCTACCCCCTGGAGCGTGAAGGTCATCAGAGGGGACCAAGAGAATTCCAGGTCCTGCTACCAAACTACCTTGAAGGGAAAGACCCAAGCCTTATAGCAATTACAGAAACAACCTCTAGTTCCTCACGCCGAAGAACCCGAGGTTGAAGACGTGGACGAGATCCCCCTGGTAGAAGGGAACTCGGAACGGAACCTCAAGATAGGCTCCAAACTGCCGAAAGATTTGAGGAAAAGGTTGATCGACTTCCTAAGATCCAACTCTGATTGCTTTGCATGGTCCCACGAAGACATGCCCGGAATCGACCCCGATGTAATCATGCACCAGCTCCAAGTGAATCCCGAGCATCCTCCGGTCAGGCAAAAGAGAAGGAAGTTTGCTCCCGTCGAAAAATCGTCCGGCCTATTCACCGAGCTAGATGGTTTTGGGGGCTTTCCGAAATGGTGCTGTGGGCGCCGTAGTTCCTCACGGTTCAAAAGTTATGGCGTTTTGAAGATTAGTCCCGTTTCTCTTTGAAAAAAAAAATAAAAAAGGGGTGCAACACGAGGACTTCCCGGGAGGTCACATCCTAGTACTACTCTCGCCCAAGCACGCTTAACTGCAGAGTTCTGATGGGATCCGGTGCATTAGTGCTGGTATGATAGCACCGTTAGTACATGACTCGTGATTCCATATATCCTTTTTCGTCATAGTGTCCGAGTAGATTTGCGTGGGACCCACCAGTTTTTTTTTGATTTTTTTTGTCAAATTCCTTCATTCATCGAAATGCATGGAACTCGACGTAGAAAACATCAAAAACACGCTGAAAACAACGATCCGCATCTCATACACGGCCAGCAACAATCGGCAGCCTGTTTGAGGCTCTAAACGGACGAATTTGGGCTTGAAAAATCGTCCGGCCTATTCACCGAGCTAGATGGTTTTGGGGGCTTTCCGAAATTGTACTGTGGGCGCCGTAGTTCCTCACGGTTCAAAAGTTATGGGGTTTTGAAGATTAGTCCCGTTTCTCTTTGAAAAAAAAATAAAATAAGGGTGCAACACGAGGACTTCCCGGGAGGTCACCCATCCTAGTACTACTCTCGCCCAAGCACGCTTAACTGCGGAGTTCTGATGGGATCCGGTGCATTAGTGCTGGTATGATCCCACCCGTTAGTACATGACTCGCGATTCCATATATACTTGTTTGTCATAGTGTCCGAGTAGATTTGCGTGGGACCCACCAGTTTTTTTTTTGTTTTTTTTTGTCAAATTCCTTCATTCATCGAAATGCATGGAACTCGACGTAGAAAACATCAAAAACACGATGAAAACAACGATTCGCATATCATACACGGCCAGCAACTTTCGGCAGCCTGTTTGAGGCTCTAAACGGCCGAATTTGGGCTCGAAAAATCGTCCGGCCTATTCACCGAGCTAGATGGTTTTGGGGGCTTTCCGAAATGGTTCTGTGGGCGCGGTAGTTCCTCACGGTTCAAAAGTTATGGGGTTTTGAAGATTAGTCCCGTTTCTCTTTGAAAAAATAAAAATAAAAAAAGGGGTGCAACACGAGGACTTCCCGGGAGGTCACCCATCCTAGTACTACTCTCGCCCAAGCACGCTTAACTGTGGAGTTCTGATGGGATCCGGTGCATTAGTGCTGGTATGATCGCACCCGTTAGTACATGACTCGCGATTCCATATATCATTTTTCGTCATAGTGTCCGAGTAGATTTGCGTGGGACCCACCAGTTTTTTTTGATTTTTTTTTTGTCAAATTCCTTCATTCATCGAAATGCATGGAACTCGACGTAGAAAACATCAAAAACACGCTGAAAACAACGATTCGCATCTCATACACGGCCAGCAACTTTCGGCAGCCTGTTTGAAGCTCTAAACGGCCGAATTTGGGCTCGAAAAATCGTCCGGCATATTCACCGAGCTAGATGGTTTTGGGGGCTTTCCGAAATGGTGCTGTGGGCGCGGTAGTTCCTCACGGTTCAAAAGTTATGGGGTTTTGAAGATTAGTCCCGTTTCTCTTTGAAAAAAAAAATAAAAAAAGGGGTGCAACACGAGGACTTCCCGGGAGGTCACCCATCCTAGTACTACTCTCGCCCAAGCACGCTTAACTGCAGAGTTCTGATGGGATCCGGTGCATTAATGCTGGTATGATCGCACCCGTTAGTACATGACTCGCGATTCCATATATCCTTTTTCGTCATAGTGTCCGAGTAGATTTGCGTGGGACCCACCAGTTTTTTTTTGATTTTTTTTGTCAAATTCCTTCATTCATCGAAATGCATGGAACTCGACGTAGAAAACATCAAAAACACGCTGAAAACAACGATCCGCATCTCATACACGGCCAGCAACAATCGGCAGCCTGTTTGAGGCTCTAAACGGACGAATTTGGGCTTGAAAAATCGTCCGGCCTATTCACCGAGCTAGATGGTTTTGGGGGCTTTCCGAAATTGTACTGTGGGCGCCGTAGTTCCTCACGGTTCAAATGTTATGGGGTTTTGAAGATTAGTCCCGTTTCTCTTTGAAAAAAAAATAAAATAAGGGTGCAACACGAGGACTTCCCGGGAGGTCACCCATCCTAGTACTACTCTCGCCCAAGCACGCTTAACTGCGGAGTTCTGATGGGATCCGGTGCATTAGTGCTGGTATGATCCCACCCGTTAGTACATGACTCGCGATTCCATATATACTTGTTCGTCATAGTGTCCGAGTAGATTTGCGTGGGACCCACCAGTTTTTTTTTGTTTTTTTTTGTCAAATTCCTTCATTCATCGAAATGCATGGAACTCGACGTAGAAAACATCAAAAACACGATGAAAACAACGATTCGCATATCATACACGGCCAGCAACTTTCGGCAGCCTGTTTGAGGCTCTAAACGGCCGAATTTGGGCTCGAAAAATCGTCCGGCCTATTCACCGAGCTAGATGGTTTTGGGGGCTTTCCGAAATGGTGCTGTGGGCGCGGTAGTTCCTCACGGTTCAAAAGTTATGGGGTTTTGAAGATTAGTCCCGTTTCTCTTTGAAAAAATAAAAATAAAAAAAGGGGTGCAACACGAGGACTTCCCGGGAGGTCACCCATCCTAGTACTACTCTCGCCCAAGCACGCTTAACTGTGGAGTTCTGATGGGATCCGGTGCATTAGTGCTGGTATGATCGCACCCGTTAGTACATGACTCGCGATTCCATATATCATTTTTCGTCATAGTGTCCGAGTAGATTTGCGTGGGACCCACCAGTTTTTTTTGATTTTTTTTTGTCAAATTCCTTCATTCATCGAAATGCATGGAACTCGACGTAGAAAACATCAAAAACACGCTGAAAACAACGATTCGCATCTCATACACGGCCAGCAACTTTCGGCAGCCTGTTTGAAGCTCTAAACGGCCGAATTTGGGCTCGAAAAATCGTCCGGCATATTCGCCGAGCTAGATGGTTTTGGGGGCTTTCCGAAATGGTGCTGTGGGCGCGGTAGTTCCTCACGGTTCAAAAGTTATGGGGTTTTGAAGATTAGTCCCGTTTCTCTTTGAAAAAATAAAATAAAAAAAGGGGTGCAACACGAGGACTTCCCGGGAGGTCACCCATCCTAGTACTACTCTCGCCCAAGCACGCTTAACTTCAGAGTTCTGATGGGATCCGGTGCATTAATGCTGGTATGATCGCACCCGTTAGTACATGACTCGCGATTCCATATATCCTTTTTCGTCATAGTGTCCGAGTAGATTTGCGTGGGACCCACCAGTTTTTTTTTGATTTTTTTTTGTCAAATTCCTTCATTCATCGAAATGCATGGAACTCGACGTAGAAAACATCAAAAACACGCTGAAAACAACGATCCGCATCTCATACACGGCCAGCAACAATCGGCAGCCTGTTTGAGGCTCTAAACGGACGAATTTGGGCTTGAAAAATCGTCCGGCCTATTCACCGAGCTAGATGGTTTTGGGGGCTTTCCGAAATTGTACTGTGGGCGCCGTAGTTCCTCACGGTTCAAATGTTATGGGGTTTTGAAGATTAGTCCCGTTTCTCTTTGAAAAAAAAAATAAAATAAGGGTGCAACACGAGGACTTCCCGGGAGGTCACCCATCCTAGTACTACTCTCGCCCAAGCACGCTTAACTGCGGAGTTCTGATGGGATCCGGTGCATTAGTGCTGGTATGATCCCACCCGTTAGTACATGACTCGCGATTCCATATATACTTGTTCGTCATAGTGTCCGAGTAGATTTGCGTGGGACCCACCAGTTTTTTTTTTGTTTTTTTTTGTCAAATTCCTTCATTCATCGAAATGCATGGAACTCGACGTAGAAAACATCAAAAACACGATGAAAACAACGATTCGCATATCATACACGGCCAGCAACTTTCGGCAGCCTGTTTGAGGCTCTAAACGGCCGAATTTGGGCTCGAAAAATCGTCCGGCCTATTCACCGAGCTAGATGGTTTTGGGGGCTTTCCGAAATGGTGCTGTGGGCGCGGTAGTTCCTCACGGTTCAAAAGTTATGGGGTTTTGAAGATTAGTCCCGTTTCTCTTTGAAAAAAAAAATAAAAAAAGGGGTGCAACACGAGGACTTCCCGGGAGGTCACCCATCCTAGTACTACTCTCGCCCAAGCACGCTTAACTGCGGAGTTCTGATGGGATCCGGTGCATTAGTGCTGGTATGATCCCACCCGTTAGTACATGACTCGCGATTCCATATATACTTGTTCGTCATAGTGTCCGAGTAGATTTGCGTGGGACCCACCAGTTTTTTTTTTGTTTTTTTTTGTCAAATTCCTTCATTCATCGAAATGCATGGAACTCGACGTAGAAAACATCAAAAACACGATGAAAACAACGATTCGCATATCATACACGGCCAGCAACTTTCGGCAGCCTGTTTGAGGCTCTAAACGGCCGAATTTGGGCTCGAAAAATCGTCCTGCCTATTCACCGAGCTAGATGGTTTTGGGGGCTTTCCGAAATGGTGCTGTGGGCGCGGTAGTTCCTCACGGTTCAAAAGTTATGGGGTTTTGAAGATTAGTCCCGTTTCTCTTTGAAAAAATAAAAATAAAAAAAGGGGTGCAACACGAGGACTTCCCGGGAGGTCACCCATCCTAGTACTACTCTCGCCCAAGCACGCTTAACTGCAGAGTTCTGATGGGATCCGGTGCATTAATGCTGGTATGATCGCACCCGTTAGTACATGACTCGCGATTCCATATATCATTTTTCGTCATAGTGTCCGAGTAGATTTGCGTGGGACCCACCAGTTTTTTTTTGATTTTTTTTTGTCAAATTCCTTCATTCATCAAAATGCATGGAACTCGACGTAGAAAACATCAAAAACACGCTGAAAACAACGATTCGCATCTCATACACGGCCAGCAACTTTCGGCAGCCTGTTTGAAGCTCTAAACGGCCGAATTTGGGCTCGAAAAATCGTCCGGCTTATTCACCGAGCTAGATGGTTTTGGGGGCTTTCCGAAATGGTGCTGTGGGCGCGGTAGTTCCTCACGGTTCAAAAGTTATGGGGTTTTGAAGATTAGTCCCGTTTCTCTTTGAAAAAAAAGATAAAAAAAGGGGTGCAACACGAGGACTTCCCGGGAGGTCACCCATCCTAGTACTACTCTCGCCCAAGCACGCTTAACTGCAGAGTTCTGATGGGATCCGGTGCATTAATGCTGGTATGATCGCACCCGTTAGTACATGACTCGCGATTCCATATATCCTTTTTCGTCATAGTGTCCGAGTAGATTTGCGTGGGACCCACCAGTTTTTTTTTTATTTTTTTTTTGTCAAATTCCTTCATTCATCGAAATGCATGGAACTCGACGTAGAAAACATCAAAAACACGCTGAAAACAACGATTCGCATCTCATACACGGCCAGCAACTTTCGGCAGCCTGTTTGAGGCTCTAAACGGCCGAATTTGGGCTCGAAAAATCGTCCGGCCTATTCACCGAGCTAGATGGTTTTGGGGGCTTTCCGAAATGGTGCTGTGGGCGCGGTAGTTCCTCACGGTTCAAAAGTTATGGGGTTTTGAAGATTAGTCCCGTTTCTCTTTGAAAAAAAAAAATAAAAAAAGGGGTGCAACACGAGGACTTCCCGGGAGGTCACTCATCCTAGTACTACTCTCGCCCAAGCACGCTTAACTGCGGAGTTCTGATGGGATCCGGTGCATTAGTGCTGGTATGATCGCACCCGTTAGTACATGACTCGCGATTCCATATATCCTTTTTCGTCATAGTGTCCGAGTAGATTTGCGTGGGACCCACCAGTTTTTTTTTTGTTTTTTTTTGTCAAATTCCTTCATTCATCGAAATGCATGGAACTCGACGTAGAAAACATCAAAAACACGATGAAAACAACGATTCGCATATCATACACGGCCAGCAACTTTCGGCAGCCTGTTTGAGGCTCTAAACGGCCGAATTTGGGCTCGAAAAATCGTCCGGCCTATTCACCGAGCTAGATGGTTTTGGGGGCTTTCCGAAATGGTGCTGTGGGCGCGGTAGTTCCTCACGGTTCAAAAGTTATGGGGTTTTGAAGATTAGTCCCGTTTCTCTTTGAAAAAAAAAAATAAAAAAAGGGGTGCAACACGAGGACTTCCCGGGAGGTCACCCATCCTAGTACTACTCTCGCCCAAGCACGCTTCACTACGGAGTTCTGATGGGATCCGGTGCATTAGTGCTGGTATGATCGCACCCGTTAGTACATGACTCGCGATTCCATATATCCTTTTTCGTCATAGTGTCCGAGTAGATTTGCGTGGGACCCACCAGTTTTTTTTTGATTTTTTTTTGTCAAATTCCTTCATTCATCGAAATGCATGGAACTCGACATAGAAAACATCAAAAACACGCTGAAAACAACGATTCGCATCTCATACACGGCCAGCAACTTTCGGCAGCCTGTTTGAGGCTCTAAACGGCCGAATTTGGGCTCGAAAAATCGTCCGGCCTATTCACCGAGCTAGATGGTTTTGGGGGCTTTCCGAAATGGTGCTGTGGGCGCGGTAGTTCCTCACGGTTCAAAAGTTATGGGGTTTTGAAGATTAGTCCCGTTTCTCTTTGAAAAAAAAAATAAAAAAGGGGTGCAACACGAGGACTTCCCGGGAGGTCACCCATCCTAGTACTACTCTCGCCCAAGCACGCTTAACTGTGGAGTTCTGATGGGATCCGGTGCATTAGTGCTGGTATGATCGCACCCGTTAGTACATGACTCGCGATTCCATATATCCTTTTTCGTCATAGTGTCGAGTAGATTTGCGTGGGACCCACCAGTTTTTTTTGATTTTTTTTTGTCAAATTCCTTCATTCATCGAAATGCATGGAACTCGACGTAGAAAACATCAAAAACACGCTGAAAACAACGATTCGCATCTCATACACGGCCAGCAACTTTCGGCAGCCTGTTTGAAGCTCTAAACGGCCGAATTTGGGCTCGAAAAATCGTCCGGCTTATTCACCGAGCTAGATGGTTTTGGGGGCTTTCCGAAATGGTGCTGTGGGCGCGGTAGTTCCTCACGGTTCAAAAGTTATGGGGTTTTGAAGATTAGTCCCGTTTCTCTTTGAAAAAAAAAATAAAAAAAGGGGTGCAACACGAGGACTTCCCGGGAGGTCACCCATCCTAGTACTACTCTCGCCCAAGCACGCTTAACTGCAGAGTTCTGATGGGATCCGGTGCATTAATGCTGGTATGATCGCACCTGTTAGTATATGACTCGCGATTCCATATATCCTTTTTCGTCATAGTGTCCGAGTAGATTTGCGTGGGACCCACCAGTTTTTTTTGATTTTTTTTTGTCAAATTCCTTCATTCATCGAAATGCATGCAACTCGACGTAGAAAACATCAAAAACACGCTGAAAACAACGATTCGCATCTCATACACGGCCAGCAACTTTCGGCAGCCTGTTTGAGGCTCTAAACGGCCGAATTTGGGCTCGAAAAATCGTCCGGCCTATTCACCGAGCTAGATGGTTTTGGGGGCTTTCCGAAATGGTGCTGTGGGCGCGGTAGTTCCTCACGGTTCAAAAGTTATGGGGTTTTGAAGATTAGTCCCGTTTCTCTTTGAAAAAAAAAAAATAAAAAAAGGGGTGCAACACGAGGACTTCCCGGGAGGTCACTCATCCTAGTACTACTCTCGCCCAAGCACGCTTAACTGCGGAGTTCTGATGGGATCCGGTGCATTAGTGCTGGTATGATCGCACCCGTTAGTACATGACTCGCGATTCCATATATCCTTTTTCGTCATAGTGTCCGAGTAGATTTGCGTGGGACCCACCAGTTTTTTTTTTGTTTTTTTTTGTCAAATTCCTTCATTCATCGAAATGCATGGAACTCGACGTAGAAAACATCAAAAACACGATGAAAACAACGATTCGCATATCATACACGGCCAGCAACTTTCGGCAGCCTGTTTGAGGCTCTAAACGGCCGAATTTGGGCTCGAAAAATCGTCCGGCCTATTCACCGAGCTAGATGGTTTTGGGGGCTTTCCGAAATGGTGCTGTGGGCGCGGTAGTTCCTCACGGTTCAAAAGTTATGGGGTTTTGAAGATTAGTCCCGTTTCTCTTTGAAAAAAAAAAATAAAAAAAGGGGTGCAACACGAGGACTTCCCGGGAGGTCACTCATCCTAGTACTACTCTCGCCCAAGCACGCTTAACTGCGGAGTTCTGATGGGATCCGGTGCATTAGTGCTGGTATGATCGCACCCGTTAGTACATGACTCGCGATTCCATATATCCTTTTTCGTCATAGTGTCCGAGTAGATTTGCGTGGGACCCACCAGTTTTTTTTTTGTTTTTTTTTGTCAAATTCCTTCATTCATCGAAATGCATGGAACTCGACGTAGAAAACATCAAAAACACGATGAAAACAACGATTCGCATATCATACACGGCCAGCAACTTTCGGCAGCCTGTTTGAGGCTCTAAACGGCCGAATTTGGGCTCGAAAAATCGTCCGGCCTATTCACCGAGCTAGATGGTTTTGGGGGCTTTCCGAAATGGTGCTGTGGGCGCGGTAGTTCCTCACGGTTCAAAAGTTATGGGGTTTTGAAGATTAGTCCCGTTTCTCTTTGAAAAAAAAAAATAAAAAAAGGGGTGCAACACGAGGACTTCCCGGGAGGTCACCCATCCTAGTACTACTCTCGCCCAAGCACGCTTCACTACGGAGTTCTGATGGGATCCGGTGCATTAGTGCTGGTATGATCGCACCCGTTAGTACATGACTCGCGATTCCATATATCCTTTTTCGTCATAGTGTCCGAGTAGATTTGCGTGGGACCCACCAGTTTTTTTTTGATTTTTTTTTGTCAAATTCCTTCATTCATCGAAATGCATGGAACTCGACATAGAAAACATCAAAAACACGCTGAAAACAACGATTCGCATCTCATACACGGCCAGCAACTTTCGGCAGCCTGTTTGAGGCTCTAAACGGCCGAATTTGGGCTCGAAAAATCGTCCGGCCTATTCACCGAGCTAGATGGTTTTGGGGGCTTTCCGAAATGGTGCTGTGGGCGCGGTAGTTCCTCACGGTTCAAAAGTTATGGGGTTTTGAAGATTAGTCCCGTTTCTCTTTGAAAAAAAAAAATAAAAAAGGGGTGCAACACGAGGACTTCCCGGGAGGTCACCCATCCTAGTACTACTCTCGCCCAAGCACGCTTAACTGTGGAGTTCTGATGGGATCCGGTGCATTAGTGCTGGTATGATCGCACCCGTTAGTACATGACTCGCGATTCCATATATCCTTTTTCGTCATAGTGTCGAGTAGATTTGCGTGGGACCCACCAGTTTTTTTTGATTTTTTTTTGTCAAATTCCTTCATTCATCGAAATGCATGGAACTCGACGTAGAAAACATCAAAAACACGCTGAAAACAACGATTCGCATCTCATACACGGCCAGCAACTTTCGGCAGCCTGTTTGAAGCTCTAAACGGCCGAATTTGGGCTCGAAAAATCGTCCGGCTTATTCACCGAGCTAGATGGTTTTGGGGGCTTTCCGAAATGGTGCTGTGGGCGCGGTAGTTCCTCACGGTTCAAAAGTTATGGGGTTTTGAAGATTAGTCCCGTTTCTCTTTGAAAAAAAAAATAAAAAAAGGGGTGCAACACGAGGACTTCCCGGGAGGTCACCCATCCTAGTACTACTCTCGCCCAAGCACGCTTAACTGCAGAGTTCTGATGGGATCCGGTGCATTAATGCTGGTATGATCGCACCCTGTTAGTATATGACTCGCGATTCCATATATCCTTTTTCGTCATAGTGTCCGAGTAGATTTGCGTGGGACCCACCAGTTTTTTTTGATTTTTTTTTGTCAAATTCCTTCATTCATCGAAATGCATGCAACTCGACGTAGAAAACATCAAAAACACGCTGAAAACAACGATTCGCATCTCATACACGGCCAGCAACTTTCGGCAGCCTGTTTGAGGCTCTAAACGGCCGAATTTGGGCTCGAAAAATCGTCCGGCCTATTCACCGAGCTAGATGGTTTTGGGGGCTTTCCGAAATGGTGCTGTGGGCGCGGTAGTTCCTCACGGTTCAAAAGTTATGGGGTTTTGAAGATTAGTCCCGTTTCTCTTTGAAAAAAAAAAAATAAAAAAAGGGGTGCAACACGAGGACTTCCCGGGAGGTCACTCATCCTAGTACTACTCTCGCCCAAGCACGCTTAACTGCGGAGTTCTGATGGGATCCGGTGCATTAGTGCTGGTATGATCGCACCCGTTAGTACATGACTCGCGATTCCATATATCCTTTTTCGTCATAGTGTCCGAGTAGATTTGCGTGGGACCCACCAGTTTTTTTTTTGTTTTTTTTTGTCAAATTCCTTCATTCATCGAAATGCATGGAACTCGACGTAGAAAACATCAAAAACACGATGAAAACAACGATTCGCATATCATACACGGCCAGCAACTTTCGGCAGCCTGTTTGAGGCTCTAAACGGCCGAATTTGGGCTCGAAAAATCGTCCGGCCTATTCACCGAGCTAGATGGTTTTGGGGGCTTTCCGAAATGGTGCTGTGGGCGCGGTAGTTCCTCACGGTTCAAAAGTTATGGGGTTTTGAAGATTAGTCCCGTTTCTCTTTGAAAAAAAAAATAAAAAAAGGGGTGCAACACGAGGACTTCCCGGGAGGTCACCCATCCTAGTACTACTCTCGCCCAAGCACGCTTCACTGCGGAGTTCTGATGGGATCCGGTGCATTAGTGCTGGTATGATCGCACCCGTTAGTACATGACTCGCGATTCCATATATCCTTTTTCGTCATAGTGTCCGAGTAGATTTGCGTGGGACCCACCAGTTTTTTTTGATTTTTTTTTGTCAAATTCCTTCATTCATCGAAATGCATGGAACTCGACATAGAAAACATCAAAAACACGCTGAAAACAACGATTCGCATCTCATACACGGCCAGCAACTTTCGGCAGCCTGTTTGAGGCTCTAAACGGCCGAATTTGGGCTCGAAAAATCGTCCGGCCTATTCACCGAGCTAGATGGTTTTGGGGGCTTTCCGAAATGGTGCTGTGGGCGCGGTAGTTCCTCACGGTTCAAAAGTTATGGGGTTTTGAAGATTAGTCCCGTTTCTCTTTGAAAATAAAAAATAAAAAAAGGGGTGCAACACGAAGGACTTCCCGGGAGGTCACTCATCCTAGTACTACTCTCGCCCAAGCACGCTTAACTGCGGAGTTCTGATGGGATCCGGTGCATTAGTGCTGGTATGATCGCACCCGTTAGTACATGACTCGCGATTCCATATATCCTTTTTCGTCATAGTGTCCGAGTAGATTTGCGTGGGACCCACCAGTTTTTTTTTTGTTTTTTTTTGTCAAATTCCTTCATTCATCGAAATGCATGGAACTCGACGTAGAAAACATCAAAAACACGATGAAAACAACGATTCGCATATCATACACGGCCAGCAACTTTCGGCAGCCTGTTTGAGGCTCTAAACGGCCGAATTAGGGCTCGAAAAATCGTCCGGCCTATTCACCGAGCTAGATGGTTTTGGGGGCTTTCCGAAATGGTGCTGTGGGCGCGGTAGTTCCTCACGGTTCAAAAGTTATGGGGTTTTGAAGATTAGTCCCGTTTCTCTTTGAAAAAAAAAATAAAAAAGGGGTGCAACACGAGGACTTCCCGGGAGGTCACCCATCCTAGTACTACTCTCGCCCAAGCACGCTTAACTGTGGAGTTCTGATGGGATCCGGTGCATTAGTGCTGGTATGATCGCACCCGTTAGTACATGACTCGCGATTCCATATATCCTTTTTCGTCATAGTGTCGAGTAGATTTGCGTGGGACCCACCAGTTTTTTTTGATTTTTTTTTGTCAAATTCCTTCATTCATCGAAATGCATGGAACTCGACGTAGAAAACATCAAAAACACGCTGAAAACAACGATTCGCATCTCATACACGGCCAGCAACTTTCGGCAGCCTGTTTGAAGCTCTAAACGGCCGAATTTGGGCTCGAAAAATCGTCCGGCTTATTCACCGAGCTAGATGGTTTTGGGGGCTTTCCGAAATGGTGCTGTGGGCGCGGTAGTTCCTCACGGTTCAAAAGTTATGGGGTTTTGAAGATTAGTCCCGTTTCTCTTTGAAAAAAAAAATAAAAAAAGGGGTGCAACACGAGGACTTCCCGGGAGGTCACCCATCCTAGTACTACTCTCGCCCAAGCACGCTTAACTGCAGAGTTCTGATGGGATCCGGTGCATTAATGCTGGTATGATCGCACCCGTTAGTATATGACTCGCGATTCCATATATCCTTTTTCGTCATAGTGTCCGAGTAGATTTGCGTGGGACCCACCAGTTTTTTTTGATTTTTTTTTGTCAAATTCCTTCATTCATCGAAATGCATGCAACTCGACGTAGAAAACATCAAAAACACGCTGAAAACAACGATTCGCATCTCATACACGGCCAGCAACTTTCGGCAGCCTGTTTGAGGCTCTAAACGGCCGAATTTGGGCTCGAAAAATCGTCCGGCCTATTCACCGAGCTAGATGGTTTTGGGGGCTTTCCGAAATGGTGCTGTGGGCGCGGTAGTTCCTCACGGTTCAAAAGTTATGGGGTTTTGAAGATTAGTCCCGTTTCTCTTTGAAAAAAAAAAATAAAAAAAGGGGTGCAACACGAGGACTTCCCGGGAGGTCACTCATCCTAGTACTACTCTCGCCCAAGCACGCTTAACTGCGGAGTTCTGATGGGATCCGGTGCATTAGTGCTGGTATGATCGCACCCGTTAGTACATGACTCGCGATTCCATATATCCTTTTTCGTCATAGTGTCCGAGTAGATTTGCGTGGGACCCACCAGTTTTTTTTTTGTTTTTTTTTGTCAAATTCCTTCATTCATCGAAATGCATGGAACTCGACGTAGAAAACATCAAAAACACGATGAAAACAACGATTCGCATATCATACACGGCCAGCAACTTTCGGCAGCCTGTTTGAGGCTCTAAACGGCCGAATTTGGGCTCGAAAAATCGTCCGGCCTATTCACCGAGCTAGATGGTTTTGGGGGCTTTCCGAAATGGTGCTGTGGGCGCGGTAGTTCCTCACGGTTCAAAAGTTATGGGGTTTTGAAGATTAGTCCCGTTTCTCTTTGAAAAAAAAAATAAAAAAAGGGGTGCAACACGAGGACTTCCCGGGAGGTCACCCATCCTAGTACTACTCTCGCCCAAGCACGCTTCACTGCGGAGTTCTGATGGGATCCGGTGCATTAGTGCTGGTATGATCGCACCCGTTAGTACATGACTCGCGATTCCATATATCCTTTTTCGTCATAGTGTCCGAGTAGATTTGCGTGGGACCCACCAGTTTTTTTTTGATTTTTTTTTGTCAAATTCCTTCATTCATCGAAATGCATGGAACTCGACATAGAAAACATCAAAAACACGCTGAAAACAACGATTCGCATCTCATACACGGCCAGCAACTTTCGGCAGCCTGTTTGAGGCTCTAAACGGCCGAATTTGGGCTCGAAAAATCGTCCGGCCTATTCACCGAGCTAGATGGTTTTGGGGGCTTTCCGAAATGGTGCTGTGGGCGCGGTAGTTCCTCACGGTTCAAAAGTTATGGGGTTTTGAAGATTAGTCCCGTTTCTCTTTGAAAAAAAAAAATAAAAAAGGGGTGCAACACGAGGACTTCCCGGGAGGTCACCCATCCTAGTACTACTCTCGCCCAAGCACGCTTAACTGTGGAGTTCTGATGGGATCCGGTGCATTAGTGCTGGTATGATCGCACCCGTTAGTACATGACTCGCGATTCCATATATCCTTTTTCGTCATAGTGTCCGAGTAGATTTGCGTGGGACCCACCAGTTTTTTTTTGATTTTTTTTTGTCAAATTCCTTCATTCATCGAAATGCATGGAACTCGACGTAGAAAACATCAAAAACACGCTGAAAACAACGATTCGCATCTCATACACGGCCAGCAACTTTCGGCAGCCTGTTTGAAGCTCTAAACGGCCGAATTTGGGCTCGAAAAATCGTCCGGCTTATTCACCGAGCTAGATGGTTTTGGGGGCTTTCCGAAATGGTGCTGTGGGCGCGGTAGTTCCTCACGGTTCAAAAGTTATGGGGTTTTGAAGATTAGTCCCGTTTCTCTTTGAAAAAAAAAATAAAAAAAGGGGTGCAACACGAGGACTTCCCGGGAGGTCACCCATCCTAGTACTACTCTCGCCCAAGCACGCTTAACTGCAGAGTTCTGATGGGATCCGGTGCATTAATGCTGGTATGATCGCACCCGTTAGTATATGACTCGCGATTCCATATATCCTTTTTCGTCATAGTGTCCGAGTAGATTTGCGTGGGACCCACCAGTTTTTTTTGATTTTTTTTTGTCAAATTCCTTCATTCATCGAAATGCATGCAACTCGACGTAGAAAACATCAAAAACACGCTGAAAACAACGATTCGCATCTCATACACGGCCAGCAACTTTCGGCAGCCTGTTTGAGGCTCTAAACGGCCGAATTTGGGCTCGAAAAATCGTCCGGCCTATTCACCGAGCTAGATGGTTTTGGGGGCTTTCCGAAATGGTGCTGTGGGCGCGGTAGTTCCTCACGGTTCAAAAGTTATGGGGTTTTGAAGATTAGTCCCGTTTCTCTTTGAAAAAAAAAAAATAAAAAAAGGGGTGCAACACGAGGACTTCCCGGGAGGTCACTCATCCTAGTACTACTCTCGCCCAAGCACGCTTAACTGCGGAGTTCTGATGGGATCCGGTGCATTAGTGCTGGTATGATCGCACCCGTTAGTACATGACTCGCGATTCCATATATCCTTTTTCGTCATAGTGTCCGAGTAGATTTGCCTGGGACCCACCAGTTTTTTTTTTGTTTTTTTTTGTCAAATTCCTTCATTCATCGAAATGCATGGAACTCGACGTAGAAAACATCAAAAACACGATGAAAACAACGATTCGCATATCATACACGGCCAGCAACTTTCGGCAGCCTGTTTGAGGCTCTAAACGGCCGAATTTGGGCTCGAAAAATCGTCCGGCCTATTCACCGAGCTAGATGGTTTTGGGGGCTTTCCGAAATGGTGCTGTGGGCGCGGTAGTTCCTCACGGTTCAAAAGTTATGGGGTTTTGAAGATTAGTCCCGTTTCTCTTTGAAAAAAAAAAATAAAAAAAGGGGTGCAACACGAGGACTTCCCGGGAGGTCACCCATCCTAGTACTACTCTCGCCCAAGCACGCTTCACTGCGGAGTTCTGATGGGATCCGGTGCATTAGTGCTGGTATGATCGCACCCGTTAGTACATGACTCGCGATTCCATATATCCTTTTTCGTCATAGTGTCCGAGTAGATTTGCGTGGGACCCACCAGTTTTTTTTTGATTTTTTTTTGTCAAATTCCTTCATTCATCGAAATGCATGGAACTCGACATAGAAAACATCAAAAACACGCTGAAAACAACGATTCGCATCTCATACACGGCCAGCAACTTTCGGCAGCCTGTTTGAGGCTCTAAACGGCCGAATTTGGGCTCGAAAAATCGTCCGGCCTATTCCCCGAGCTAGATGGTTTTGGGGGCTTTCCGAAATGGTGCTGTGGGCGCGGTAGTTCCTCACGGTTCAAAAGTTATGGGGTTTTGAAGATTAGTCCCGTTTCTCTTTGAAAAAAAAAATAAAAAAGGGGTGCAACACGAGGACTTCCCGGGAGGTCACCCATCCTAGTACTACTCTCGCCCAAGCACGCTTAACTGTGGAGTTCTGATGGGATCCGGTGCATTAGTGCTGGTATGATCGCACCCGTTAGTACATGACTCGCGATTCCATATATCCTTTTTCGTCATAGTGTCGAGTAGATTTGCGTGGGACCCACCAGTTTTTTTTTGATTTTTTTTTGTCAAATTCCTTCATTCATCGAAATGCATGGAACTCGACGTAGAAAACATCAAAAACACGCTGAAAACAACGATTCGCATCTCATACACGGCCAGCAACTTTCGGCAGCCTGTTTGAAGCTCTAAACGGCCGAATTTGGGCTCGAAAAATCGTCCGGCTTATTCACCGAGCTAGATGGTTTTGGGGGCTTTCCGAAATGGTGCTGTGGGCGCGGTAGTTCCTCACGGTTCAAAAGTTATGGGGTTTTGAAGATTAGTCCCGTTTCTCTTTGAAAAAAAAAATAAAAAAAGGGGTGCAACACGAGGACTTCCCGGGAGGTCACCCATCCTAGTACTACTCTCGCCCAAGCACGCTTAACTGCAGAGTTCTGATGGGATCCGGTGCATTAATGCTGGTATGATCGCACCCGTTAGTATATGACTCGCGATTCCATATATCCTTTTTCGTCATAGTGTCCGAGTAGATTTGCGTGGGACCCACCAGTTTTTTTTTGATTTTTTTTTGTCAAATTCCTTCATTCATCGAAATGCATGCAACTCGACGTAGAAAACATCAAAAACACGCTGAAAACAACGATTCGCATCTCATACACGGCCAGCAACTTTCGGCAGCCTGTTTGAGGCTCTAAACGGCCGAATTTGGGCTCGAAAAATCGTCCGGCCTATTCACCGAGCTAGATGGTTTTGGGGGCTTTCCGAAATGGTGCTGTGGGCGCGGTAGTTCCTCACGGTTCAAAAGTTATGGGGTTTTGAAGATTAGTCCCGTTTCTCTTTGAAAAAAAAAAAATAAAAAAAGGGGTGCAACACGAGGACTTCCCGGGAGGTCACTCATCCTAGTACTACTCTCGCCCAAGCACGCTTAACTGCGGAGTTCTGATGGGATCCGGTGCATTAGTGCTGGTATGATCGCACCCGTTAGTACATGACTCGCGATTCCATATATCCTTTTTCGTCATAGTGTCCGAGTAGATTTGCGTGGGACCCACCAGTTTTTTTTTTGTTTTTTTTTGTCAAATTCCTTCATTCATCGAAATGCATGGAACTCGACGTAGAAAACATCAAAAACACGATGAAAACAACGATTCGCATATCATACACGGCCAGCAACTTTCGGCAGCCTGTTTGAGGCTCTAAACGGCCGAATTTGGGCTCGAAAAATCGTCCGGCCTATTCACCGAGCTAGATGGTTTTGGGGGCTTTCCGAAATGGTGCTGTGGGCGCGGTAGTTCCTCACGGTTCAAAAGTTATGGGGTTTTGAAGATTAGTCCCGTTTCTCTTTGAAAAAAAAAATAAAAAAAGGGGTGCAACACGAGGACTTCCCGGGAGGTCACCCATCCTAGTACTACTCTCGCCCAAGCACGCTTCACTGCGGAGTTCTGATGGGATCCGGTGCATTAGTGCTGGTATGATCGCACCCGTTAGTACATGACTCGCGATTCCATATATCCTTTTTCGTCATAGTGTCCGAGTAGATTTGCGTGGGACCCACCAGTTTTTTTTTGATTTTTTTTTGTCAAATTCCTTCATTCATCGAAATGCATGGAACTCGACATAGAAAACATCAAAAACACGCTGAAAACAACGATTCGCATCTCATACACGGCCAGCAACTTTCGGCAGCCTGTTTGAGGCTCTAAACGGCCGAATTTGGGCTCGAAAAATCGTCCGGCCTATTCACCGAGCTAGATGGTTTTGGGGGCTTTCCGAAATGGTGCTGTGGGCGCGGTAGTTCCTCACGGTTCAAAAGTTATGGGGTTTTGAAGATTAGTCCCGTTTCTCTTTGAAAATAAAAAATAAAAAAAGGGGTGCAACACGAAGACTTCCCGGGAAGTCACTCATCCTAGTACTACTCTCGCCCAAGCACGCTTAACTGCGGAGTTCTGATGGGATCCGGTGCATTAGTGCTGGTATGATCGCACCCGTTAGTACATGACTCGCGATTCCATATATCCTTTTTCGTCATAGTGTCCGAGTAGATTTGCGTGGGACCCACCAGTTTTTTTTTTGTTTTTTTTTGTCAAATTCCTTCATTCATCGAAATGCATGGAACTCGACGTAGAAAACATCAAAAACACGATGAAAACAACGATTCGCATATCATACACGGCCAGCAACTTTCGGCAGCCTGTTTCAGGCTCTAAACGGCCGAATTTGGGCTCGAAAAATCGTCCGGCCTATTCACCGAGCTAGATGGTTTTGGGGGCTTTCCGAAATGGTGCTGTGGGCGCGGTAGTTCCTCACGGTTCAAAAGTTATGGGGTTTTGAAGATTAGTCCCGTTTCTCTTTGAAAAAAAAAATAAAAAAGGGGTGCAACACGAGGACTTCCCGGGAGGTCACCCATCCTAGTACTACTCTCGCCCAAGCACGCTTAACTGTGGAGTTCTGATGGGATCCGGTGCATTAGTGCTGGTATGATCGCACCCGTTAGTACATGACTCGCGATTCCATATATCCTTTTTCGTCATAGTGTCCGAGTAGATTTGCGTGGGACCCACCAGTTTTTTTTTGATTTTTTTTTGTCAAATTCCTTCATTCATCGAAATGCATGGAACTCGACATAGAAAACATCAAAAACACGCTGAAAACAACGATTCGCATCTCATACACGGCCAGCAACTTTCGGCAGCCTGTTTGAGGCTCTAAACGGCCGAATTTGGGCTCGAAAAATCGTCCGGCCTATTCACCGAGCTAGATGGTTTTGGGGGCTTTCCGAAATGGTGCTGTGGGCGCGGTAGTTCCTCACGGTTCAAAAGTTATGGGGTTTTGAAGATTAGTCCCGTTTCTCTTTGAAAAAAAAAATAAAAAAGGGGTGCAACACGAGGACTTCCCGGGAGGTCACCCATCCTAGTACTACTCTCGCCCAAGCACGCTTAACTGTGGAGTTCTGATGGGATCCGGTGCATTAGTGCTGGTATGATCGCACCCGTTAGTACATGACTCGCGATTCCATATATCCTTTTTCGTCATAGTGTCGAGTAGATTTGCGTGGGACCCACCAGTTTTTTTTGATTTTTTTTTGTCAAATTCCTTCATTCATCGAAATGCATGGAACTCGACGTAGAAAACATCAAAAACACGCTGAAAACAACGATTCGCATCTCATACACGGCCAGCAACTTTCGGCAGCCTGTTTGAAGCTCTAAACGGCCGAATTTGGGCTCGAAAAATCGTCCGGCTTATTCACCGAGCTAGATGGTTTTGGGGGCTTTCCGAAATGGTGCTGTGGGCGCGGTAGTTCCTCACGGTTCAAAAGTTATGGGGTTTTGAAGATTAGTCCCGTTTCTCTTTGAAAAAAAAAATAAAAAAAGGGGTGCAACACGAGGACTTCCCGGGAGGTCACCCATCCTAGTACTACTCTCGCCCAAGCACGCTTAACTGCAGAGTTCTGATGGGATCCGGTGCATTAATGCTGGTATGATCGCACCCGTTAGTATATGACTCGCGATTCCATATATCCTTTTTCGTCATAGTGTCCGAGTAGATTTGCGTGGGACCCACCAGTTTTTTTTTGATTTTTTTTTGTCAAATTCTTTCATTCATCGAAATGCATGCAACTCGACGTAGAAAACATCAAAAACACGCTGAAAACAACGATTCGCATCTCATACACGGCCAGCAACTTTCGGCAGCCTGTTTGAGGCTCTAAACGGCCGAATTTGGGCTCGAAAAATCGTCCGGCCTATTCACCGAGCTAGATGGTTTTGGGGGCTTTCCGAAATGGTGCTGTGGGCGCGGTAGTTCCTCACGGTTCAAAAGTTATGGGGTTTTGAAGATTAGTCCCGTTTCTCTTTGAAAAAAAAAAAATAAAAAAAGGGGTGCAACACGAGGACTTCCCGGGAGGTCACTCATCCTAGTACTACTCTCGCCCAAGCACGCTTAACTGCGGAGTTCTGATGGGATCCGGTGCATTAGTGCTGGTATGATCGCACCCGTTAGTACATGACTCGCGATTCCATATATCCTTTTTCGTCATAGTGTCCGAGTAGATTTGCGTGGGACCCACCAGTTTTTTTTTTGTTTTTTTTGTCAAATTCCTTCATTCATCGAAATGCATGGAACTCGACGTAGAAAACATCAAAAACACGATGAAAACAACGATTCGCATATCATACACGGCCAGCAACTTTCGGCAGCCTGTTTGAGGCTCTAAACGGCCGAATTTGGGCTCGAAAAATCGTCCGGCCTATTCACCGAGCTAGATGGTTTTGGGGGCTTTCCGAAATGGTGCTGTGGGCGCGGTAGTTCCTCACGGTTCAAAAGTTATGGGGTTTTGAAGATTAGTCCCGTTTCTCTTTGAAAAAAAAAATAAAAAAAGGGGTGCAACACGAGGACTTCCCGGGAGGTCACCCATCCTAGTACTACTCTCGCCCAAGCACGCTTCACTGCGGAGTTCTGATGGGATCCGGTGCATTAGTGCTGGTATGATCGCACCCGTTAGTACATGACTCGCGATTCCATATATCCTTTTTCGTCATAGTGTCCGAGTAGATTTGCGTGGGACCCACCAGTTTTTTTTTGATTTTTTTTTGTCAAATTCCTTCATTCATCGAAATGCATGGAACTCGACATAGAAAACATCAAAAACACGCTGAAAACAACGATTCGCATCTCATACACGGCCAGCAACTTTCGGCAGCCTGTTTGAGGCTCTAAACGGCCGAATTTGGGCTCGAAAAATCGTCCGGCCTATTCACCGAGCTAGATGGTTTTGGGGGCTTTCCGAAATGGTGCTGTGGGCGCGGTAGTTCCTCACGGTTCAAAAGTTATGGGGTTTTGAAGATTAGTCCCGTTTCTCTTTGAAAATAAAAAATAAAAAAAGGGGTGCAACACGAAGACTTCCCGGGAGGTCACTCATCCTAGTACTACTCTCGCCCAAGCACGCTTAACTGCGGAGTTCTGATGGGATCCGGTGCATTAGTGCTGGTATGATCGCACCCGTTAGTACATGACTCGCGATTCCATATATCCTTTTTCGTCATAGTGTCCGAGTAGATTTGCGTGGGACCCACCAGTTTTTTTTTTGTTTTTTTTTGTCAAATTCCTTCATTCATCGAAATGCATGGAACTCGACGTAGAAAACATCAAAAACACGATGAAAACAACGATTCGCATATCATACACGGCCAGCAACTTTCGGCAGCCTGTTTGAGGCTCTAAACGGCCGAATTTGGGCTCGAAAAATCGTCCGGCCTATTCACCGAGCTAGATGGTTTTGGGGGCTTTCCGAAATGGTGCTGTGGGCGCGGTAGTTCCTCACGGTTCAAAAGTTATGGGGTTTTGAAGATTAGTCCCGTTTCTCTTTGAAAAAAAAAAATAAAAAAGGGGTGCAACACGAGGACTTCCCGGGAGGTCACCCATCCTAGTACTACTCTCGCCCAAGCACGCTTAACTGTGGAGTTCTGATGGGATCCGGTGCATTAGTGCTGGTATGATCGCACCCGTTAGTACATGACTCGCGATTCCATATATCCTTTTTCGTCATAGTGTCGAGTAGATTTGCGTGGGACCCACCAGTTTTTTTTGATTTTTTTTTGTCAAATTCCTTCATTCATCGAAATGCATGGAACTCGACGTAGAAAACAGTCAAAAACACGCTGAAAACAACGATTCGCATCTCATACACGGCCAGCAACTTTCGGCAGCCTGTTTGAAGCTCTAAACGGCCGAATTTGGGCTCGAAAAATCGTCCGGCTTATTCACCGAGCTAGATGGTTTTGGGGGCTTTCCGAAATGGTGCTGTGGGCGCGGTAGTTCCTCACGGTTCAAAAGTTATGGGGTTTTGAAGATTAGTCCCGTTTCTCTTTGAAAAAAAAAATAAAAAAAGGGGTGCAACACGAGGACTTCCCGGGAGGTCACCCATCCTAGTACTACTCTCGCCCAAGCACGCTTAACTGCAGAGTTCTGATGGGATCCGGTGCATTAATGCTGGTATGATCGCACCCGTTAGTATATGACTCGCGATTCCATATATCCTTTTTCGTCATAGTGTCCGAGTAGATTTGCGTGGGACCCACCAGTTTTTTTTTGATTTTTTTTTGTCAAATTCCTTCATTCATCGAAATGCATGCAACTCGACGTAGAAAACATCAAAAACACGCTGAAAACAACGATTCGCATCTCATACACGGCCAGCAACTTTCGGCAGCCTGTTTGAGGCTCTAAACGGCCGAATTTGGGCTCGAAAAATCGTCCGGCCTATTCACCGAGCTAGATGGTTTTGGGGGCTTTCCGAAATGGTGCTGTGGGCGCGGTAGTTCCTCACGGTTCAAAAGTTATGGGGTTTTGAAGATTAGTCCCGTTTCTCTTTGAAAAAAAAAAAATAAAAAAAGGGGTGCAACACGAGGACTTCCCGGGAGGTCACTCATCCTAGTACTACTCTCGCCCAAGCACGCTTAACTGCGGAGTTCTGATGGGATCCGGTGCATTAGTGCTGGTATGATCGCACCCGTTAGTACATGACTCGCGATTCCATATATCCTTTTTCGTCATAGTGTCCGAGTAGATTTGCGTGGGACCCACCAGTTTTTTTTTTGTTTTTTTTTGTCAAATTCCTTCATTCATCGAAATGCATGGAACTCGACGTAGAAAACATCAAAAACACGATGAAAACAACGATTCGCATATCATACACGGCCAGCAACTTTCGGCAGCCTGTTTGAGGCTCTAAACGGCCGAATTTGGGCTCGAAAAATCGTCCGGCCTATTCACCAAGCTAGATGGTTTTGGGGGCTTTCCGAAATGGTGCTGTGGGCGCGGTAGTTCCTCACGGTTCAAAAGTTATGGGGTTTTGAAGATTAGTCCCGTTTCTCTTTGAAAAAAAAAAATAAAAAAAGGGGTGCAACACGAGGACTTCCCGGGAGGTCACCCATCCTAGTACTACTCTCGCCCAAGCACGCTTCACTGCGGAGTTCTGATGGGATCCGGTGCATTAGTGCTGGTATGATCGCACCCGTTAGTACATGACTCGCGATTCCATATATCCTTTTTCGTCATAGTGTCCGAGTAGATTTGCGTGGGACCCACCAGTTTTTTTTTGATTTTTTTTTGTCAAATTCCTTCATTCATCGAAATGCATGGAACTCGACATAGAAAACATCAAAAACACGCTGAAAACAACGATTCGCATCTCATACACGGCCAGCAACTTTCGGCAGCCTGTTTGAGGCTCTAAACGGCCGAATTTGGGCTCGAAAAATCGTCCGGCCTATTCACCGAGCTAGATGGTTTTGGGGGCTTTCCGAAATGGTGCTGTGGGCGCGGTAGTTCCTCACGGTTCAAAAGTTATGGGGTTTTGAAGATTAGTCCCGTTTCTCTTTGAAAAAAAAAAATAAAAAAAGGGGTGCAACACGAGGACTTCCCGTGAGGTCACCCATCCTAGTACTACTCTCGCCCAAGCACGCTTAACTGTGGAGTTCTGATGGGATCCGGTGCATTAGTGCTGGTATGATCGCACCCGTTAGTACATGACTCGCGATTCCATATATCCTTTTTCGTCATAGTGTCGAGTAGATTTGCGTGGGACCCACCAGTTTTTTTTGATTTTTTTTTTGTCAAATTCCTTCATTCATCGAAATGCATGGAACTCGACGTAGAAAACATCAAAAACACGCTGAAAACAACGATTCGCATCTCATACACGGCCAGCAACTTTCGGCAGCCTGTTTGAAGCTCTAAACGGCCGAATTTGGGCTCGAAAAATCGTCCGGCTTATTCACCGAGCTAGATGGTTTTGGGGGCTTTCCGAAATGGTGCTGTGGGCGCGGTAGTTCCTCACGGTTCAAAAGTTATGGGGTTTTGAAGATTAGTCCCGTTTCTCTTTGAAAAAAAAAATAAAAAAAGGGGTGCAACACGAGGACTTCCCGGGAGGTCACCCATCCTAGTACTACTCTCGCCCAAGCACGCTTAACTGCAGAGTTCTGATGGGATCCGGTGCATTAATGCTGGTATGATCGCACCCGTTAGTATATGACTCGCGATTCCATATATCCTTTTTCGTCATAGTGTCCGAGTAGATTTGCGTGGGACCCACCAGTTTTTTTTGATTTTTTTTTGTCAAATTCCTTCATTCATCGAAATGCATGCAACTCGACGTAGAAAACATCAAAAACACGCTGAAAACAACGATTCGCATCTCATACACGGCCAGCAACTTTCGGCAGCCTGTTTGAGGCTCTAAACGGCCGAATTTGGGCTCGAAAAATCGTCCGGCCTATTCACCGAGCTAGATGGTTTTGGGGGCTTTCCGAAATGGTGCTGTGGGCGCGGTAGTTCCTCACGGTTCAAAAGTTATGGGGTTTTGAAGATTAGTCCCGTTTCTCTTTGAAAAAAAAAAAATAAAAAAAGGGGTGCAACACGAGGACTTCCCGGGAGGTCACTCATCCTAGTACTACTCTCGCCCAAGCACGCTTAACTGCGGAGTTCTGATGGGATCCGGTGCATTAGTGCTGGTATGATCGCACCCGTTAGTACATGACTCGCGATTCCATATATCCTTTTTCGTCATAGTGTCCGAGTAGATTTGCGTGGGACCCACCAGTTTTTTTTTTGTTTTTTTTTGTCAAATTCCTTCATTCATCGAAATGCATGGAACTCGACGTAGAAAACATCAAAAACACGATGAAAACAACGATTCGCATATCATACACGGCCAGCAACTTTCGGCAGCCTGTTTGAGGCTCTAAACGGCCGAATTTGGGCTCGAAAAATCGTCCGGCCTATTCACCGAGCTAGATGGTTTTGGGGGCTTTCCGAAATGGTGCTGTGGGCGCGGTAGTTCCTCACGGTTCAAAAGTTATGGGGTTTTGAAGATTAGTCCCGTTTCTCTTTGAAAAAAAAAAATAAAAAAAGGGGTGCAACACGAGGACTTCCCGGGAGGTCACCCATCCTAGTACTACTCTCGCCCAAGCACGCTTCACTGCGGAGTTCTGATGGGATCCGGTGCATTAGTGCTGGTATGATCGCACCCGTTAGTACATGACTCGCGATTCCATATATCCTTTTTCGTCATAGTGTCCGAGTAGATTTGCGTGGGACCCACCAGTTTTTTTTTGATTTTTTTTTTGTCAAATTCCTTCATTCATCGAAATGCATGGAACTCGACATAGAAAACATCAAAAACACGCTGAAAACAACGATTCGCATCTCATACACGGCCAGCAACTTTCGGCAGCCTGTTTGAGGCTCTAAACGGCCGAATTTGGGCTCGAAAAATCGTCCGGCCTATTCACCGAGCTAGATGGTTTTGGGGGCTTTCCGAAATGGTGCTGTGGGCGCGGTAGTTCCTCACGGTTCAAAAGTTATGGGGTTTTGAAGATTAGTCCCGTTTCTCTTTGAAAAAAAAAAATAAAAAAAGGGGTGCAACACGAGGACTTCCCGGGAGGTCACCCATCCTAGTACTACTCTCGCCCAAGCACGCTTAACTGTGGAGTTCTGATGGGATCCGGTGCATTAGTGCTGGTATGATCGCACCCGTTAGTACATGACTCGCGATTCCATATATCCTTTTTCGTCATAGTGTCCGAGTAGATTTGCGTGGGACCCACCAGTTTTTTTTGATTTTTTTTTGTCAAATTCCTTCATTCATCGAAATGCATGGAACTCGACGTAGAAAACATCAAAAACACGCTGAAAACAACGATTCGCATCTCATACACGGCCAGCAACTTTCGGCAGCCTGTTTGAAGCTCTAAACGGCCGAATTTGGGCTCGAAAAATCGTCCGGCTTATTCACCGAGCTAGATGGTTTTGGGGGCTTTCCGAAATGGTGCTGTGGGCGCGGTAGTTCCTCACGGTTCAAAAGTTATGGGGTTTTGAAGATTAGTCCCGTTTCTCTTTGAAAAAAAAAAATAAAAAAAGGGGTGCAACACGAGGACTTCCCGGGAGGTCACCCATCCTAGTACTACTCTCGCCCAAGCACGCTTAACTGCAGAGTTCTGATGGGATCCGGTGCATTAATGCTGGTATGATCGCACCCGTTAGTATATGACTCGCGATAACATATATCCTTTTTCGTCATAGTGTCCGAGTAGATTTGCGTGGGACCCACCAGTTTTTTTTGATTTTTTTTTGTCAAATTCCTTCATTCATCGAAATGCATGCAACTCGACGTAGAAAACATCAAAAACACGCTGAAAACAACGATTCGCATCTCATACACGGCCAGCAACTTTCGGCAGCCTGTTTGAGGCTCTAAACGGCCGAATTTGGGCTCGAAAAATCGTCCGGCCTATTCACCGAGCTAGATGGTTTTGGGGGCTTTCCGAAATGGTGCTGTGGGCGCGGTAGTTCCTCACGGTTCAAAAGTTATGGGGTTTTGAAGATTAGTCCCGTTTCTCTTTGAAAAAAAAAAATAAAAAAAGGGGTGCAACACGAGGACTTCCCGGGAGGTCACTCATCCTAGTACTACTCTCGCCCAAGCACGCTTAACTGCGGAGTTCTGATGGGATCCGGTGCATTAGTGCTGGTATGATCGCACCCGTTAGTACATGACTCGCGATTCCATATATCCTTTTTCGTCATAGTGTCCGAGTAGATTTGCGTGGGACCCACCAGTTTTTTTTTTGTTTTTTTTTGTCAAATTCCTTCATTCATCGAAATGCATGGAACTCGACGTAGAAAACATCAAAAACACGATGAAAACAACGATTCGCATATCATACACGGCCAGCAACTTTCGGCAGCCTGTTTGAGGCTCTAAACGGCCGAATTTGGGCTCGAAAAATCGTCCGGCCTATTCACCGAGCTAGATGGTTTTGGGGGCTTTCCGAAATGGTGCTGTGGGCGCGGTAGTTCCTCACGGTTCAAAAGTTATGGGGTTTTGAAGATTAGTCCCGTTTCTCTTTGAAAAAAAAAATAAAAAAAGGGGTGCAACACGAGGACTTCCCGGGAGGTCACCCATCCTAGTACTACTCTCGCCCAAGCACGCTTCACTGCGGAGTTCTGATGGGATCCGGTGCATTAGTGCTGGTATGATCGCACCCGTTAGTACATGACTCGCGATTCCATATATCCTTTTTCGTCATAGTGTCCGAGTAGATTTGCGTGGGACCCACCAGTTTTTTTTTGATTTTTTTTTGTCAAATTCCTTCATTCATCGAAATGCATGGAACTCGACATAGAAAACATCAAAAACACGCTGAAAACAACGATTCGCATCTCATACACGGCCAGCAACTTTCGGCAGCCTGTTTGAGGCTCTAAACGGCCGAATTTGGGCTCGAAAAATCGTCCGGCCTATTCACCGAGCTAGATGGTTTTGGGGGCTTTCCGAAATGGTGCTGTGGGCGCGGTAGTTCCTCACGGTTCAAAAGTTATGGGGTTTTGAAGATTAGTCCCGTTTCTCTTTGAAAATAAAAAATAAAAAAAGGGGTGCAACACGAAGGACTTCCCGGGAGGTCACTCATCCTAGTACTACTCTCGCCCAAGCACGCTTAACTGCGGAGTTCTGATGGGATCCGGTGCATTAGTGCTGGTATGATCGCACCCGTTAGTACATGACTCGCGATTCCATATATCCTTTTTCGTCATAGTGTCCGAGTAGATTTGCGTGGGACCCACCAGTTTTTTTTTTGTTTTTTTTTGTCAAATTCCTTCATTCATCGAAATGCATGGAACTCGACGTAGAAAACATCAAAAACACGATGAAAACAACGATTCGCATATCATACACGGCCAGCAACTTTCGGCAGCCTGTTTCAGGCTCTAAACGGCCGAATTTGGGCTCGAAAAATCGTCCGGCCTATTCACCGAGCTAGATGGTTTTGGGGGCTTTCCGAAATGGTGCTGTGGGCGCGGTAGTTCCTCACGGTTCAAAAGTTATGGGGTTTTGAAGATTAGTCCCGTTTCTCTTTGAAAAAAAAAATAAAAAAAGGGGTGCAACACGAGGACTTCCCGGGAGGTCACCCATCCTAGTACTACTCTCGCCCAAGCACGCTTAACTGCTGGAGTTCTGATGGGATCCGGTGCATTAGTGCTGGTATGATCGCACCCGTTAGTACATGACTCGCGATTCCATATATCCTTTTTCGTCATAGTGTCGAGTAGATTTGCGTGGGACCCACCAGTTTTTTTTTGATTTTTTTTTGTCAAATTCCTTCATTCATCGAAATGCATGGAACTCGACGTAGAAAACATCAAAAACACGCTGAAAACAACGATTCGCATCTCATACACGGCCAGCAACTTTCGGCAGCCTGTTTGAAGCTCTAAACGGCCGAATTTGGGCTCGAAAAATCGTCCGGCTTATTCACCGAGCTAGATGGTTTTGGGGGCTTTCCGAAATGGTGCTGTGGGCGCGGTAGTTCCTCACGGTTCAAAAGTTATGGGGTTTTGAAGATTAGTCCCGTTTCTCTTTGAAAAAAAAAATAAAAAAAGGGGTGCAACACGAGGACTTCCCGGGAGGTCACCCATCCTAGTACTACTCTCGCCCAAGCACGCTTAACTGCAGAGTTCTGATGGGATCCGGTGCATTAATGCTGGTATGATCGCACCCGTTAGTATATGACTCGCGATTACATATATCCTTTTTCGTCATAGTGTCCGAGTAGATTTGCGTGGGACCCACCAGTTTTTTTTTGATTTTTTTTTGTCAAATTCCTTCATTCATCGAAATGCATGCAACTCGACGTAGAAAACATCAAAAACACGCTGAAAACAACGATTCGCATCTCATACACGGCCAGCAACTTTCGGCAGCCTGTTTGAGGCTCTAAACGGCCGAATTTGGGCTCGAAAAATCGTCCGGCCTATTCACCGAGCTAGATGGTTTTGGGGGCTTTCCGAAATGGTGCTGTGGGCGCGGTAGTTCCTCACGGTTCAAAAGTTATGGGGTTTTGAAGATTAGTCCCGTTTCTCTTTGAAAAAAAAAAATAAAAAAAGGGGTGCAACACGAGGACTTCCCGGGAGGTCACTCATCCTAGTACTACTCTCGCCCAAGCACGCTTAACTGCGGAGTTCTGATGGGATCCGGTGCATTAGTGCTGGTATGATCGCACCCGTTAGTACATGACTCGCGATTCCATATATCCTTTTTCGTCATAGTGTCCGAGTAGATTTGCGTGGGACCCACCAGTTTTTTTTTTGTTTTTTTTTTGTCAAATTCCTTCATTCATCGAAATGCATGGAACTCGACGTAGAAAACATCAAAAACACGATGAAAACAACGATTCGCATATCATACACGGCCAGCAACTTTCGGCAGCCTGTTTGAGGCTCTAAACGGCCGAATTTGGGCTCGAAAAATCGTCCGGCCTATTCACCGAGCTAGATGGTTTTGGGGGCTTTCCGAAATGGTGCTGTGGGCGCGGTAGTTCCTCACGGTTCAAAAGTTATGGGGTTTTGAAGATTAGTCCCGTTTCTCTTTGAAAAAAAAAATAAAAAAAGGGGTGCAACACGAGGACTTCCCGGGAGGTCACCCATCCTAGTACTACTCTCGCCCAAGCACGCTTCACTGCGGAGTTCTGATGGGATCCGGTGCATTAGTGCTGGTATGATCGCACCCGTTAGTACATGACTCGCGATTCCATATATCCTTTTTCGTCATAGTGTCCGAGTAGATTTGCGTGGGACCCACCAGTTTTTTTTTGATTTTTTTTTGTCAAATTCCTTCATTCATCGAAATGCATGGAACTCGACATAGAAAACATCAAAAACACGCTGAAAACAACGATTCGCATCTCATACACGGCCAGCAACTTTCGGCAGCCTGTTTGAGGCTCTAAACGGCCGAATTTGGGCTCGAAAAATCGTCCGGCCTATTCACCGAGCTAGATGGTTTTGGGGGCTTTCCGAAATGGTGCTGTGGGCGCGGTAGTTCCTCACGGTTCAAAAGTTATGGGGTTTTGAAGATTAGTCCCGTTTCTCTTTGAAAATAAAAAATAAAAAAAGGGGTGCAACACGAGGACTTCCCGGGAGGTCACTCATCCTAGTACTACTCTCGCCCAAGCACGCTTAACTGCGGAGTTCTGATGGGATCCGGTGCATTAGTGCTGGTATGATCGCACCCGTTAGTACATGACTCGCGATTCCATATATCCTTTTTCGTCATAGTGTCCGAGTAGATTTGCGTGGGACCCACCAGTTTTTTTTTTGTTTTTTTTTGTCAAATTCCTTCATTCATCGAAATGCATGGAACTCGACGTAGAAAACATCAAAAACACGATGAAAACAACGATTCGCATATCATACACGGCCAGCAACTTTCGGCAGCCTGTTTGAGGCTCTAAACGGCCGAATTTGGGCTCGAAAAATCGTCCGGCCTATTCACCGAGCTAGATGGTTTTGGGGGCTTTCCGAAATGGTGCTGTGGGCGCGGTAGTTCCTCACGGTTCAAAAGTTATGGGGTTTTGAAGATTAGTCCCGTTTCTCTTTGAAAAAAAAAAATAAAAAAAGGGGTGCAACACGAGGACTTCCCGGGAGGTCACCCATCCTAGTACTACTCTCGCCCAAGCACGCTTAACTGTGGAGTTCTGATGGGATCCGGTGCATTAGTGCTGGTATGATCGCACCCGTTAGTACATGACTCGCGATTCCATATATCCTTTTTCGTCATAGTGTCCGAGTAGATTTGCGTGGGACCCACCAGTTTTTTTTTGATTTTTTTTTGTCAAATTCCTTCATTCATCGAAATGCATGGAACTCGACGTAGAAAACATCAAAAACACGCTGAAAACAACGATTCGCATCTCATACACGGCCAGCAACTTTCGGCAGCCTGTTTGAAGCTCTAAACGGCCGAATTTGGGCTCGAAAAATCGTCCGGCTTATTCACCGAGCTAGATGGTTTTGGGGGCTTTCCGAAATGGTGCTGTGGGCGCGGTAGTTCCTCACGGTTCAAAAGTTATGGGGTTTTGAAGATTAGTCCCGTTTCTCTTTGAAAAAAAAAATAAAAAAAGGGGTGCAACACGAGGACTTCCCGGGAGGTCACCCATCCTAGTACTACTCTCGCCCAAGCACGCTTAACTGCAGAGTTCTGATGGGATCCGGTGCATTAATGCTGGTATGATCGCACCCGTTAGTATATGACTCGCGATTCCATATATCCTTTTTCGTCATAGTGTCCGAGTAGATTTGCGTGGGACCCACCAGTTTTTTTTGATTTTTTTTTTGTCAAATTCCTTCATTCATCGAAATGCATGCAACTCGACGTAGAAAACATCAAAAACACGCTGAAAACAACGATTCGCATCTCATACACGGCCAGCAACTTTCGGCAGCCTGTTTGAGGCTCTAAACGGCCGAATTTGGGCTCGAAAAATCGTCCGGCCTATTCACCGAGCTAGATGGTTTTGGGGGCTTTCCGAAATGGTGCTGTGGGCGCGGTAGTTCCTCACGGTTCAAAAGTTATGGGGTTTTGAAGATTAGTCCCGTTTCTCTTTGAAAAAAAAAAAATAAAAAAAGGGGTGCAACACGAGGACTTCCCGGGAGGTCACTCATCCTAGTACTACTCTCGCCCAAGCACGCTTAACTGCGGAGTTCTGATGGGATCCGGTGCATTAGTGCTGGTATGATCGCACCCGTTAGTACATGACTCGCGATTCCATATATCCTTTTTCGTCATAGTGTCCGAGTAGATTTGCGTGGGACCCACCAGTTTTTTTTTTGTTTTTTTTTGTCAAATTCCTTCATTCATCGAAATGCATGGAACTCGACGTAGAAAACATCAAAAACACGATGAAAACAACGATTCGCATATCATACACGGCCAGCAACTTTCGGCAGCCTGTTTGAGGCTCTAAACGGCCGAATTTGGGCTCGAAAAATCGTCCGGCCTATTCACCGAGCTAGATGGTTTTGGGGGCTTTCCGAAATGGTGCTGTGGGCGCGGGTAGTTCCTCACGGTTCAAAAGTTATGGGGTTTTGAAGATTAGTCCCGTTTCTCTTTGAAAAAAAAAATAAAAAAAGGGGTGCAACACGAGGACTTCCCGGGAGGTCACCCATCCTAGTACTACTCTCGCCCAAGCACGCTTCACTGCGGAGTTCTGATGGGATCCGGTGCATTAGTGCTGGTATGATCGCACCCGTTAGTACATGACTCGCGATTCCATATATCCTTTTTCGTCATAGTGTCCGAGTAGATTTGCGTGGGACCCACCAGTTTTTTTTTGATTTTTTTTTGTCAAATTCCTTCATTCATCGAAATGCATGGAACTCGACATAGAAAACATCAAAAACACGCTGAAAACAACGATTCGCATCTCATACACGGCCAGCAACTTTCGGCAGCCTGTTTGAGGCTCTAAACGGCCGAATTTGGGCTCGAAAAATCGTCCGGCCTATTCACCGAGCTAGATGGTTTTGGGGGCTTTCCGAAATGGTGCTGTGGGCGCGGTAGTTCCTCACGGTTCAAAAGTTATGGGGTTTTGAAGATTAGTCCCGTTTCTCTTTGAAAAAAAAAAATAAAAAAGGGGTGCAACACGAGGACTTCCCGGGAGGTCACTCATCCTAGTACTACTCTCGCCCAAGCACGCTTAACTGCGGAGTTCTGATGGGATCCGGTGCATTAGTGCTGGTATGATCGCACCCGTTAGTACATGACTCGCGATTCCATATATCCTTTTTCGTCATAGTGTCCGAGTAGATTTGCGTGGGACCCACCAGTTTTTTTTTTGTTTTTTTTTGTCAAATTCCTTCATTCATCGAAATGCATGGAACTCGACGTAGAAAACATCAAAAACACGCTGAAAACAACGATTCGCATATCATACACGGCCAGCAACTTTCGGGCAGCCTGTTTGAGGCTCTAAACGGCCGGAATTGAGGCTCGAAAAAATCGTCCGGCCTATTCACCGAGCTAGATGGTTTTGGGGGCTTTCCGAAATGGTGACTGTGGGGCGGCGGTAGTTCCTCACGGTTCAAAAGTTATGGGGTTTTGAAGATTAGTCCCGTTTCTCTTTGAAAAAAAAAATAAAAAAAGGGGTGCAAAACGAGGACTTCCCGGGAGGTC